>CM062805.1:1068014580-1068326554 GCA_031772625.1 Pinus tabuliformis | reverse complement strand
TTTTCTACCCTAGAGCCCAGAACCTATCCAGGTTGCTAGTTTTTACTGTTTTGGCAGGAGATCTGCTAGCAGAAGCCAGATGGTTCCAACGATTCTTGCATGGGCCGAAGGCAAACCAGGGTATGGAGTCACGGTAGGAGCTGACCCTTACGACGCTGGAAAGGAATACTCTGTGAAACGGCGCAGACAATCGACCCAAACATTTCCAGATCAACGCGGCAGTGTATCGGTGGAGATTGCAGTCTCAAGGATCTATGCGTTTTGTCAAAATGACATACTGCTCTTAGAGACCAGGACGTGCCAGGCACAGATCGCATGGAGCAAAGGCAGGAGGGTTTTACAGGCTGCAGATCTGCGCCCTTTTTCAGATCCGGGTTTATTTGTTGCAGATCTCGTTGAAAATGCATCTTGCCGCCCAGATCGAGCATTTTTCTCCCTGATCCATGGCAAGGAGCTGAGATTTAGTCGTGGGATCTTAGCCCTGAAGCTTGAGATCCCCCCTGCGCAGGAAGGGTTTGGGGAACTTCAAGGCTATGACCTGGAAACGAGAAATAGCCTCATTAGGATCTCTGATCTGGGGTACGGCTCACCAGATTGGGTCGAATACTACAAAATAGGAGCGGATCTATCAGATCCGGCCAGATCCAGACAGAAGCAAAACAAAAATTGGCCAGATCCAGAACACAAAGCAGACACAACGGATCTGAAGCAAATTTTTATCAGATCAACAGAAGGCAGACACATTTGTGTGCAGATCTGGGACCGGATGAGTGTCTTGGAGCTTAAAAAAGAGATCCAGGAAAAAATAGGGATTCCAGCTGCATTACAAATCCTAATTTTTTCTGGGTACTGCTTGCAGGACCAACTCACACTCCAGCATTACAGGGTGGCAAAGGACTCAACTATTACCCTCAATCATCGACTGCGAGGCGGATCTAAGGGAGCTACCTCAAAACCTACAGGTACCTACCGCGATGCAGCCAAAGGGAAAGAATCCCCAAAGGTGAAAGAAGCTACAACTGATAATGCACCCCCAGGGCAGTACATTGTGGATCAAGCGCCAGAAAGCCCATCCATCTCGCTGGATTTACCAGAGGTAGAATACATATTCTCAGATCTACAGAAAAACGCTGTTATTTGTAGATTTAACGGCTTCTGGCCTAGAACTGATGCCTTGTACAAATGGATCTACACGGTCTGGACAAAAAATTGTCAAATAAAACTATGCTCTAAGGTTTTCTTCATAGTAACTTTTCTTGCAAAAGAAGACAAGGAAAAATACTCAATGAAAGGCCATGGTTCTGGGGCAATGCGGATTGTTTATTACCCCATGGTTCCTAGAGTTTGATGCCAATACCATGGTGGTATCAAGGATGCCAGTATGGGTAAGGCTGCATAATCTTCCGATACATTTTTGGCACTACAAGGCCTTACTAGCTATAGGGAATGCCCTTGGAAGAATGTTAAAGATTGATTCAGAGAGACACATAAAAGGAATCTTTTACTTTTGCCAGGATATGCGTCGAGGTAGATCTTAGCCAAGGACTACCTGATAGCATCATTCTAAATTTCAACAATTCACAGTGGAAACAAACTTTGGATTATGAGAATACAGCGTTCAGATGCAGGGGATGTCAACAAATAGGTCACCTGTTTAATGCATGCAAAAGTCAAAACAAGAGCAAGTCGCAACAAGGAAGCCAAAAGGATGGCAGAACATTGATGACGTCGTAAAGAAGAGAGCAGCAGAAATGAAAGCCTCACAGAGAAAAGAAGACGAAGAAACAGAAGCAGAAGAAGATGATACCACTATAGAGGAAGATGAAACAGAGAACCAGAAGGAAAACACATCAGACAACAAGGCTTCACAGGTTCAGATGACAAGCGTGGACCAAAGCATGGGAGGCACCAAACGGTATCATCACTCAGACACTTCAGACTAGACAAGAAACAGGCCCTCAGAATGCTGAAAAACAGATAGTCATTGCCTCGATCGAGCCCACTCAAGGAGAGTGGCGTAAGGTCGAAAAGAAGAAGGGGAGGAAAACTTGAAATTTCTATTCTTTTCTTTTCTCTTCTCTTCTCTGTTCTTATTCTTTGTGCACGTCTATGTTGGGTGTGAAAGCACTCGTGCCCAGGTGGCATCTTACGGAATGCTTCATTGCATCTGCTAGTGTAACTTTTCATTAAATTTTTTTATAAAAGGTTACCATTTTTTTCCTTGGAAAAAAAAATATATATATATATATATCTATAATATATATATAATATATATATATATATATATATATTATCTCTCTCTCTCTCTCTCTATATATATTATATATAATATAAATATATATATATATATATATTTATATATAGATATCTATATATATATATATATTATAGATAGATAGATATATATTTGGTGGCGTGTTGGCAACCACGCCAACCCCAAAAATCCAAATGGTTTTATTATATATAAAAAAAAACATTGGATTGGGTAGGCAGACCATCCCCGGTGGACCCGCCCAACCCTGAGCCATATTACACCATATATATTTTAAAACATATATCGGGTGGGCAAGCCACTGTTTGATGGACCCACCTGACCCAACACTTGTTTACATCATATATGGGTGATGGGATCGGCAGGAATCGAACCCGCCCGACCCACTTGGGCTAGCCCGCCAAAACAGGTGGTCTCGCATATCAATTAAACTATGTTACAAA
The DNA here is from genome assembly GCA_031772625.1 of Pinus tabuliformis. Lineage (NCBI taxonomy): Eukaryota > Viridiplantae > Streptophyta > Pinopsida > Pinales > Pinaceae > Pinus > Pinus tabuliformis. Next base: position 1,068,323,839 of record CM062805.1, on the reverse strand, counting down.
CCTTCAAACCGTCGCTCTTATATTATATGTAACCATTGTATAAAATTGGGTTGGGAGGGTTTTGAACCCGACCCACCCCCACATTATCCACAAACTTGACCATTGGGCCAATGACCCATGCCTTGGTAAGTCCGCCCATTCACTTACATAGGACCTTAACTCATTTACTCAGAAGAGACCGACGGACCAGTAGAGGAGTGGTGGAACCGAGCACGAGGGCAAAGCGAAACCTTATCATGGATGTTGAGGTGGAACTATGCTGACATGTTTTTTGAGATGGAATATTCCACAAGAATATTCTCTGATGCAGTAAGGAATCTAAAAGATTCCTAGAGTGTGATTTTCCACAGTGATAGAAACGTTGCAACTTTATACTCAAAAGAACTAGAATTTCACAAGGAACGTGATGGTGTGGTCCATTTCTCCATTTGAGCAGCAAAAATTCAAGCATCAAGGAGCAAGGAATCTTTGCAGAATCTTGTGGAATCTAAAAGATTCCCTTAGAGGTTGATTTTTGACAAAGGCAGAATGATGCCAACTTTATAGTCATTTTTCACAGAATTTGGTAGGGAGTGCTGTGGTGCACTCAGAATCTTCATCCGAGCAACGAATTTTTTGGCCATCTTCAGGAAGGAATCTTGGGAGAATCTTCAAGATTCCTGAGGGTCCAAAATTTGATGGTGTCAGAAAGGGGCAAAGTTTATAGTCGTTTGACATGATTTCGCACCATGAATTCAGCAGTGATGTCCGTTTTAGTAGCTGAGCTTTGCATGTTTTGGCCATATTCGAAAGTGGAGGTATATGATGCAATTATGTCATGTTTTTCTTGTGATTTACTGAGATGATGTTTTTGTTGTTGAGATCCTCGATTACCAATATGTTGAGGGATACTTGTATGCCACATCATGTGAGATTTTATTAGCTTGTCATACTGAAGGAGGGTCCATTTGAGTGAGAGTTCCTATAGGGAGGACATCTCATGGAGAGACATGCCACTATGGTTGAGGAAATTTATCCTTGTAATGACAAAGAATGTACTATGTACTCATCATCATCTTGCAACATTTAATGAAGCAACCTCCCTACTCTTGACACTAGGGCCCAAAGATATAACCCACATTGGGTGAACTCCGTTATCAATGAGTGTGTGCTTTGATTTGATGGTTGTCATTATGTTTCATCTTCTTTACAGTATGCACATGTGGCTTTTCATACTCCTTTATATGCAATTCTGCTAACATCACAAAAGTAAAAGATCTTGGCTAATTCCTGTAGCTGACGAGATCCAGATCATTGGGAAATGGATTCAAATAAAGGGAACTATAATATGTTAAAAGGGTGGGTTTATACATAGGAATAAAAATGATAAGAATGTACAAGGGTGATATGAGATTTTTCTCACAAAAATAAATGTGTAATATGCTTCCCATTTACAAGCAACTTTTTGAATATTCCATCCATGTCTTTGAGTAAGTAAGAAGTGAAGCCATAGACTTTATCGATTGAAATAGTCCCATCCAAAGGCCTTCCAAACTTTGTATGAAGGGATTTATTTTCCTATTCGTTGTTCCTAAGTAGTACTAAATAAACTTTGTAAAATCCTTCAATGATGTGCTTCGATCATAATGTCATTTGATTGCATCTTTCCTCTTCTGTATGGAATCCATAGCTTGTGTTCTTTGTTCTTCTAATTTCATCAATTGATAATAGCATGGATAAAAAAGATCTACTTCTTCATCTTCGATTTCATAATAATATCTAGAGCATTTAATTTCAGATGTTTTAGGAACGTTAGCCTCTTTTCCAAATACCAAAGTATAAGGTGAATATCTCGTGTTTATTTTAAGAGTCATTCTACTTTCCAAAAGTATCTACTATCTTCTTGTGCGAATCTCTTTGATTGTCAAAGATGATTTTCCTTAGGATTTGAATCAGTGTTTTTTTTTGCTCAACTAATCTATTTCCTTGTGGGCAATAATTAGATGATTTGCCCAATCAATATGCCAAATTCTCCACAAGATTTTGTAAATTTTGATCCTATTAAAATATAACCATTATTTGTTATAAATTTATTAAGGACACCAAACACAGACAATTTATTGTCCTTCCATAATTGAATTACTTATTTTAAACCAACAGTCTTCAATTCTACAACTTTAAGCCATTGTAACATTCCCAACCACCTCTTAGCCAAAGCTACCACAATCCTACTGCTCATGATGATAAAATTCAATTACGAAATTAAATCGGTTGCGAAAGCTAACAAATTTTAATTTAGCCATGGGATTCCTAACATATTTTCAATGTATATGCATGCATTGCTAATGCCCAAGATGCAATATTTTAACACATACAATTTATAATTTCAACATTTCACAATGGAAAAAATAATTAATTAACCACATATATTTGCATAAAATTAGCATTAGTAGCACCTCCTTATCCAACAGTTATAAATTCATGCACATCAAATAGTTACTGCGAAGGAAATACACAAAATTATAAACATTATATTAGAAAACCCATAAATTGGTGTTTCAATTACAAATTCATAAACTTCTACAACATCAAATATGGACATCATAAATATATAAAACAGTACAACAATTAACATGATTACTTATCTGACATAAGGTGGGCAACTGGCTATGGTCTCTCCACTTTCCACCCTTTCACAGATGTTTTGGTTCATCAAGCTTAACCACCAGTCATCCCCGATCTGGGGAGACAACTCCAAAAGCAATGGTAAACCAACAATAACAATGTCTCCATGGCCAAGGCACCAACCCAACAACCATGACTACAACCTTTGTGCTCTGCTTCCCCAAACCTGCTCCCAAGTGACACACCCTTCTCCAGGACCTACTAGCCCCTCAACAATTCCCACCTTCCAGGGTGCCTTACAGCCAGCCTGGAAACTCTCAGCAACATGGCTCCAAGAGCTCATGCTGCTTCTAGGGCTTCCAAGAACCCTTCTAGGCCATAACTAGCTCGGTCAGTTCCAAAACCCAAGTGGTGCACCCTTCTTTGGGACCTTCCAGTCCCTTTGCAATTCGCACCTTCTAAGGCTCACCAACCAATCACTAGTACTCTAGTTGGTTCCAGATTCCTAGCACATGACTCACCAACAAAAATTCCCAATCAGTTCCAGAACCCTTGTCAGGTTCACCCACAGGTTCATAACTGAATCCACTATCCAACTGAGTACTTGCATGAATGTGTGTGTCACTAAATGATATAATAAACAATGGATAATGAAGAAGGATGGATGTATAAATGAAATGAATGAATGAATGCCTTCACAAGAAACACCTTTAAATATGCATGGCTACTCTTCGCCATGTGGTACCTCCCTGAAGCCACATGGCCCCCCAAGTGCCTTTCCCCCAATACTAAACAAAACCACTCATTGTCTGCCACTATGGAGTTGCACTCCCCCCATACTCTTTACATGGAGTGGGTTTCGTAGCCAGCCCTTGCTTTATTAATATACAAATCTGTACAAACTTTACAACATTTACAATCTTGGCCCTTCAACCATTTTACCAAAACAACATATATGTCCCTAGGAAATCTAGCCCCAAAATCCATACACATATACATAGGCACACAAGCCTACAAAAATGACTCCAATTGGCCAACCTAATATCAAGGTACATATATTTACATCATTTTTACATCGTAAACTAGTAGGGGTATTATATTCCTCCCCCCTTATTTTATGTGTTATCCTTAGTGCCACACACACACACACACACATATATACATCAGTAAAAAAGATGAGGGCACTCCTCCCTCATTACATTTTGCAACTCCCATGTAGCCTCATTAGGATCAAGCAGGGTCCATTGTACCTTTACCATGATGATGACTCGATTCCTAAGTCTAAAATATGTATAAGATAAACCCGAAAAGCACCTTCTGGTTCCACCTTAATCATATGCTAATCAATAACATGATCAATACTAGGAATATACATTTTAAGTAGAGATACCTGGAATACATCATGAACATGCAAATATGAAGGTTCTGCAAGTCTACATGCAACTGGTCTAATCCTCTTGAGAATCTCAAATGTTCTACAATAACTTGCCACCAATTTGGCACAACTACCTGACTTCACTTAGCTCTTTCATGGTTTGACCTTCAAAAACACATGATCCCAATTTTAAATTCTTGATGAATTCTATGCCTATTTGCATAACTTTTCTACCTGTCCTAGGTAGCTTTAAATTTTTGCCTAATTTTCACAACTTTCTCTTCCATATATCTGAGCAATTCTAGACCAACCATGACTCGGTCCACCAGATTGCTCCAACTCACAGGAGTATAGCATTCCTACCATACAATGCCTCAAAAAAATTCATTTTTAATGAATTTTGATACCTGTTATTATACACAAATTATATTAAATTTAGATATTCTTCCCATCTGGATGGTTTATCCATCACATACATCCTTAACATATCCTCAATCACTTGGAAACACGCTTAGTCTATCCATTAGAATGAGAGTGATATGAAATATTTAAATTGAAATTTGAACCAAACCCTTTAAATAGTCCCATCCAAAAATTAGATGTAAACTTCAGATCTCTATCTGAAATAATTGCCCGAGGCACACCATGTAACCTGACAACTTCCCTCATAAAAGTATCGGCTATGTTAACCACTTTATAAGTCAATTTACTGGAATAAAATGGTTTTCTTTGGTAAGATTATCAACCACCACCATAATCACATCATGCCCTTTTTATGTTCTGGGAAATTTAGTAATAAATTCCATCGATACACATCCCGCTTCCATTCCTAAATGAGTATGGGATGTAACAAGGTTGTTGAGTGCTTATGCTCATCTTGAAATCATTGACACTCTAAACATTCAGCTATGTAATTTTCCACATCGTTCTTTAATCCATGCCAAGAATATTGTTTTTGATTGTTGTAATAGTTTTCTGATAAACTGAGTGTCCTGCATAAGGTACCCTGTGAATCTCTTTCAGAATCAATTCCTTCACCTCCTATACATTTGGCACATATATACAACTTCAATAAATAATAATTCGATTTTACCCAAGTCCATAATCCATATATTTCAGTTGCTTTTCCTCTTCATGCAAACTATTCTTGATGTCCAAATACAATTGATCTAAGTTCCCAACTTCCAAGATTTTGGTTACCATATTTGTCTTACAGGCACTTATTGCAAAGGCATGCATCAAATGCACTCTCTAGCGAAGAGAATATGCCACCCTATTCTCCTTCCATTTAATATACTTAATCTCAAAATCATATTCTGCTAAAAACTCTAGCCAACTGATCTTCGATGTATTCAAATTCGACTATTCAAACAAATGTTGCAAACCATAGTGATTAATCTGCGATTCAAATATTTGGCCCATGAGATAGTGTCTCCACATCTTAAGAGTGTGAATGATAACTACCAATTCTAGATCATGTGCAACGTAATTCTTTTCATGTTCTTCCAATTTCCTGGACTCATAACACACTACATGCCCATTTTGCATAAGCACTCTCCCCAAACCTTCCTTGCATGCATTAGTGCATACTAGAAATTCTTCATTCGAGTCCACAATCTTCGATACTAGAGCACTTTTTAACATAATCTTCAAGTGCTAAAAGGCTCCATCACACTTAGAGGTTCACTTGAATTTAACACCCTTCCTCTATAATGAAGTGATAGCGTAAGCAATCTTGGAAAATCCCTCAATAAATCTCCTATAATACCAAATAGACCCATAAAAGACTTAACTTACGAAATATTTTTCAGTGCCAACCATTCCTCGATGGGCCCTAATATTTTTTGGGTCCACATCTATCCCCTCTTCTGAAATAATGTGGCCCAAATAATGGAATTACTTCTAATAAAGAAAACATTTACGATTTTAGCGTATAAATGATGTTCCTTGAGAACCTGCAAAACTAAACTTATATGTGGCTCGTGCTTCTCCTCGGACTTATAATATACCAAGATATCATCCAAAAACACAATGATGAATTTATCTAAATATTCTCTGAAAACACAATTGATTAAACACATAAAAACACTTGGTGCATTGATTAAGATGAAAGGCACCACCATGAACTCATAATTTCCATAGGGAATTTCAAAAAGTCACCTTGATAATATCTTCTTCCTTAATTCATAACTTGTGATATCTTGATCTCAAGTCAATTTTGGAAAACACCGTGTCTCCCTGAAGCTAAAAAATATCATTTATTATCGATAATGGATATTCTTAATAGTCATTTTTTCTATGTGTTGGAAATCCACACATAACCACAATTTTCCATCCTTTTTCTGAACAAACAATACTGGAGCACGCCATGGTGATACACTTGGTCATATGTACCCCATATTTAATAATTTCACCAATTGCATTTGCAATTTCACGAGCTCTGGACTACTCATTTTGTAAGATGTTTTAGAAACCATAGCAGATTCAAGTACCAGATCGATAGAGAAATCTATATTCCTTCTTGGAGGTAAACTTTGGATCTTCGCAAACACATCAAAATACTCTTGCAATATCGGATACTACTCCAAATTGATTTGTTGATCCCTATTGGGTTCCTCTAAATGGACTATCAGAATCTAAAAACCTTTCCTAAAAGTATTCCTTAGTTGTGGGGCTAATATCTCTCTAATAGATATCGGTCTAGGAACTCCCTGAACCTACCTCTATTGACCTTCATCACCCATTAACATAAAAGACTTACTATAGTAGCTCAAAACCACATGATGCTTCTCTAGCCATTCCATTTCGATCAAGTAATTGTAAGATTCCAATGAGATTGTATTCAAATAAATCTTGGTATTCAACCCATTCATATCAATTAAACACTCATTCACAATTTCGATAAGTTTCCCTTTTAGCCCAATAGCTAATTGAACCAAACTTTGCCTTATGGTGCTTAGATTTCTTCAAATTAAATTGGTCTACCAATTTTGGATCATTGTAACTATGAATAGCTCCTAAATCAATTAAAATGGTAATAGGTTTACTATTTAACTTACCTCTAACTTCGATCATATGTGTTTGGTGCTCATCCTGATTATTATCCAATGTAGCATAAATCCTAGGCATACTTTAGCCTACATCCTCTATTATACCAAATGCCTGTATAATATGCATAATCTTCTGACTCCAATCCTTATGAGGGCAGTCCCTATACTTATGTCTTCCCTCACAACCCCAACACTTCATAGGTTGATACTAAGGATTCTTGTTCCAGAAATTACTACCTTTAGACTCAACAAAAGCTGGAGTTGAGTGTTGCCTCACTTAGGACCCATTCTTAAGAGATGAGGGCCTTAATCCCTTCTTCCTTTTCTCCATGAAGCTTTTCTTCTTATTGTCCCAAGCCCTCTGTAAAAATGATTTATTCTTATTCTGCTCATATAATTATTCATCCTTTCTCATAGCTACATCTAAATTCTTGGGCTGATTGTACTTCAGCTTGGCTACATAGAATGAAGGTAATCCACTAATATACCTCTGAATTTTGACTTTTTCAACCCAACTAATTTCCACATATCTTAACAACTTTGTGAACTTGTGGCCATATTCTTCCATATTCATGTTCCCCAATTTAAGTTTGAAAAAATATTGCGTTTTCTTCTCATTATAATGCTCAGACAAGTATTTCCATTGGAAATATTCCTTAAACTTCCACCATGTTAGTGTTTTCTCATCTAAATACTTGACTTCCTTAAGATTTTCCCACCATAGTTTAGCCTTTCCCTTAGGTGGTAGATGGAAATTCAGGTAGATGTAAAAACTTTCACATTTCCAACAACAAGGCCTCGACTTATTCCCCCTTCTTATGCTCTTTGTTGAAGATTGGAGGTCTAATCTTCTGAAATTTCCATTGGATGTTGTCCCTATCATAATTACATTTCCTAGACCATCTATCCGGTGACACACTAGGGCTTCTGTTTGATCCTGAGGTAGTGTATAGCCTCTTTTGTTTCCTCCTTTATGCATACCAATACTGTTTGTCATCACCCTTACTTTGCCTTGAACTGCCAAAACCCTTTTCACCAAAACTATTTTGTCTTTTGAGATTGTTTGGATTCTTATTGCTAGTCTAATTCCCACTAAATTATATTTAGGATTTGTAGAATATGGGCGTTGAGTTGTTGTTTCTCTCTCACCAACCTGTCAGTGTCAAATTTGAAACTGAGAACCTCCAGCTTGAGGCTTCTCATAGTCTCCTCCAAGTATATATTCTTCATCCTTTTCATTTTGTGACCATTTGATTCGATCCTAGCATCCCCCACACTGACATGTACTACCCCGAATTCCTCTTTAGGACTGTTAAAGCCTAACATATCTTTTGCTTCTTCATTCCTCGTGATATCCTTTTCCTTTCAAACATATACACATTTTTAGAGAAATTCTTCAAATGTTTTCCCAATTCTGAATTTTATAGCTACCAACGTTATCTTCTACCTATTAGCTTTCTGTAGATTATTTATTCATGAAATTTTAACACCTAGGAAGAAATGTATGTCCTTAAGATGTTTTAATTGGTCACAACTTCTTCCTTTCAAACTCATGTAACTTTCTCTTTAATTTCTAAGAATTTTCTACCACCAAATCTGATATATAATTTCCCATATGTGTTTTGCTCAAAATTCCCTCTCTTTTGACTATTCACACATCAAAATATGACTCCTAAGCACTTTTCCTCTAAGAATTTAGTCACTTTTTCTCTCTTCTCTCAATTGTTACAAAGTTATAAAACTTAATTAATCTCCAAAAATCAAACTTAATCCTTGACACCCTGCTCACGTCATTCTTATTGGGAAAGATTGCATGCTTATAAAACTTGGCCTACATGCTTGGTCCAATTCCCTACCTATCACATGGGTTTCTCTCTTCTTAACTCTATGTAGCATGCTTATAATTATGCCTCAAAGGGTCCACCCCTCCCATGAGATCAAGAATTTGAAAACACACACACACACATATATCCCAAAGAAAAGAAACCCATAATTTTATTCATCATGAAAGGAAGAACAAAATTACGTATTTCATATGTCGAGTGCATTCTGAATATATGCCTCCAACATTGAGAAATATAGAAAAAAACTATAAAATAAGATAAAACAAAAACATTTGCAAATTAAGTGTGGAAATAATCACTTAATTTCTCTTTTTTTCCTTTCTGTTTTTTTGAACTTTCTGCCATCCTTCTAAGCTTGCTTCAATAAGGATCATAGCCAATTCTTTTTCAATTGTATTTGCTGAGGTTTCTTTGTTTGAGTTTGAACTTTCATATACATGAGCTCTTTTTGTGCCCCCCCATCCCATCATATTCTTGGAAATCAATTATATCAATGCCCTTATGTGTGTGGGCTGTGTTTTCAGACCTAATATCCAAATCCCCTTTTGCTTGGTTACCTTTTTGTGCTTGTACATTCACTTCTATATTGATAGGTTGACTCTCCATGGTTTCTTCTTCTTCATCTTCTGAAAGGTGAGGATCAAAAACCTGTCATCCTTTGGTCTTTTGGACTTGTCTCTTTATCTTTTTTGGATTCTTTTTATCTTGAGGGAATGTGTTTTGGTGGATTTCCCAGATGTGTTCTTCTTAAAATTCCATGTCTTCTGACTATTCACACATCAAAATCTGACTCCTACGCGCAAATTTTTCCTTGACAAGTTTAGTCACTCTTGCTCTCTACTCTCAGCTATTACAAAGTTATAAAACTCAATTAATCTCCAAAAATCAACTTTAATCCTTGACACCCTGCTCACTTAATTCCTATTGGGTAAGAACACATGCTTCTCAAAACCCGACCAACATGCTTGGTCCAGTTCCCTACCTATCATGTGGGTCTCTCTCTTCTTAACTTTATTTGGCATGCTTATAATTATGCCACAAAGGGTCCACCACACTCGTGAGCTCAATAATTTGAAAACTTATATGCATACATACATACATACATGTATGTATGTATGTATATCTCAAACAAAAGAAACCTGTAATTTTATTCATCATGAAAGGAAGAAAAAAATTACATTTTTCATATGTTGAACACATTCTGAATATACAACTCACAACATTGAGAAATATAGAAAAAAAACTATAAAATAAGATAAAATGAAAACATTTGCAAATTAAGCATGGAAATAATCACTTAATTTCTCCTTTTTTAAAACTTTCTACCATCCCTCTAAGCTTGCTTCAATAAGGACCATAACCAATTCTTTTGCAATTGTCTTTGGTGAGGTTTCTTTGTTTGAGTTTGAACTCTCTAATACATGAGATCTTTTTGTGCCCCCCATCCTATCAAATGATTGTACCTCAACTATATCAATGCCCTTATATGTGTGGGTTGTTTTTTCATACGCAATCTCCAAATCCATTTTTGCTTGGTTACATTTTTGTGCCTATACATCCACTTCTATATTGATATGTTGGCTCTCCATTGTTTCTTCTTCTTCATCTTCTGAAAGGTGAGGATTAGAAACTGTTGTTGGGCCTCCAAAATGTCATCCACTTTCACCTTCATTTTGTAACTCTATAGCCCCATAACCTTGCATTAAGTAACCATTTTCGTAATCACATGGGTTTATCATTATTTTTTTCCAAGTCATTGATTTTAAGTATTATAAGTAAATTTGTGATTAAATATTAGGAAATTAACATGTTTTCATATATCTCTAAAAGTGTTATGAGATTTGTGATATTGTAGGCCTACTTGGAGATTCTAGAAGGGCCCTACTTGGAAACCCAACCACAAATTCAAATTTCAAATTCCAACTCATGAATATTTGCGGAATAATTGTAGAAGATGTGGATCATTAACTATGCGCATTCAAAGGAGAAGAATCATATATGAGAGAATTTTGAGAGGATTTGTATCTTACATTTTTAGGAGATTGGTTGTAACCACAAGAGATAAATGTGGATTTAGGAGATATTTAAGGATCTGTATTTATTGAATAGTTATCCTTAATTTTTGTATAAATAGGAGTGCACCCTTCATACAAAGGGTTAACTAGTTAGTGTTGTTGTTAAGTTGTTAGGTGCTAGTTGTTAGTTGGAGGTTCCAAGTTCCATCCAAGATATGATTTGTAAAGTGAGGATAGGGAATTCTTGTAATATCTTGTAACTCATTTTATGAAATACATATTGCTACTTTGATCATCAATGATAGTTGCTCAATGTGCTTATTGAGGAATGGAGGGCACCCCCATCAACCACAGTTTGCACATATTTGTACATATTGGTAACATAGTATAGTTATGTTATTTAATTTACTTTCAGCAAGTGTGTTTTCTTTTTATGAAAGTGTGCTTTTCCTTTCAGCAAGTGTGATTTCATTTTAGTAGGGGTGAGTGTGATTTCATTTATGCAAGGGAGTTGTGACTTTCATTTATGCAAGTGTGGTGTGATTTTAATTTATGCAAGTGTGATTTCAATTTCTTTATGTTTGGTTTGATTTGGATTAGATTGATTTAATTAAATTTGTAATTATTTTTAATTGCATTAGAACTAATATATTATGATAAATAACCACCTAATACATATAGTACAGGTATACCTCATAAGTCTACCAACCCCGGGTTGACAATTAATGACAAGGATTTAACTCACAATTAAACCACCCAAAATTTTGGTGTCATTGCCTGGGAGGTATACAAAGGTATTTATTTTGAAAGTTTAGACAACTCATGATAGTTGCATTCATTTTTAAATGCATGGTTAAAATCATATTAAAATAATTTATGATGCATATTAAATTTCAATAATTTTTCAAAGATTGGTACTAATATGTGTGCATGATAAGAATTATCAACCAGTTGCAGTAATTCACAGATAATTAAGAGTTTGAAGAATGTCCTTCCAAGAACTTTCTTGAATCTTAGCAAAAACAGTGATATCTGCCTCTCAAGAAGAGTATATTTTAACTGCATTTAGAAACTTGTCTATCTCTCCACCTCCATAGGAGGATCTTCAAGTTTCTTTTGATTCCTCTTATCAATCTATTGAAGAGACTAAAGAATCATGCAATAATTTTGATGGGGAGAAACCAGTAGAATCTAAGATTGATGAATGCATAATAAAGGAGGATATTCAATGTGATCTAAACCAAGAAATAAATAAGGAATGTCATGGTCTTATTGAAAGATGGTTCTAATCAAGGATCAAGTCACATCACTCTTTCATTCTTCCTTACTTCTTAATTGCATTATCAAAACAACTGGTCTTTCATGCTTTGATGTATTTTAATGCATATTTTTCAAAACTAAGCATGAATATATTTTTTCTCTTATTACGCACATGGTTATGCTGGAAATATGCATACAATTGAAACATTTTTTCTATTTCTAGTATAGTAGGATAAAATCAATGAATAAAACCAAATTTGGTGATGTATTTTTTTTTTAAGTTTTTTAAGTTAGATTTCATTTTATTTGCAATTTTATTTATTGGTGGTGTAGTAAGAGCCACCCGGCTCATTAATCATTTGCGGGAAGATGTAGAAAGAGAAGGAATATTTGAGAAGAAGGAGACAAATAGAGTTTTGAGAGCCACAATTTGAAGTTAGAAATCAAATCATTTCACTTTGTACTTTTAAATTTCACATTCCAAATGAATAAAGAGTTTCAATATTTCTAAGTATGCTCTCTTCTTGCGCTCTCTACGACCTGGAAGATAAAAAAAAATGAACAAAGTTAGTTTCAAAATTTGGCAGTAAAAATTGGATAAGAGATCTAAATTCATACTCAAAAGCATAATAACAGCTTTTAAAAATCTCAAACAGCAAAATTAATGTTCCCAATGTATCTGAAACTATCGAAAACCCCTATTTTCACTCTTTTTGCACCTCATTTGGCCAAAAATTGAGTAAAATATCACTGTTTCAAGTTTTTGCCAAATTTTGTTGTTAATAATCCTACAATTCGAACTAAACCCAACATGTGTGCTCTAAATGCAAAATTTGCACGCAAACCTGACTTGTATTCTCGATCCATGGTTGAATTTGTGTGACAATTAAAGCTTCCATTAAACCCCAATTCTTCCGCCGATGTGGTCATATGGGGGTCATATGACCCAGGGCTAGCCCCCACTCCTTCCGTCGCACCCTTTAAATTAAGGGAATGGTAATATTATAGTTCATGGGATTGTGGGCTAGGCTAAGGCCTAGCCCTTGCCCCCCCCCATGATTCCATGATGCTAGAGTGGTCAGGGGCTAGGGTTTAACTTGACCCCTCCCCCAAAGGCGCGTATGTTAAAACTTAAATGGGAGTTCAAAACTATTGTTAATAAGAAACATATGGTAGGTGGATTGGTAAAGGCGCTTTGTTGATTGTTGAGGGGTTGTGGTTTCGATACCCATGAAGGAAAGTTCGACCTTTCACAAATTTTTTCCACCACGAGGAGGCAACGTGGCAACCAATGGTTGGTCCACGTGGTACTCACTCATTGGCCCTCTACAATAAAACCATTAACCAATAAAAAAATAGCCACATGTCAACCAATAAACTTGTGACAAGTGTCAATCACTCATTGGCCAATGAAGGTCCAGTCAACTTGCCAAGTCATGTCCCCGTTAGCATACAAACTGCTCACTCGACATTCTTGCAACTCAAAATTCATTTTTTTTAGTTCTTTACTGAAACAAATAGAACCTGATTTCGGGAGCATTCGAAGTTAGATTTTGGTGAAACAAGTTGCATTGGATTCAGAGCAACGAGATCTACTCTTTAGTGCTAATTTCAATTCTATCCAAGAATTTTGAATTTTGAGCATTTTCTCGATCCATAGGATCATGGACAAGGGTGGAGCACTAGAGAAAAAGAAAAATGCAGTTATGGACTTATATTTTCATAAAAACCTACAAATATTCAAAATCCAACTGTGATAATTGACAAACCACCATCCGAGTCTAATTGCAAGTTTTAAAGCGGCAAGACAATTCAACAATATGTGTTTTCGATAGCTGCAGAATCGACACAATTCAGTAGCTTATGAAAATTTGGTTTATGGTCTATTGATAAAGCATTAAGTGTATGGCGAAGAGGTCTCAAGCTCAAAATTGGTTAGCAACACAATGAAGAAGGTACTGCTTTCTAAATAGGTAAAAGTGCATTTGTTTTTTCTTGAACTTGTTTCTGGAATTTGTTTTATTATTACTATTTCTGAATTTTTTTGTGTGTGTATATATTAGATGGAGAGAGACTAATCATATCTCTCTCTCTCGATAGTCTTACATTTTATTGCAGAAATTGCTAAGTTTTTGTAGGTTCCAGGACGATGAAAGAAGATCACCATATGCATGAGTACATTTTTAAAGACCAAGTTTTCGAAGAGCATGATCATTCCATGTCAAATCAGATCCATTACACCATTGCTACTAAATATATACCAACTTTACCATTGCTACTCATTCTAAGCTTGTAGTCGATCCATAACAGCATATCTCCCTACTAGAAAAAACTCATTTTCTTTGCAATCTTCATACTTTCCTGCCTCATTTTCATTCACCCTTAACCCAAAAATAAAGTCATCTAGTTCCCTTACAAAGTTGAGTCACCCCATTTTATTTTTCCTTTCTGTCAAATAAACCTTGCTTCAATGTAAATTTTCAATCTATAGTACTTCAAATGATTATTTCATACTCGCGTTAGATGATGTAAGATTAATTAAGGCCTTCCTTCTAATAAGTTTTGACCCATCGACTCTGACACATCATCTAGGATCAAAACTAGAGATATTTCAAGTACCTTGAGGCTTGCATGCCTTAATGGAAAGCTCTCTCACCAATAAACAGTGGGAATACATCAATGTCCCACATTTGTTGGATCTTCTAGGTGACTCGACTATGACACATCTATTCATACCTAGTAAGATGTACTTAGGCATATTGAATCTCATTGACATCAATGATGAGTAGTCTCATGTTGGTTAATGGCATTCATTAATGGCCAACAATCCAACAATTTATTTTCTATGTTCGACATCGACACATTTATTCACTTAGATAAGAATTATGCCATTGAGTGGAATGAATGAGGACTACATGATTTTAGCAGTTTGCAATAGGACTCAATTCAACATGTGTGGCAATGAAGATTCCAATATCATCCTCAATTCATACAACCAAGAGAAAAAAGAAGTAGATCAGATTCGTTTACTTCACATTCCATGGTCCAGCAACATCAATCACGTTCCTCTATATACATAACTTGTCCACTTTTCAGGGAAGTGAAGGTATGTTATTTTCTAATCTTTAATCATGTAATTCCTTAAATACTAAAATTGTGATTTTGGAAAATAACTCACTTCATTTATATTCCATTTCTCATTTTCCAAAAACTGAGAACATCTTTAGTTGGGGGGGAGGGATATCAATTCATATTCACATTTCATTTCATCCTCACCAACATATTTTTCCCAATCAACTATTATTGCACTTTGATTCCAAAAGTTCATATGTTTTGCAATGATCAATTGATGAGCACATCAAATGGCTGACAATCACTACGGGACTTAAAAAGGAATTCTCAAGTTTTCAAGTATTTTGATGCAACAAAAATAACAAAAGTATTGTTTGGTAGGTAAGCACCCACGGGGGATTTGAACCAGTGACCTATCGCAAGGAGTGCCTTAACAGTGCACCCATTCACCGTCAATCCAAAGCCCCGTGGGCAATAACAAAAGTATTGTTACACAAGAACCAATACTCATAAAATTTTGGTTGTCACATAAGAACCAACCATAAAAATTATATGTTGCAATCAAATGTATTTCAAGCTACACTTTGCAAAAAGAATAAAGTTATCAAATGATATGATTATGAAAAGTTAAAAGAGAATCAATACAAAGCCAAAGCTCATATAGAAGCAAAACATTTCAAGAATATCAACTTATGATTAAGGAAATCAATGCAATAGTTGCATGAGGACATGCAACATCTTCAGTTGGGGGGTATGTTGAGCCTCCAAAATGTCATCCACTTTCACCTTCATTTCCATCATTTTACCCTCATTCCATAACTCTATAGCCTCATAACCTTACAAGAAGTAACCATTTTCATAATCACATGGGTTTATCATTATTATTTTCCAAGTCATTGATTTTAAGTATTATAAGTGAATTGTGATTAAATATTAGGAAATTAACATGTTTTCATGTATCTCTAAAAGTGTTATGAGTTTTGTGATATTGTAGGCCTACTTGGAGATTCTAGAAGGGTCTTACTTGGCCACCCAACCACAAATTCGAATTTCAAATTTCAACTCATAAAGATTTGTGGAATAATTGTAGAAGATGTGGATCATTAACTATGCACATTCAAAGGAGATGATTCATGGATGAGAGAATTTTGAGAGGATTTGTATCTTACATTTTTAGGAGATTGGTTGTAACCACAAGAGATAAATGTGGATTTAGGAGAGATTTAAGGATCTATATTTATTGAATAGTTATCCTTATTTTTTTTATAAACATGAGTGCACCCTTCATACAAAGGGTTAATTATTAGTGTTGTTGTTAAGTTTTTAGGTGCTAGTTGTTAGTTGGAGGTTCCAAGTTCCATCCAAGATGTGATTTATAAAGTGAGGATAGAGAATTCTTGTAATATCTTGTAGCTCATTTAATGAAATACATACTGCTACTTTGATCTCCAAGATGTGATAGTTGTTCAATGTGCTTGCTAAGGAATGGAGGGTGCCCCCATCAACCATAGTTTGCACATATTTGTACACATTGGTAACATAATATGGTTGTGTTATTTCATTTACTTTCAACAAGTGTGTTTTCATTTTATGCAAGTGTGCTTTTCGTTTCAGCAAGTGTGATTTCATTTCAACGAGTGTGAGTGTGATTTCAATTTTGCAAGTGTGGTGTGAATTTAATTTATGCAAGTGTGGTGTGATTTTCATTTATGCAAGTGTGGTGTGATTTCAATTCTGCAAGTGTGATTTATATTTCAAGCAAGTGTGATTTCCTTTATGCAAGTGTGATTTCAATTTCAAGCAAGTGTGATTTCAATTATGCAAGCGTGATTTCAATTTATTTATGTTCGGTTTGATTTGGATTAGATTGATTTAATTATCTTTGTAATTAGTTTTAATTGCATTAGAACTAATATAGTATTATAAATAACCACCTAGTACATATAGTACAGGTATACCTCATCAGTCTACGAACCCCAGGTTAACAATTAATGACATGGACTTAACTCACAATTAAATCACACAACAACTACCATCCTTTGGGATTTTAGGCTTGTCTCTTTACTTGTTTTGGATAATTTTTATCTTGAGCGAATATGTTTTACAAGTGTCCTATTTGGAAGCATGTAAGACATTTAAAAGTCATGTTCTCGTAATCTAAAGCTTGTGACCATTGGAAATATTTGTTTTTCAAAAGAATATGGTCAGGTAGACCCTTGCTGAGGTCTATCCCTACACATATTATTGCAAAGGAAAAAATATCTTTTTCTATTATCTCAAGGTCCATGTTTTTGAAGTTTCCCAAAGAATTCCCAATACCCTCTACGATCTTATGGTGCGAGAAAGGAAGAGGGATATTTGGACGTCTCACCCAAACCGGCGTAGTTGTGACCACCATATTAGTAACATCAAAATCTGGAAACCATGGTGTAATGAAGAGCCCGACTCTACCCCAAAACCATGACCCTTCATTTAGAACATACTCAAGATATTTTTGTGTATCAAATTAAACTGTAAAAAGACTTTTTTAGAATAAACAAATGTTGCAATTAGGTGTCCATGAGAATAAAACCCACTTATATAATACTTCAGATATAAACAAAAAAAATTACACTTTTATAAAAATATTTCTTCTATACACTCAATAAATATAAATTAATATGAATCCAAAATTATCTTTACCCTAGTATACTTTGTAGGCTGGATTATATTAATTATAAAATATGAAAAATAAAATTAGACAAATGTATATGAAGTAAGTATGGAATAAGATTGTATACATAGTAAACATTAGAGAAGGAAAGCAAGTTATAAAGATTGAAAATGGAAAAAGATGGAATAAGGTTGTATACATAATAAAACATTAGAAATAGAAACCAAGCTATAAAGATTGAAAATAGAGAAAGATTAGTAAAAGAGAAAACTTTTGGAAAGATTAAGCTGGATTATATTAATTATAAAATATGAAAAATAAAATTAGACAAATGTATATGAAGTAAGTATGGAATAAGATTGTATAGATAGTAAAACATTAAGAAAAAAAACAAGTTATAAAGATTGAAAATGGAAAAAGATGGAATAAGGTTGTATGCAAAGTAAAACATTAGAAATAGAAACCAAGCTATAAAGATTGAAAATAGAGAAAGATTAGTAAAAGAGAAAACCTTTGGAAAGATTATGTGAAAAAGGACTCGTTACTTTCATGGCATATTGCGAACTTCCTAAAAGTAGATAATACAATTCATAAATTAATATTTTATAAAAGTGGTTAAACTATATCTTTTATAACATAAACGATTATGTTTGAGTTGATTTTCCGATTTGTTAATGTAAAAAGCATCCATCTTACAATTATACATTTTAAGATTAGGAACACATTTGTTTCTCTTTTTCATATGTTTGAAATCATTTGAAAGATGGAATATCTCCCTTATCGATTATATTGGTTTATTTATTAATTAAATTACAATTTTAAATTAAATTTAATTCAAATTGAAACATTAAAAAATTAATGAAAGTTTATTTTTAATTTGAAAATAAGGGATGGATTTTAGTTTCCTCGATGGGTATTTTCTGGTAACTGATTTTCGATAATCATTTTTATTGACTCTCGACAGGTGTTATTCTACCAACGTAATTTTTTGATCATGATAATAACTTACATGCACATTTTACGTATGGCCAAAGGATTGACGACCCTCGGTGTGTGAACCAGGGCCTACACTTGGCCTCACATGGAATGCGCTTGTCACTTCCATGCTTCATGTACTAGGGATCACCTGTCTAGGCTCCCTCAAATTAAATGCTTGCAAATGGGGTTCAGCGTTTTCATATGCTCTAGGATCATCAACAAGATCATTTGTTTTGTCTGCTTGGATATGGTGAGCTCCTTCCATGGCAGATTGGTTACAAGAAGAGAACATTCTAACATGCGAGTTAGACTTATTTATGAGCTCATCATGCGATGATGCCTTGGGATGGTTGAGCTCGGCCTCAACCGTGACACTTGGCCCTTGTCATGTAGGATCTATGGCTTTCATGTAATTCATTGTACGAGTCTTCTCATGTCCGTAATACATTATATAGGCTTGATGATGCTCGCACGGTGGTGGAAAAATGGTCACCTGGTTGTTATGGTTGTGGTAGCTCGTCGTCTTCAAGCCTCTTCGTCTCTTTACAAATGGTGGCTAAAGCATATGGTAGTAACAATGTTTGAAGGTCAGCTACCACTTACATACCCTCCATTCATTACACTAGGTCTCTGTTGTGGTTGTTCTCATTGTTGGGTCTCTCAGTGCTTTGTTAACTAGGGTCGTGTTTTTTCTCAATGTTCTTTGTTTTGTTTTTGCACAACACGAGGACTAGTCCATCCTTTGAATTGGTGGTCATTTTATCCCCGACGTCCATTCAAGCCTCTGACGCAGCCAGGGTTTCTTTTAGCTGCCCAGTGCTTGTCTGTGGGGTTTGGTATTCTGGCACATTTTCCATTTGGTTCTAAAACTAGTTTTCATCTTTCCCAACCTTTATCCTTGCAAGTTGTCACAACTTTGGTATAATCATCATAGTGGGTTTATGAAGGGTATCACTTACTCCTCCTCTACTACCCCACATTCGTCTCTTGTCCTACTGTTAAGTTTTCCTTCTACATCTGGGTGAGACTCCACTCTTGTTGTGACATTAATTAGGTCATTGTTCGCTTTTTTGTGTTCGTAGTCAAGTGTTTTGTCTACATGTATTACATGGCTCCACGCCAAAAATTACCCGTCTGACAAGGTGGTGCTCCAGGGGTGTCATACTTAAGGCACAGATGCCTTTTTGGGTAGGAATCAATGACGAATTCTGTTGAGGCTGCTCCTCTTTAGGTCAGAAAGGAAATTCTAAATCTGGAAACCAAGGAATTTGGAGATCACAAATACTTCTCTGACTCAGAGATAGGTGGAAGTAGTTTAAAATGTGTGCCGGATCTAAGAAATTTTTGGAGAAGAAGAATTCATTTTCTTCACTCCATCACTCACCATCGTCAAATGGAGACACTGCTCAGCATGGTTATCTATGATAAGCAAGTTGATAACTACAAACTCTTTGCTGGCCAAGAGGAGATAAAGCACACATTACGAGACATCATATATAGCCTTGATGATATAGTGGTAAGGTTGAGTCGCGTGGAATGTTTTGTAGTTTCAGACTCATACATTGATTTAAATGACCATCAGGAAGAGGCAACGGTTATCAATGCTACATCTCTCAACACTATTCATGTAAATCTTGATCTGCCTTTGAACAATTCCCATGCAAACACTTCCTCGCATTCGCCAATTATCATTCTCGACTAAAATGCTCATCAAGCAAGCAATTTCAAGTTTGAAGGTGGAAGGAACCTACATGTTCGCGTGTTTCTACTTAAATCTTACTGTTCTATATGGTTTTTAGTATGTTTACAATTCATACTCATCTTGTTTTTATGCTTATAAACAATAGTATTCTTGATATGTTGTTAGGTAGTCACTTTTAGTAAACTTTGTCAAGAGTGTCCTACTATATGTAGTTGATATGGTGGAATCACCTTTAGTCACTTTTTGTTAAAGCTTGTCTACTGTGCTCTACTCTATGGAACTGGTATGGTGAACTCACATTACTTTAGAACTGTTGATGGATTGAAGAGCTCTCACTATAATATCTAATGTAATATTTTTGGTTATCAATAGAAATATTTGGACAAATTTACAACAACAAAAAATGATGGACTTTAGTTGTGGGAAAAAATATTCTTTTTCTAAAATTTTGTTATTCCTATTATCTTATATGAAATATTTGGACAAATTTACAACAACAAAAAATGATGGACTTTAGTTGTGGGAAAAAATATTCTTTTTCTAAAATTTTGTTATTCCTATTATCTTATATGGATGTAAATTTTGAAGGCAACACTTTTAGAAATTTATTTAATTTGCAATCTTGAAATTAAAAGTAATATACCCTATCCTATGTTCTCCAGATATATGAGTTTTCCCCATCAATAACATGCCTATGCTTAAATAACTAATGTGCAAGCACAAAACAATTCTCATAAATAAAAGTGACTTTATAAAATTACTTAAAACTCTAATCTAAACCATTTAGAACATTATAAAAATTATCATAAAAATATTAAATTCTAGTTAAATCATTTAAAAAATGAAATTACTAACATAATATTAATATTGCTAAAAAAAAATACTATCATTTTCATTTTAAACATAAAAATAAATTTTTAATAAAATTGATAATAAATCAAGAAGTTACGTGAATGTGACACTAACAACTTTCCTAATTTAACCTAACAAACTATGAAAATTTCAACAAGGTTTTGTTTTTCCAAAATTTTACTATAAAAATATTATTTTAAATAATTAGTAATTTTTTTAAGGAATAATAACCATCATAATTATAATAAAAAACATCAAATAACCATGTGGTTTCATCCTGGAGAATATAATAAGCATTGTCCCTCACCTAAGTGAAAATATTTTGGTTTTCCCGACTGTCATTGAGATTATAATATGACAACGCATTTGGTCGTCATTGTTACCTACTTCATAAATGCCCAAAATATATTGATTTTCTGAAGAGTCGTAATGATTTTAATTTTGCAACACAGTTGATCACCCACTTTACAAGTCAAAAGTCCCTCTCAATAAATTTTGGTTTTCTAAATCACCCACGCTATAACACCAATTGGCATATTAAAATGGTTGCTGATGCTTTCCTTTGGTTCAATGATGCTGTAGAACCCAAATGACAGACAAAAGAAAGAAAATAATTATGAACAATGCTCTGTAAACATTAGCGGAAAACGGTGGGGCTCAAAGCAAGGGAGTCTCAAAGCAAGGGAGTCACAATCAAGGGAGTCACAATCAGTGGTTGGAATTTCAAAATAGGCTCACTTGTTTAAATGCGATGGTTATTATAATTTTTTGGGTTATTTTTACAATTATTTATTGAAAAGGAGTTATCTACATAAATATAACAGATAATACTATAGAAATGTCAAAGTTGTAATTCTAGTTGTTAGTTGAAGAAGTTAAATTTACTTTTTCAATGACCATCAAGCTATGTTATAGCTAGGCCACTAGGAGGAAAAGGGGTTCCATTCATTTTATTTGTATCTTGTTCTATAGTAGAGGAAAACAACTTGGAAGTGAGAGTGAGAGAGCATATCAAAGGGGATTTAGTGTTTGTAGTAGTCTCTATTAGTTTACAAGTCTCAAGTAACACCATAGAGAATGCTTTCTCCTTTGTGCTTGCATTATTTTCATTCTAAAGAAAAAGAGAGCAGAGCAGATTCACCTTCCAAATGGTTTTCTCACATAAGGGTTTTCCAGAGCGTATCTTATGTTCATTGTGGTTGGTTTGTGATCATATTTATTTTTTCTCTAATTTTCATATTTTATCTATTACATTGCATAAGAAAAAATATTAATTAATCAATCTAAAATCCTAGGAAATTAATCCTCATAGTATGGATTTCAATCTAATTTTATTATATTTGTTGTGACAAACTATCCAATGGAATAACCACGTAGTTTACAAGTCATTTAATAAATTTATAACTGGTTGTTAGTGTCAGATTCAGTGATCCCCACACATTATAGTACTTAGATTTGTACAAACATAATTGCATAATTAAAATAGCATGTTGCCAAATGTGCAAGCAGTTGTAAATGTATGACTTTTTTAGATTTGTACAAACATAATTGCATAATTAAAATAGCATGTTGCCAAATGTGCAAGCAGTTGTAAATGTAAGACTTTTTTTTTTTTTCCATTACCGAAGAAGCACTGCCATAGCCGTACATAAAACCCTTTTTTCAAGGGTATTCAGCATAGTCAAGTCTCGTGAATGGAACCCAGGTGGGGAGGTTATCATTAAACCCTCCCAACCACCCGAGCTATACATCATACAATCTAGTTTCAAATGTAAGACTTAACCATCCATACAATCTAGTACTTGAACATGTGCATGGTGTGCACTAATGTCTTCAACTATGAACACCTCAATTTCCCCATCTTTTTTCCTCCTTTAAAAGCATAAAAGTAATATCGGTGCTCAGGATTGACATATTTAATTTTTCATGCATGAGTTATGCTTGGTAAATGACAAGGATGCAAAATCAAAGGGTAAAGATTGTTTTTGTCAAGCATATATTTGGTGGAGAAACTCAAGTCTATAATTTAAGGGCTTATCTTTCTTTCATATGTATATATTGTTGTGGAAATCTTGATTTGATTTTGACATACATTTGAAGCATATCCATCTTTGCTTCAAGTATTAATCTCTTACTCAATTTGAGAGCTTAGTTGGTAACTTGAATGACATTTTTTTCTTGGATTTGCAATGAAAATAATAGAATTATTGTTACCAAGACAAATCCTAGTTATTTAAGCCATCTTAAAATTAGCATTGATTGTTTTTTATAAAAGAGAGGGAAATAAATTATTGTTAATTAATACCGTTGAATAACATCTATTTATGCAGACAACGAAAGCCATGTATATGCCCTAAATTCTTCATTGGATTCTCATAAAATTAGGAAAAAAGGAGCCAATTAACACAACACTTAAATTGATTACATTTATATGTTATGAGGGGTCCAATTGTTACTATCATTAGGAAGAATGGCCTTTAATTTTCAATATATTTTCAGAGATTCTCCTCAAAAGGCAAGGAAATTGATCTCATTATATGTTAAAAAATATATAGATGGTTTTTGGAGATGAGAGCTCCAGAACCCTAACCATGGCGGAACCCTAGGGTTTCAGATGAAATAACTACGACACTGCAACAAAGAGCGCTCTATGGTCAAGGTAGCACGGTTACCTTCGTGGGTCTAACCGCGCAATGGTTATGTTACATTTTTTAATGGTTCCTGCCCTCTACAATCGAGCCTGTCGGTGTCTTATTTTGTTTACTTGCGTGATATTGCCCGTGGGTTTTGGCCACACCTCCATTTCAACGTTATAGTCAACCCCTTACAATACAGCCTGCTTTCCCCTGATCCCGTAGAGGTCAGGTTAAATACCGGCTAAAATGGTGGAAGAGGACCTCGTGGATTACAAGGAGGACCCCATGCCGGGGCAGGAGATATGGGCGCACAAATATACATCGGTCGAGGGCCCCTGGCAGAATAATCAGGGTGGGATGACAGCTATTGTCCAGACAAAGAAACACTCGCCTATTCTTGGAAAGCGCCAACACCCTACTGTCAATGTAGCGGAACTTCCCGGATTGGAATGTCCCCCCCTCTCTCCGGCCACTCTACATCTCCTCGGCTCAAGCATCCAGGCTTCCCCCACTTTCGATTCCCCCTTGCCATATCCCCCGCAGCATCCCCTTCCTCCTCCCTCACAGCATTCCCTGCCTATGTACCCTCCCTCCATCTCCCTCGCACAGGCTGACCCGTCAAACCCCCCGCGACCTGTGCAATCATTCTTGCATCCGGGCTCGTGCAGTCTCAACCCACACTCCCCAATTCGCTCTGATTGCTTCAGCTCATCCATTCCTAACCCTACACCTACTATCTCGGCGCAACACAACTCCTCGGAAAAGTGCAGGAACCTTCTTAAAGAATACCTTATGGGATGGCGCTCGGATAAGCTGAAAAAGGGTCAGTGCCTCAGAGTAGTGGACACTGATATCAACCTGACCTTTAGAGAAGACGTTCAAATGGCAGACGCATTGGATACGGCGAGAAAAGTTCTGGTTGGCCGTGTTAGAGGTAGAAACTACACGGTGGAGAGATTGCGGCAATGGACAGTGGAGATATGGGGTACCTTGCTGAAAGAACTCCCTGTTATTCGAGTGCTGGCCAGAGGATGGTTTGCCCTCCGCTTTCATAGGGAGGAGTACACGGATTGGATTTTATCGCGTTACTGGCACATTGAGCTTGCACCAGTTCTATTGAAGTGATGGGATCCTCTTTTCGATCCGGAATGTGAAGAACTTGGAGCAGGACCCATCTGGGTTAGACTACCTGGACTACCTATGCAATTTTGGACCCCTCAGGTTTTCAAGCGTATCGGAGATGCTCTGGGGACTTACCTGGAACATGACAAGTCCTACGAAAGAACAGGAATCATGACTATGGAAAGGATATTGGTTCACCTTGACACCAGGGCTGGGCTTGAGGAAAAAATCACTCTTCACAAGAGGCATTTCTCACGCAAACAACTTCTGGACTGTGAAGGAGTCCCATTCTGCTGCAAGAGGTGCCATAAAGTGGGTCATCTATACAAGGATTTCCCTCTAAATTCTTCAGTGACCACGGAAAACTCAAAGGGCACGAAGCAATAGACCTCTGAAGAGCAGAACAAGGGTGAACAGAAACAAGGAGAGGTACCATCTGAAGCTGCGGTGGATGCTACAAAGAAGAATGGGAACCGGCGAAAAACACCGTCCTCACCTCCCCGGACTCACTCCAAATCAACTGCGGAAGCTACTTCTCTATCAGGTAATGATTCTTTCCCCATATCCACTGCTCTATTTTCAGATGTTATGTTAAATGTTCTGCATACATCTCTGCATCCCCCTTCATTTGCATTTTTCACTATTCCTTCCATCCCCTGCTCTTTATCCCCGCCACCGCCCACTTTCTCCACCACTCCTACCTCCCTCAAGGATTTCTCCACTCCCCCTTCTCACACTTCCTCCCCCTCTGGGCCAGGATCCCATCCCTACAACCTCCGCTCCAGAATTAGACCTAAAACCCTGCATCTTGGATTGGGCCTCTCCCCGGGAAAGACTAAGCTCCATAAACCAGCCATAAGACGCCCATCCAAGATCAAATCTGCCATCAAGACAGCGGTGGCAGATGTAGCGAGGGGCTGACAGCATACCATTGAGAGGGCACTTAGAGCATATGAGCCCACTGCCCATGGTCCCCCATGATTTGGCTCTCCTACAACTGCCGAGGACTAGCCAACCCCAAAAAGAGATTGGCTCTTAAAAGATTGTTAAAGGATACTTTCTGTGACATACTCTTCCTTCAAGAAACCCTTGGCACTTCTGACAATACTATCCGAACCCTACACTCTATTCTGTCGGGCTGGGTATTTCAGGGCATGGATGCCATTGGCAGATCTGGTGGTCTTGCAATTGGCATCAATCCTAAAACAGTCAAGCATATATCCACCTGGGGCGGTATGGGTTTCATAGGAATGGACATTTTTGTAGGGGAGCTGGGACTTCAGTTAAAAGTGATTAACATTTATGCACCTAATCAGAACAGATTGGAATTTTGGCACAATTTGTTGGAACATGATCTTGTCTCTAACACTACCATCATAGGGGGGGATTTAAATTTCTCTTTAGGCATGGAAGAATCCTGGGGACAACAAGCTCAAATAGATCCTATTTCCGATCAGACGAGTACTCTTTTGGATACCTGCAATTTAGTTGATGTTCCCATGAATAAGAAACTGCCCACCTGGCACAATCGGCGGACGGGGGAGGCTGCACTAGGCCGGATATGACTTGATTCATGAAGACCTCATCCGTCACCTCCCCCTTTATCGACAATGGGTGGGATCTGGGGGATCATCTGATCATCTACCCATATTTCTCCAAATCACCAGACCATAAAAAAAGCCGCGCTCCCCCTTCAAATTTTTTGTTGGGCATGTTAAAGATCCTGACTACATCAACATGGTCACTGAGTTTTGGATAGCTCAACCCCCCCGAGGGAACAAAGGTCGGCTGCGGACTTCTGTATCCGGCTAAATAAACTCAGGTCATTGACAGAGGAGTGGTAAAATAGGAAGAAGCTGAGAGATGACCAGCAACTTGTTGACATTGAATTTCAGATTGCACAGTTATTGGATGAATAGGGGTTGGGTTTCTTATTAGAGGAGACTAAAACACATCTAGTCACGTTGGAGAACCAAAAGAGTAAAATGCTACTGGAAAGGGAAGAACAATGGAGATTGAAAAGTACAGCCACCTGGCTCCAAGCGGGTGATGGTAATACCAAATTCTTCCACAATTTTGCAAATGGAAGAAAGGCCACAAATACCATCTGGCAGATGCCCTGTGAGCCTGAGGGTTGGGCCTCCACTCACCCACAATTAGTCAGATTGGGGATCACACATTTCAAGAGGCAATTCACTGCGCCGACAGCCATCAATCTCCCGGATATCATCAATTTAGCTGGCCATTTTCCAAGGTTAGTGGAACAGGAAGAGGCAGAGGAGCTAAATCAACCGGTCACTCTGGAGGAATTGGAAGGAACTCTCAAGTGGTTCAAGAAAGATAAGATTCCTGGCCCGGATGGCTGGCCAGTGGAGTTCTATTTGGCTTTTCTGGAGTTACTGGGAGAGGATCTACTTGCAATCATTGAAGAAAGCAGAACTACGGGTCACATCCACCCCCCCATAAACTTCACTTACTTGGCCTTGATACCCAAGACGGATTCGCCATCCTCTTTTAATGACTTCAGGCCTATATCCCTTTGCAACTGTCTATACAAAATCATCTCTAAAATCATCGCCAATAGCATCAAGCCTATATTATCCAATCACATCTCTCAGGAGCAATTTGCTTTCCTCCACCATAGACATATTCAGGATGCCATTGGTACAGCCCAGGAAGCCCTCCACTCCATCAAACTCAGAAATCTCAAGGGACTCACTCTCAAAATCAACCTGTCAAAGGCCTTTGACAAAGTGAATTGGCTGTACATCAAGATGATTATTACTCACTTGGGATTTCCACCAGCTCTCATCAACTGGATCATGGGATGCATCTCCTCTGTCTCCTTTGCCATTCTCATTAATGGTTCAACATCGCCCTCCTTCAATATCGATAAAGGGATTAGGCAAGGATGCCCTTTATCACCATTTCTTTTCCTATTAGTCATGGAAGGATTGAGCAGACTTATAGCTACAAAAAAAAAAAGAGGGGGCCTTCAAGGTCTAAAAATTATGGAACAATTCTACCTGACAAATCTACTTTTTGTAGATGACATTTTGATCTTCTTGAATGGCAGCGTCTGGGACACGACTTCATTGAATGAGATTCTGAGCCTGTTCAGCAGAGCCATGGGAATGGAGATCAACAGAGAAAAATCCACCATCTCATTATCTGAATGTACCCCACAGGAATCTCTGTTGGCCACACAATATTTTCCCTTTCAAGCAACTGATTTGATGGGGGGATTGAAATATTTGGGCTTCAGACTAAAACCTGATAGTTATAAGATTGCAAACTGGACCTGGCTCATTGCAAAAGTGGAGAAGAGAATCAGCTGTTGGTGTCATAGGCTCCTGTCTAGGGCTGGCAGACTTGTCCTTATTAAAACAGTCCTGGAGGCCACCCCGGTATACTGGATGTCACTCGCCTGGATACCTAGAGGGATACTTCATAGAATTCAACAAATCTGTTGTAAATTCCTTTGGAATGGAAGCAAAGAGGGCAAACCTTTTGCCTGGGTAAAATGGACAAGAATTGCCACTCCTAAGAAGTGGGGAGGTTGGGGACTTAAACTTCTTCTGGTTTTTGCTCAAGCCTTGGCTGCCAAACAGAGTTGGCTCTTACTTAAACAAAATAGCCTTTGGGCTGAGGTTATTCTCCATAAATACATCTGGCCGTTGACTATCATAGACTGGATTAGAAGCCCACCTTGGCACAGGAAAGGCATTTCGGTGACTTGGAGGGCCATACTCAATTCTTTTTCTATCATCAAGGATGGCTTAATATGGAAGATTGGCAATGGAGCCTTTGTCCGAATTGGCATTGATCCTTGGATAGGCAGTGGTAACTCCCATATACTACCTGTTGGACTGATCCAGCACCTAAACAACAGAGGTATCAAGTTTCTAGAACAGATTGGGGATTAGCAAAATACCACTTTCCATACTCAAGCCTGGCTAACTGATCCACACTGGCACTTACCAGATGATTGGAGTAGAACTTGGAAAAACTACCTTCAGGCTCTTACAGAATCACATGTTAGACTACGAAATGTTGAAGATGAACTAACTTGGGCTCACTCTAAAGCTGGGAAATACACACCGAAACAGGGGTATGATATAATTATAGCAGACAAGAAACCGGAGGTCATAAGAAGCTGGTGGAATAACCTATGGAAATTACAAGCTCCTCCACGTACCAGACTGTTGATGTGGAACATACTAGAAGATAAGATCCCCACGGGCTCCTATCTGAAAAGGAGGGCTTTTATGGGGCCTACCTGGTGTACTTTGCCTCCAAGAAGAAGAATCAACTCAGCATCTTTTCCTCACCTGCCCAACCACCAGAAGCATATGGACACAAGTCCTTCTATCTCTAAATTTGTCTAGGAACTGGCAGGGGGTTGATATTACAATGGCTTGGGAGAACTGGTGGTGTACATTGGCTATAGAAAAATCAAAAAACCTTCCACTCCTTGTCTCATGGTACATTTGGCTCAAAAGAAATAAGAAAATTTTTGAAGATAAATTGGTAAACTGGAATCTTCTTCCCCCACAAATTTGTGCCACATATGAAGAGCTTCCAAACGAAGACAGCCAAAAGAGACCAAGGATTATACAACAGGAACAGATTAACAGAGCTATCCCATGGGCCTATTATGACGGTGTTGCCCAACAACACGGCTGTTGGGGTGGCATTTGCCTCTACCTTTCTGAAACACATTACTTCTAGATTTGTATGGGACTGGGACTTGGCACCAACAATCATGCTGAATTGATTACCCTTCGCCATCTGCTATACTTTGCTATCCTAAAACAATGCCGAAATATACAAATTTTTGGAGATTCTAAGATAGTGTCTGATTGGTTTAACAATACAGCTATTTGCACTGCATACTCATTGAGATCTATAATGGAAGAAATTGTTTTTTTCAAGACTTTCTTTGATTATATTTCTGTTTCTCACATCTATAAGGGAAAGAAATGAAACTGCTGACAGGCTATCAAAAGAAGTGACGCATCATCCTCTAGGAGCGTGGATGATCGCTGAACATACTCCTGTAGGGATCTATCATTACTTTCACAAACCATATATATATGAGGGACTACAGGGGGGCAACAACCTCTAAATTTTACAGCTTTTGACTCTGAACCTTTATAGATTATTGCTCTGTACATAACGAATAGAGTATATGGTTGCCAACCCCTACGTGGGTTAATTTTTGGATTTATACATAGCAGCATTTTGCAACAGAACAGTACACCCTATGGGTTTCCTTGTATAATTTTACTTTTGACAGTGGAATTCATAGCCATGTTTACAACATATTCCTTCGGGGATCCACATCATGTAATTTCTATTTTATGAAATTATGAATTTTCTTTTACGCAAAAAAAAAAAAAAAAAACAACAACAACAACAACACTTTGAAGCAAAAGAAGATAAGAGAGTGGGGATTGCCCATAGTGCTAATACACTAATTTCCTAATGTCATTGTAAGGGCATCCCTTAGAGTGTTCAAAGTTGGTTGAATTAGCAACAAACATCATCATAATGACCTCCCTCCTTATACTACACAACAAATGACCTCAATAGTGTAATGAGTACCAAATTGGCCATTTTCATGCCCACCATCTGTGTTTGGATTTGAATGTTCATATTATAAAGGTTAACATGTATCATGGAGCGCTATACTGGGTAAGCATGTGCTTCTGAGCAACACAAGAAAGTGATATCTTTCAATATAAGATATTACAAACACATAAATACATTTCACATACTACAAAAGCTATTTTTTAATTATCATCCATGACTTGGAGATTTAAATGACTGGGTATTTCCCCAAAAAAAAATAAACATGTACCTATATAGATTTAAACTCTAATAATAGAGATAATAATTCCTCTCTTTATCTATCAAACAAACTCATAAAAAATTATGCAAAATAATAACTTTTTATTTTACCAACCAAGTAAAATTATTAATAATATTTAATTAATATTAATGATGATCAATGTGTTAATAATGGTTAGTGTTTCCTCCTATTAATTAGGGTTATCTCTGGTGGTTGGGAAAAATGGTTGTTGTCTTCCCCACCCAATATCAAATCCCCGCTAGTGACATGATGAGCTCTAATGCCTTGATAAATATTGTTGTAATGGTTTCGTGCATTTGAATATTAAATATTGTTGTACTTGATTTGAAAACTTCACTCTAACCCTTTGGCTAAGAGGGAGATTGATTTATTTCTTTAAAAAAGAAAATGGTTAGTGTTTATCCACTGATGAAGAAAATTGTGTGCAATGATAAAATTCCCTATCAAGCGATGAAGTTTTTTCTTCTATATTTTTGCATTTAGTATATCTTATTTGATTTTAGGGAAAAAAAAATATGTGTACAATTTTATTATAATTTAAGAATTGTATATAGTATGATAATATTTATAAGAGCTTTATCTAATAGAAAATTAATCAAAGTTATATTAAAATTACAAATTCATATAAAACCCGACTTTAATTTAAAAGTTTAAAAATGAAAAATATGATCTATTTTTCCAAAATTTTAAAAGCTACTCAACTGTGAAAAAATGAGAAAAGAAACTTCCACCATATACTTAAATCGAGCTCCTACTACAAATCAAATGGGATAAGTTTATATATGTGTAAATATAAAATGTAAAGTTAAAATTATAAATGCAATGCACTCATAATTATGCTTTCTCTATCACTCCATTAGTAATTCTCTTCCACCATATACTTAAATCGAGCTCCTACTACAAATCAAATTGGATAAGTTTATATATGTAAATATAAAATGTAAAGGTAAAATTATAAATGCAATGCACTCATAATTATGCTTTCTCTATTACTACATTAGTAATTCTCTATTTATATTGCATAGTGCCCCACATCCATCGCCACCTCTTTCACACTATATATGCCTTAATTGAATCTTTGATACATAGATCACCTTGTTATTTTAGGAGTTGGGTTGAAGGCATTTTATAAAAAATAAATAAAAGAATTGTCTTTTCATTTCTTACAAAAACATATATCCATTTGGCCAGTGAAACTTATATTATGTACAAGGAGTCATTAAGTTTAGGGATTTGCCATGATTTTTAGGTGGGGCTTGTAGGCTTTTTGGATTTAAAACAATAATCACAAAGAGAGCCATCAGAATGAATGGGGCATGTACAAAAAGCATATCAAGGAAGAGCAAGATTTGAGTCTTTTTTATGAAACTTGGAGACAAAAATAGGTGCTTAAATGAAGCATTAGGCAAGGATGTCATTTTTATGTTGAGGGTCTATAAGCCCTATTGATATGCTACACTATCTACATTTTACTGAAAAATTAGGCTAAATGTGTGTGAATGGTTGGCATGTGCATACAGTAAGACACATTAGAAAATCATTCATATATTATATTATAAAAAAATCCTTGCACTTACCAAATTTAACTTGGGTAGACATCATGTAAGCACATATTACCACGAGTGCCATAAGCTCAATTCCTCCAAAGTAAATTGGGGTGGTTATCTTTAAATATTGTGTATTTTGTTTTTGGATGGAAAATGAATACTTCACCAGGCTAATCTTCATCCCACACCTCATGAAACATTTTCAATGATCCTATGACTCCAAACCCAAATCTCCTAGTTATGTGTCCACTTGCAATAATCACAAATATGTGATTGTCACTTTTCCATTGAGAAATATAAGAGGAAGAAGATGAATTATTAAGAGGACAAAGATAGGATTACGAAGGAAAATGAAAGGAAAATACTTGGTGATTGAAGGAAAATTGAAGGTGAAAATGAATTTTGTAAGGGGGTGTTGCATGGGATGGATAGGTGGAGGACATTGCAGGATGGAGCATAGACCAATTAATAGATGATCAATAGTGATTTGCAACGTAAAACATTAACTGAAAATCAAATGACACATGTTGGTGTTTGGGAGGCTCTAAATAAAAGATTAATCTCATTAACCATGATTGTTGTTTCTAATGGAGGTTTTAAGAACAATGTAGTTGTGATATACAAAGAGATCTTCCAATGACTATTAGAAGTAGAGGAAAGGGAGAGTTGTTACTGTGTATTAGGATATTTTCATGTGTAACTAATTAGAGGTTGGAAACCATCGACTCGGGTGATACAAAAAGTTCAAAGTAGACAAGACGGTGATCACCTCATCAATTTGCACCAAAAATGACTCATTGAATCCCAATGAAAAGATTTAAAGATTGGAATTCCATCCACAATTTATACAAAATTCATCCATAAGAGGATGAGGAAACACCTTTCAGTGGATATGACAGTTGAAGAAACAAACCTCCCGAGTACTCCTTTGATTTCTAATTGTAAATTCAAGACATGAACAATTGAATGATTTTTTAGGGATGGGATTTGATCTATCTAGTGAAGTTGCATTTGAGCCACATTCTACGCCATATTGTTTTGTTCATGATACCTTTTTCATCGAGGAATGTCAAAACAAGAAAAAGACCAATGGACCAAAATTGTTTCCTATATTGTAAATATGCAATTGTTCAAAGTTTTAAGTTGTCAAAATGGCTAGAGAAAATTAGTTTGTGGATGAAAGTTGACATGTTCAACTTATACAAAAAATGATTTAAATTACTAAGAAAATTGTCATCATTTTCACTTATTCCATGAAAAATTCCTTACCTTTGCAAAGTGTCTTTTTTGAAACAACATGCATATGTAGTGTTCCATAAATTAGGTAGTTTGAAAGATGGTTTGTGTTCTCATGTCATTCCAAATAGCACCACCCCAAAGCTATACATGTTATACTTCTCTAGTGCCTCTATAATGTAATACCTATCATAACTCATTTTGCTGATCAACAATCAGGCCAATGATCATTGCTTGTTATCCATTAATGTGAGCTAACTCATCACTGATATTTAAAGAAAACCATGCTACCTAAATTGATTTTTTGGTGGTTCATAAGGAGGTAGACTTCCATCGTTACTAGAGACTTCTGAGTTTTAGGTCATTACCTTGTTTCCTTACATCCAAAAAAAATGAACTTTTAGCCAATTAAAAACACTTTTGTATCTTACTCAAAGACCAAAAACAATTTACCTCCATTTATAGAAATAGATAAAATTAACTTACCTTAAACATTATATTTGTTAATAATATTTGTTAATGAATCTTGTAAAGAAATTTTAAAACTTCCAACCATACCTACCAATCAACATAGGTCGAAAGTATTTTATGCCTTTCTTAACAATCATTCATTCCTTGCCTGGCTGGGTGGCAAATATTTTCAATGTGCATTTGTTAAGCCTTTAATAAGTGTGGCTAATGAAAATTATGAGAGGAGATGACCACTATACTTTACTTTTAAAAATATAATTTTGATTAAAAAAACAAAAATATAATCAATGGCTAGAAAACATTTTTAAAAATTTAAATTACTTGATCACATGTTTGAAGTAAGATTATCATATATTATTTTGTGAAAGAAAGATCATTGTAAGGTTCCGTTGTAAACTGCAACTACAAAATCAAAGGTGAGATCCATGAAAATTTCAATTATTTATCTATTAAAAATTCTTCGAATAAATTAATAAGATGGTGATATTACAAACTTAGTATAGTAATACAATTAAGTGGCATAAAATTTTATATTCAACTCCCAACTCACCCTTAATCCTACATGTATAATGGCACTTACACGTGTCATGACACACACCCTTACGCTTAATCCTAACTGTATAATGGTACGTACACATTTGTCATGACACACACCCTTACCCTTAATCCTACATGTATAATGGTACGTACACATGTGTCATGACACACCCCCTTGTATTAAGGTACATGAATGTATGTCATGACACACACACTTTCATTAATACGTTGGAAATTTTATATTTTAAAAGTTATAATTTAAATCAATTATCATTATTGTAAAGTTCGTTTAGGGGGCAAATTGGAAACTATGAGCTTTACTCAAGTCCTATACAAAATGTATAGAATTTGATATCACTCACTCTACATGATCTATATGCACTTGCATCTACCATATGTCGACCAAATGTGAAAGGGTAGATAGAATCCTCACCATCATCCTAACTGTTAAGACATGTGGAAGAAAAAGTGTTCCACATGGTGAGTTGTAACCCCATGGATGTTTTCTTAAACCCTACAATACGATACATGATCACATACTATGTGGGAGCAAGAACATGGTGATTCATTTCTTTTGAGTGATCGAGGAAAAGATGCAAGTTACATTTCTTAGAATTTGAAGCTTTAGGTTGCATACTTAGATGAAAAAATAGACAAATATTTAGGTTTAATGTCCCTACAAATTTAACTTTGAATTGGTTGCAATTGGTAGTGGTATTTGTGGTAAGTATTGTGTTTTATATGTTATATATTTTCTACAATTTTATATGAGCTGATGGTAATTGTAGAGGTATGGGAGTTTGGAGGATGAAACCAAGTGGTATGCACTTGTGAGTTCACTCTTTTCATTCTAGAATAATAGAAAGAGACATATTCAATTGTTCGTTGAAATGTTGGTAAAGTATTTTACTTGTAATGTTGGTAGAGTCTTTTACTTGTAGTTAGTAGTTAGTGTGTTTTTTATAATTTGTTAGTTGTGATTTGCTTTTGTCATTCAGGTTTTTCTCTGCTCCCTTAATGTCCCTATTCTTTCTTTCACTTTTTAGCTATACATTTCAGAAAGGTTGAAATATTGACATTTCAAGTGGATCTATTAATAAAAAATGGTGATAAATGATTTTACCTTCGTGTGAATCTATGAGCCACATGGGAAGTTGGAACATCTCATCAATGAAACGTGTGTACATGAACCCATCAATGTTTTACTTGTCAAAATGGTCCTACATACAATGAATTCCATAAGTCATGAGTCGAAGAAATTATCACACTCTACATACCATAGGAAACATTAATAAAGCAGAGGAAATTTGATTGCTAAATAATGAGGATAGTGTTTCTTAGAAGAGAGGATATATTATAACTAGCGCAACCACATTAATAAATGTGGTTTGTTAGGATATTCTGACACATAGGAAATAGTTAAGTACAACTTGGTCTAGTATAGAGTTAGGTATAGAGTTAGGTAAAGTGTGTTTCTTTACTATGTACATTTTGTAACTTACAATCCGACGGTCACGATATGTAGTGATCCGACGGTTCATTCTCTCCTCGGTATTACCGACACTTGATTCGTGGCTTAACACCCGATTGGTCCATGATCCCTATTTAAAGAGCATGGAGGGTCATTTGTAGGGTAATCCGTCTATGAGAGAAGCATATGTAAATTTTCATTCTTTTATTAATAAATTGCCTGAAGTGGTCACGTTGGCTCAGCCCGTGGACTATTTCCCTCTTTGAGGGTGTTAACCACGTCAAAATACTGGTGTATTGATCTTGATCTGTTTGTGAGTGGTGTCCTTTGGTGTTCTGTCTGAGGAACTTACCCTGTAAATTCCTACATGGTATCGGAGCTATTTGAGGGCCGCATCCGTTGGTGATCCAAATCTGAAGCCGGTAGAACTGCATCCGACTACCGTTTCCTAGATCTATTGTTTCTGACTGCTTTCGGGCCGAGAGGACTGCTCTGTTGTGTTGGGAACATCTGTTCCAGTGAGGAACCCCTTTCGTTTCACGCGAAAAGGTTTCTGGTAGCCCTAGCTGCGTCATTTTTAAGATCTGGAGGTATACAGTGTTTATTTGCAGTTTACAGTTATTTTCTCTCTGTTTATTTCAGTTTTCGGTTTATTTAGCTTTTTTTATTACCGGATCTATACCTTTCATTTCTGCGTATGCTCTTTGCCCTGCGACTCTGTGCGATCTGGGCAAATTAGAAACAGAAAGGAAGGATTTTTTGTTAGGATATTCCGACACATAGGAAATAGTTAAGTTCAACTTGGTCTAGTATAGAGTTAGGCATAGAGTTAGGTAAAGTGTGTTTCTTTACCGTTGTACATTTTATAACTTACAATCCGACGGTCACGATATGTAGTGATCCGACGGTTCACTCTCTCCTCGGTATTACCGACACTTGATCCGTGGCTTGACACCCGATTGGTCCATGAGTTCTATTTAAAGCGCATGGAGGGTCATTGTTCGGGTAATCCGTCTATGAGAGAAAGCTTATGTAAATTTTCATTCTTTGATTAATAAATTGCCTGAAGTGGCCACGTTGGCTCAGGCCGTGGACTGTTTCCCTCTTTGAGGGTTTTAACCACGTCAAAAATACTGGTGTATTGATTTGAGATCTTGTTGTGAGCGGTGTCCTTTTGGTGTTCTTTTTGAGGAACTTATCCTGTAAATTCCTACATGGTATCAGAGCTATTTGAGGGCCGCGTTCGTTGGTGATCCAAATCTGAAGCCGGTAGAACTGCATGCGGCTGTCGTTTCCTAGATCTACTGTTTCTGACTGCTTTCGAGCCAAGAGGACTGCTCTGTTGTGTTCGGAGCATCTGTTCCAGTGAGGAACCCCTTTCGTTTCACGCGAAAAGGTTTCCGGTAGCCCTATCTGCGTCATTTTTAAGATCTGGAGGTATACAGTGTTTATCTGCAGTTTACTGTTATTTTCTCTCTGGTTATTTCGGTTTCTGTTTATTTATCTTTTTTTATTACCGGATCTATACCTTTCATTTCTGCGTATGCTCTTTGCCCTGCGACTCTGTGCGATCTGGGCAAATCAGAAACAGAAATGAAGTTTTTTTCTCATGCGTATGCTCTTTTCCCTGCACCTTAGTGTGATCTTGGAAAATCAGAAACATTGAGAAAAATATTTAGTTTCCGGCTAAAGCTAACTTTGAGCCGTAAGGTTCGTTTTTCTTTGCATATTCGTGTTGGGTTTTGTGTTTTTGTTTTGTAGGAAAAAAGAGTTTTCTCAAGGCAAGCACGCAACCCAAGGCCCCCCCCCCCCCCCCGCCCCCCCACTCTCTCTCTCTCTCTCTCTCAAATTTTTTGTATAGCTCAATTGGTTCAAAGCTATTTTAAGAGAGTAGAGGTCTTGGGTTCAAATCTCCATTTTGTGGGGGCGTTTTTTTTCATTCCCGCACATTCGCGCACTTTGCCGGCAACTTCAACATTTTTTTTTCAAAAAGCCATAACTTCTTCATCCGGAAGCCTTTTTCAGAGCCGTTTTTTTTAAAACAGCCTAATTTTTCGAGATCTATCCATTGGAACACTTACTTTCAGCATCTTCAGCTTCAGTTTTTTTTTAAAATGGAAAGTCCATGCCAAGTCATTCTTGACAGCACTAACTACTTCCAATGGATAGCCTACATGGAAGATTTACTTAGAAGTAAAGGTCTCTATAGAATAGCCACAGGCCAAGAGAAGAAACCAAAAGATGAAGACAAGGCTGCAAAATGGGAAAATAGACAAGATCAAGCACGTGGTTTGATAGGGATGTCTATTTCTCCTGATCTTAGATTCCATATTGCAGAACTTGATACTCCTCATGAAGCATTGGAACAAATCACTAAAGTTTTTGGGATTAAAAATGAAATT
Source organism: Pinus tabuliformis (assembly GCA_031772625.1). Lineage (NCBI taxonomy): Eukaryota > Viridiplantae > Streptophyta > Pinopsida > Pinales > Pinaceae > Pinus > Pinus tabuliformis. Next base: position 1,068,285,137 of record CM062805.1, on the reverse strand, counting down.
AGAGCCCATCAACTTGAAAATGAGTTGCTTACATTGGATCCTAATAATTTTTCTTGCATTGAAGATTTCTTGTCCAAATTCAAGACCCTTAGATATCTCTTGGAAGGTGTTAAGGTTAAGAAAGAAGATAGTAACCTTATTTATTCCATCCTTACTAAGTTGGGACCAGCCTACTCTGTATTTGTTTCCACCTTCCATTCTACAAGGGAAGCTTTCATTTGTCAAGGAAAAGACTACAAGGCCCCTTCCTTTGACTCTTTTTGTGATTCCTTAATAAGAGAACAAGAAAAACTCTTACACCTTGGTCTTCTTAATCTTGGAAACTCTTCAAGAAAGCGTTAGCCGCCCAGCAGCAACCAAATTCAAAGAATCCTAAGAAGTCATATCCTAAAAAGAATGGTCCTAAACCAAACAAGGGTCCTAAGCAAACTCAGCCTCAAAATGAAAGATCATTTCAGCAAAATGATAAGACCAATAAAAACAAATGGAAGAAGACTGATAGACATTGTAACTTTTGTAATCGAGATGGCCACTTAGAATCTAAATGCTTTAAGAAGATGGAAGCCTTGGAAGCCGCAATGAAGAAACATAACATCCATGTGGAGCATTCTTCAACTTCAACTTCAACTTCATCTTCAGGAATGGCACTTTCTGCATGTCGTTGTCAATCATCTCAGTCTGGTTATGCATTAAATGTATCTTCTTCTTCTCATTCTCATGAGTGGCTCATTGATTCTGGAGCCTCTTATCACATGGCCAAAAACAAAGCCATGTTTTCTTCTTTAAATGATTGTAACACCAAAAATATATATGTTGGTGATGATAGATCTCTTAATGTTGTAGGGACTGGAACTGTTCATCTAGACAATGGTCAGTTTAATGATGTATTATGTGTTCCAACCTTATCCTGCAACCTTCTATCTGTATATCAGATAACTCATTCAGGTGAAGGTAAAATTGTTGAATTTTCACCTCATGATGTTGTAATCAAGGATCTAAGAGATCCTAAACAGATTCTAGCTACTGGTATTGCTGATGATTCCACAAGGTTGTATAAGTTTCACAACTTTGGGTCATCAAATCTTCCCTCAGTATTTGTTGCTCATAATGATGAAGTGAGCAAACTTTGGCATGAGCGATTTGGTCACTTAAACTATCGCTCCCTTCAGCATCTATGTAAAGAAAATATGGTGACAGGTCTTCCTATGGTATCTTGCAGAGATGGTGTTTGTTCCGGATGTGTACTCGGAAAACATCATCGGGACAGTTTTGAAAAACGTGCCTCTTGGCACGCCTCAGCCCCTTTACAGCTTGTGCACAGTGATTTATGTGGTCCACTTCCTGTTGCTTCATTCTCTGGCTGCAAGTATTTCTTAACTTTCATTGATGATTTCTCCAGACGCACTTGGGTATACTTCTTAAAACTCAAGAGCGAAGTATTTAACACATTTTTGGCCTTCAAAGCCTTTGTTGAAAAACAATCTGGACATCAAATTCTTAAGCTAAGAACTGATAATGGTGGAGAATATGTTAAAAACACATTCATCAACTTTTGCACCGAAAATGGAATTCAAATGCAACATACTGTTCCATACACTCCACAACAAAATGGTGTAGCTGAAAGGAAAAATCGCACCTTAAAGGAAATGGCTAATTGTATGCTGCAATCTAAAGGACTCAGTCTTAGTTTTTGGGCCGAAGCAATTAATTGTGCAAATTATATAATCAATCGCACTCCTACTAAGGTTCTAAAGAATATCACTCCAGAAGAAGCTTGGAGTTCCATTAAACCAGATGTAAGTCACTTTCGTGTTTTTGGAAGTGAAGCATGGGCCCATATTCCAGATGAAAAGCATAAAGCTTTAGAACCTAAGAGTGAGAAATGTACTTTTGTTGGATATTCTGAAGATGTAAAAGGTTATAGACTTATTCCATTTAAGTCCAAAAATGTTATCATTAGAAGAGATGTAAAATTTGATGAAAATAAATCGGCCTGCGAGCCTAGTCCGGCGGATGTGCCACCTCTTCCTATCTCTTCTACTTTTGAAAACATTTCTTCTTCAGATGATGAAAGTGAGGATGACAATCCTCCCCCACCTTCTCAGGATCCTCAACTTCCAAGATGGGTCCGTGCTACTCGGGATGCAGCAGGTGATCTTGCCGGTGATCCTACAGATCAGCGACGTACACGTTCTCAGTTTGAAAGAGCCTCTTCTTTACTGGCTCAAGCTCCAGTAAATCATGATCCTGACACTTTTGCAGAAGCTTCAGGCCATCCACATTGGGAAGCAGCTATGAATGAAGAATATCATTCATTGTTGGCAAATGATACATGGGATCTTGTTCCTCTACCAAAGGGACGCAAACTTGTTAGATGTAAATGGGTTTACAGAACCAAGTATGGACCAGATGGGAAAGTTGATAAACATAAAGCTCGTCTTGTTGCTAAGGGCTTTTCACAGGTTGAAGGCATTGACTACACTGAAACCTTCTCCCCTGTTGCCAAAATGAACTCTATCCGCCTTGTTCTTTCCCTTGCTGCCTCTTTAAAATGGGAAGTCCATCAGATGGATGTTAAATCTGCCTTCTTGCATGGGGACTTGCATGAAGAAATCTATATGGAACAACCCATTGGCTTCATACAAACAGACTCCAGCCTTGTATGTCGACTTAAGAAATCCCTTTATGGTCTCAAGCAAGCTCCTCGGGCTTGGTATGCCAAAATGGATAGCTTTCTTTTAGAATCTGGCTTTTCTAGGTGTCATTCTGACAATACTGTCTACACCAAGAAAGTGGGCAACTCTCTTATCATCCTTGTTCTTTATGTTGATGATCTTATTCTTACTGGTAGTGATCCCAACCTTATAAACCATGTGAAGTCCAGCCTTAAAAAGAAATTTGAAATGACAGACTTAGGACACTTACACTATTTTCTCGGTCTTCAAGTCTTGCAATCCAAGGAGGGTATTTCCCTTTCCCAGTCCAAGTATGCTTGTGATATTCTTCGTCATTTTCACATGGAAGACTGTAAGCCAGCCCCTTCTCCCTTTCAGTCTGGAGTCAAACTTTCAGTCTCTTGTACTTCTCCTGAAGTTGATGCTACCTTATACCGTCAACTTGTAGGAAAACTCTTGTATTTAACCCATACTCGTCCTGACCTTTCCTTTGCTGTTGGCCTTGTTGCTCGTTTTATGCAAAACCCCCGTGAAAGTCATTGGAAAGCAGCTAAAAGAATACTTCGTTATGTTCGAGGTACAGTACAGTTTGGGATTCATTACAGTGCCAAAGCAGCTCCTCTATTAGTTGGTTTCACTGATTCTGATTGGGCTGGTGACCCTGATGATCGGAAGTCTACTGCCGGTTATGTCTTCACTCTTGGTTCAGGACCTATTACATGGGCTTGTAAGAAACAGGCTGCCATTTCTCTTTCGTCAGCAGAAGCAGAGTATCGTGGTGCCGTGGAAGCTAGTAAGGAAGCCTTGTGGCTTCGTCAGATCCTATCAGAGTTTGGCTTTGAGCAGCAGCATCCAACCACACTTTGGTGTGATAATCAAAGTGCCATTCAGCTATGCAAAGATCCAGTCCAGCATCAGCGCAGCAAACACATTGAACTACACATGCACTTCATCAGAAAGCTCATTCATGACCATGTTCTTGAAGTGCAATATTGTTCAACAGATGATCAGGTTGCAGACATCTTCACAAAGGCTCTCACAGAGGCGAAGTTCACTAAACTTCGATATATGCTTGGAGTTCAGGAAGTTGTCACTAAGGGGGGATAGGCTCTAGTGCCTCCTTCCTTCTCCTATTGTGTCATATTTGTAAATCCTTCAATCCTATCCCAAGTTGTTCTTAAGGGGGGATGTTAGGATATTCCGACACATAGGAAATAGTTAAGTTCAACTTGGTCTAGTATAGAGTTAGGTATAGAGTTAGGTAAAGTGTGTTTCTTTACCGTTGTACATTTTGTAACTTACAATCCGACGGTCACGATATGTAGTGATCCGACGGTTCACTCTCTCCTCGGTATTACCGACACTTGATCCGTGGCTTGACACCCGATTGGTCCATGAGTTCTATTTAAAGCGCATGGAGGGTCATTGTTCGGGTAATCCGTCTATGAGAGAAAGCTTATGTAAATTTTCATTCTTTGATTAATAAATTGCCTGAAGTGGCCACGTTGGCTCAGGCCGTGGACTGTTTCCCTCTTTGAGGGTTTTAACCACGTCAAAAATACTGGTGTATTGATTTGAGATCTGGTTGTGAGCGGTGTCCTTTTGGTGTTCTTTCTGAGGAACTTACCCTATAAATTCCTACATTTTTCTCATGCGTATGCTCTTTTCCATTGCGCCTTAGTGTGATCTCGGAAAATCAAAAACATTGAGGAAAATATTTAGTTTCCGGCTAAAGCTAACTTCGAGTTGCAAGGTTCGTTTTTTAAAATATTTAGTTTCTGGCAAAAGCTAACTTCGAGCCGCAAGGTTCGTTTTTTTTTGTATGTCCGTGTTGGGTTTTGTGTTTTTTGTTATGTAGGGAAAAAGAGCTTTCTCAAAGCAAGCACACAACCCAAAGCATCAACCCCCCCCCCCCCCCTTCTCTCTCTCTCTCTCAAACTTTTTGTATAGCTCACTTGGTGCAAAGCTAATTTATGAGAGTAGAGGTATTGGGTTCAAGTCTCCATTTTATGGGGGCAGATTTTTTCATTTCCGCACATTCTCGCACTTCGTCGACAACTTCATCAAATTTTCTTCAAAAAGCCATAACTTCTTCATCCAGAAGCTGTTTTCAGAACCGTTTTTTTTTTAAACAACCTAATTTTTCGACATCTTTCCATTGAAACACTTAGTTTCAGCATCTATAGCTTCAATTTAAAAAAAAAAAATGGAAAATCCATGCCAAGTTATTCTTGACAGCACCAATTACTTCCAATGGTGGTCCTACATTGTGGATTTACTTAGAAGTAAAGGTCTTTACAGAATAGCCACAAGCCAAGAGACCAAACCGAAAGATGAAGACAAGGCAGCTAAATGGGAAAATAGGCAAGACCAAGCACGTGGGTTGATAGGGATGTCTATTTCTCCAGATCTTAGATTCCATATTGCAGAACTTGATACTCCTCATGAAACAATGAAACAGATTACTAAAGTCTTTGGAATTAAAAATGAACTTAAAGCCCATCAACTTGAAAATGAATTGCTTACATTGGACCCCAATAATTTTTCTTGCATTGAAGATTTTTTGTCCAAGTTCAAGACCCTTAGACTTCTCTTGTAAGGTGTTAAGGTTAAGAAAGAAGATAGTAGCCTTATCTACTCCATTCTTACTAAGTTGGGACCAGCCTATTCTGTGTTTGTTTCCACCTTCCATTCTACAAGAGAAGCCATCATTTCTCGAGGACAAACCTACAAGTCCCCTTCCTTTGATTCCTTTTGTGATTATTTAATAAGAGAACAAGAAAAACTCTTACACCTTGGTCTTCTTCATCTTGGAAACTCTTCTAAGAAAGCGTTAGTTGCCCAGCAGCAACCAAATCCAAAGAATCCTAAGAAGTTGTATCCTAAAAAGAATGGTCCTAAACCAAACAAGGGTCCTAAGCAATTTCAGCCTCAAAATGAAAAATCATTTCAAGAAAATGATAAGACAAATAAAAACAAAGGGAAGAAGACTGATAGACATTGCAACTTTTGTAATCGAGATGGCCACTTAGAATCCAAATGCTTTAAGAAGATGGAAGCCTTGGAAGCAGCAATGAAGAAGCATAACATCCATTTGGAGCACTCTTCAACTTCAACTTCATCTTCAGGAATGGCACTTTCTGCATGTGGTTGTCAAGCATCTCGGTCTGGCTATGCCCTAAATGTATCTTCTTCTTCTCATTCTCATGAGTGGCTCATTGATTCTGGAGCTTCTTATCACATGGCCAAAAACAAAGCCATGTTTTCTTCTTTAAATGATTGTAACACCAAAAATATATATGTTGGTGATGATAGATCTCTTAGTGTTGTAGGGACTGGAACTGTTCATCTAGACAATGGTCAGTTTAATGATGTATTATGTGTTCCAACCTTATCCTGCAACCTTCTATCTGTATATCAAATAACCCATTCAGGTGAAGGTAAAATTGTTGAATTTTCACCTCACGATGTTGTAAATAAGGACCTAAGAGATCCTAGACAGATTTTAGCTACTGGCATTGCTGATGATTCTACAAGGTTGTATAAGTTTCACAACTTTGGGTCATCAAATCTTCCCTCAGTATTTGTTGCTCATAATGATGAAGTGAGCAAACTTTGGCATGAGCGATTTGGTCACTTAAAATATCGCTCTCTTCTGAATCTATGTAAAGAAAATATGGTGACAGGTCTTCCAATGGTATCTTGCAGAGATGGTGCTTGTTCCGGATGTGTACTCGGAAAACATCATCGGGACAGTTTTGAAAAATGTGCCTCTTGGCACGCCTCAGCCCCTTTACAGCTCGTGCATAGTGATTTATGTGGTCCACTTCCAGTTGCTTCATTCTCTGGCTACAAGTATTTCTTAACTTTCATTGATGATTTCTCCAGACGCACTTGGGTATACTTCTTAAAACTCAAGAGTGAAGTATTTAACATGTACTTTGCCTTTAAGGCCTTTGTTGAAAAACAATCTGGACATCAAATTGTTAAGCTAAGATCTGATAATGGCGGAGAATATGTTAAAAACACATTCATCAACTTTTGCACTGAGAATGGAATTCAAATGCAACAAACTGTTCCATATACTCCACAACAAAATGGTGTAGCTGAAAGGAAGAATCGCACCTTAAAGGAAATGGCTAATTGTATGCTTCAATCTAAAGGACTTAAGTCTTAATTAGTGGTCAGAAGCAATTAACTGTGCAAATTACATAACAAATCGCACTCCTACTAAGGTTTTAAAGAATATCACTCCAGAAGAAGCATGGAGCTCAATCAAACCAGATGTAAGTCACTTTCGTGTTTTTGGAAGTGAAGCATGGGCCCATATTCTAGATGAGAAACATAAAGCTTTAGAACCTAAGAGTGAAAAATGTATTTTTGTTGGATATTCTCAAGATGTCAAAGAATATAGACTTATTCCACTTAAGTCCAAAAATGTTATCATTAGAAGAGATGTAAAGTTTGTTGAAAATGTATCGGCCTGCGAGCCTAGTTCGGCGGATGTGCCACCTCTCCCTATCTCTTCTACTTTTGAAAATATTTCTTCTTCAGATGATGAAAGCGAGGATGAAAATCCTCCCCCACCTTCTCAGGATCCTCCTTCAGCTCCTCAGCTTCCAAAATGGGTCCGTGCTACTCAAGATGCAGCAGGTGATCTTGCCGGTGATCCTACAGATCAGCGACGTACACGTTCTTAGTTCGAGAGAGCCTCTTCTTTACTGGCTCAAGCTTCAGTGAATTATGATCCTGACACCTTTGCAGAAGCTTCAGGCCATCCAGATTGGGAAGCAGCTATGAATGAAGAATATCATTCATTGTTGGCAAATGATACATGGGATCTTGTTCCTCTACCAAAGGGACGAAAACTTGTTAGATGCAAATGGGTTTACATAACCAAGTATGGACCAAATGGGAAAGTTGATAAACATAAAGCTCGTCTTGTTGCTAAGGGTTTTTCACAAGTTGAAGGCATTGACTACATTGAAACCTTCTCCCATGTTGCCAAAATGAACTCTATCCGCCTTGTTCTTTCCCTTGTTGCTTCTTTCAAATGGGAAGTCCATCAGATGGATGTTAAATTCGCCTTCTTGCATGGGGACTTGCATGAAGAAATCTATATGGAACAACCTATTGGATTTATACAAACAGACTCCAGCCTTATATGTCGGCTTAAGAAACCCCTTTATGGTCTCAAGCAAGCTCCTCGAGCTTGGTATGCCAAAATGGATAACTTTCTTTTAGAATCTGGCTTCTCTAGGTGTCATTCTAACAATACTGTCTACACCAAGAAAGTGGGAAAGTCTCTTATCATTCTTGTTCTTTATGTTGATGATCTTATCCTAACTGGTAGTAATCCCAACCTTATAAACCATGTGAAGTCTAGCCTTAAAAGGAAGTTTGAAATGACAGACTTAGGACACTTACATTATTTTCTCGGTCTTCAAGTCTTGCAATCCAAGGAAGGTATTTCCCTTTCTCAGTCCAAGTATGCCTGTGATATTCTACGCCATTTTCACATGGAAGACTGTAAGCCAGCCCCTTCTCCCTTTCAGTCTGGAGTCAAACTTTCAGTCACTTGTACTTCTCCTGAAGTTGATGCTACCTTATACCGTCAACTTGTAGGAAAACTTTTGTATCTAACCCATACTCGTCCTGACCTTTCCTTTGTCGTTGACCTTGTTGCTCGGTTTATGCAAAACCCACATGAAAGTCATTGGAAAGCAGCTAAAATAATACTTTGTTATGTTCGAGGTACAGTTCAGTTTGGGATTCATTACAGTGCCGAAGCAGCTCCTCTATTGGTTGGTTTCACTGATTCTGATTGTGCTGGTGACCCTGATGATCGGAAGTCTACTGCAGGTTATGTGTTCACTCTTGGTTCAGGACCTATTACATGGGCTTGCAAGAAACAAGGTGTCATTTCTCTTTCTTCAGCAGAAGCAGAGTATCGTGGTGCCGTAGAAGCTAGTAAGGAAGCCTTGTGGCTTCGTCAGATCCTGTCAGAGTTTGGCTTTCAGCAGCAGCATCCGACTACACTTTGGTGTGATAATCAAAGTGCCATTCAGCTATGCAAAGATCCAGTCCAACATCAGCGCAGCAAACACATTGAACTGCACATGCACTTCATCGGAAAGCTCATTCACGACCATGTTCTTGAAGTGCAATATTGTTCAACAGATGATCAAGTTGCAGACATCTTTACAAAGGCTCTCACAGAGGCAAAGTTCACTAAACTTTGATTTATGGTTGGAGTTCAGGAAGTTGTCACTAAGGGGGGATAGGCTCTAGTGCCTCCTCCCTTCTCCTATTATGTCATATTTGTAAATCCTTCAATCCTATCCCAAGTTTTTCTTAAGGGGGGATGTTAGGATATTCCGACACATAGGAAATAGTTAAGTACAACTTGGTCTAGTATAGAGTTAGGTATAGAGTTAGGTAAAGTTTGTTTCTTTACTATGTACATTTTGTAACTTACAATCCGACGGTCACGATATGTAGTGATCCGACGGTTCATTCTCTCCTCGGTATTACCGACACTTGATCCGTGGCTTAACACCCGATTGGTCCATGATCCCTATTTAAAGAGCATGGAGGGTCATTTGTAGGGTAATCCATCTATGAGAGAAGCATATGTAAATTTTCATTCTTTTATTAATAAATTGCCTGAAGTGGCCGCGTTGGCTCAGGCCGTGGACTGTTTCCCTCTTTGAGGGTTTTAACCACGTCAAAATACTGGTGTATTGATCTGTGATCTGTTTGTGAGCGGTGTCCTTTGGTGTTCTGTCTGAGGAACTTACCCTGTAAATTCCTACATGGTTGATATATGTTGATAGATGTATATCAATCACATGCACAACCACATTAGTAAATATGGTTGATACTTGCTGATAGACATACATCAACCACATTAATTATTAAAGCATGTAGAGTAAGAATTTAATAATAATATTATTATAATATTTAAAATTTAATATATTAAATCTTAAAATTAATATTATAAATCTTAATATATTATTATATATCAAGGTTTATAATCTTAAAATTATAATAATATAAACCCTTAACATTTAATATTATATAATAATAATAATAATAATAATAATTAATATTATTATATTATAATTATTATATATTAATATTATAACATTTGTATTAATTAATATATAAGTTATTCCATATTAATATTGAGTTTTAATATTGGGTTTTAGTATAGGGCTTTAATATTAGAGTTTTAAATTTAATATTGTAAACTCAATATTAAAAGCGATAATATTAAACTCAATATTATAAACTTAATATTAAACCCTAATATTATAAACCCTAAATTAAATCTTAATTTTGTAATGTTGCAATGCGACGTTGAATAAATTGCAATGTAAAGTAACATTGTGATAATGATTGCTACATTGAAACAATGTTCGTCACAATGCGATGTTGGATTGATTTTTGTACCATTCCAACATCCCAATATTAAACCAAATATTAGAAACCCTAACATTATAAAACTCAATATTATAAACCCTAAGATTGATATTACAAACCTGAGGATTAATATTATAAACCTTAGGATTAATATTATATACCCTAAGATTAATAATATAAACCCAATATTTAAAACCATAATATTAAACAATAATATTAAAACTGATATTATAAACATTAATATTAAACCTTAATATTTTAAACCCAATATTAAACCCTACATTTGTAATGTTGCAATGTGATGTTGAATAAATTACACTGTAATGTTACATTACAATAATAAAACCCTAACATTATAAAACCCAATATTATAAACTCTAAGATTAATATTATAAACCCTAGGATTATTATTAAACCCTAAGTTTAATATATTAAGCCTTATAATTAATATCAAACCCTATGATTAATAGTATAAACTCTATTTGCCCCGGATGCGGGTGTTTAACGCGATGGGACGGGAGATGGAAGCCAGCCACATGCCGCTCCATGGGCATCACGTGGCATTCCATGCGAGAGGACGACATGCTCATTCCTGGTTTAAATCGAAGGGACGGGGGACGACAGAAGTGAATGCCCAGAGCATTGATGCAGTTATGGCGGATGGGAATTCGAGGCGGGTAGGTGACGATGGCGAGCTTATATCCGGTTGGGAGCAAGGAATTCTGGTCGTGCTGCATTTGGCTGGCCTCTCTGTTGTTGAAGCGGCCCCCTCTCAGGCGGTGGAGTCTAATACGGTGCTGGTTCTGGTTTGCGACAGTCCGGTTCACCTGGCAGTTTGCAGGGAGGCTCATACCATTATGGTGAGACCCAGACAAAGGTTGCTGAGCCGTCGTGGTTCCTCCAGAGGCGGGGGCTCGAGCAGACCTGTGAGAGATGAAACGAGGCACTGCTGCCACTGTAATCTGGCAAGCTCCATTGGAGCCATTCCCCTGCTCTCTGGCCAACATATGGATGCAGAGGCATCCAGCTCGGCCTCCTTGCCAGCCTTCGGCTCCACTATTTTCAACTTCACCAGCTCCACGGCAAATCCGAGAATTAGTGCTCATGTCTCCATTCTGTTCATCGAGAACCCTCCTGAGGTGGATGACCCCATGGATGCTCGGGAGCATGGGATGCAGGACCACCAGGGGGATGCAGAGCAAGCTCCGACAGCTGAGATGGAGCAGGAAGACAAGAGCCGGGCCAACGTCGAGGATACATCCAAGCAATCCCAGAATGCTCCAAAAGCCACCACTGGGGAGGCGGAAGCGACCTCGCCTACTCATGCTGAGCCGGATTACTACGGCTGGTACCCAATTGTGGAGGAGCAACCGGATGAGCCGAGTGAATAATCACGCTGGCGCCCCTGCTCCACCTGGGCGCAATCACGCTGCCGTCTCCTGGTTTGTTGTTGTTTCAGTCTATGTTTTTTTCAGAATGTCAAAGCTGATGGTTTTTTGTGTCTCCCCTGCGCGGGACGACTTGAACAGTCCTTTTTGTGTCAATGGTGATAGTTCTTTCTGTTTCCCCTGCGCAGGCTTCCGTCTATGGACAGTCTTAGTTTTGTCTATGCCTGGGCAAGAGCAAACGGGTCTTACCTGATGTAATTTTGTACTCTGTAAATATTTAATAGATTAGCTTTGTTACCGAGAAAAAAAAATAGTATAAACTCTATTATTAATATAGTAAACCCTAAGTTTAATGTATTCAATCCTAAGATTAATATTATAAACACTAAGATTATCATCCCTAAAATTAATATGTTAAACCCTAGGATTAATATTATAAAATCTAAGATTAAGATTAAACTCTGTGATTAATATTATAAATCTTATGATTAATATTAAAGTTTACGATTAATATTATAAATGCTAATATCAATATTATAATTCCTAATATTAAATGCTAATATTATAAATTATAAATATAGTATTAAACCCTAAGATTAGAAATCTAATATTATAAACCTAATATTATAAACCTTATTATTTAAGCCCCAATTTTGTAATGTCACAAAGTGACATTGAATAAATTGCAATGTAATGTAACATTGTCATAATGATTGTCACAATACGACATTGAATAGATTTCTTTACAATTCCAATGTTACAATATTAAACCAAATATTATGAACTCTAATATTATAAAACCCAATTTTATAAATCCTAAGTTTAATATTACAAACCCTACTAATAATATATTAAATCATAAATTTAATATATATTAAACTTTAGGATTATAAAGCATGAGATTAATATTATAAATTATAAGATTAATATTATAAATCCTAGGATTAATATTATAAACCATAGGATTAATATTAAACTCTAAGTTTAATATAATATCAACTAATATTAATATTAAACCCTAAGAATAATATTATAAAGCCTAATATCAATATATTAAACCCTAAGTTTAATGTATTAAACCTTATGTTTAATATATTAAACCCTAAGATTAGTATTATAAATACTAATATTAATATTATAAACCCTAAATTTAATATATTAAACCCTAGGATTATAAATATTAAGATTAATATTATAAACCTTAGTTTCAATATTAAACCTTAGGATTACAAACCTTAAGATTAAATCCTACGATTATAAACTTATTTAATATATAAAACTCTATATTTAATATATTAAATCCTAAGATTAATATTATAAATCTTGAAATTAATATATCAAATCCTATATTTAATATATTAAACCCAAGAATTATAAACCTTAAGATTAATATATCAAACTTTAAGTTTAATATATTAAAATCAAGGATTATAAACCCAAAAGTTAATATTATAAATCTTAAGATTAATATTATAAACCCTAGTATTAATATTATAAACCCAGAATTACAAACCTTAAGATAGATATTGTAAACCCTAAAATTAATATTATAAAACAAATATTATCCTTATAAAACTTATATATACTTTAGTATTAATACCAATATAATTATCATGTTTAAATAATTTAAAAATATATTTATTCAATTTACTTAATTTTTTATATTATTCATATTATATACTTTTCCATTTATTTTCATGAAATTTAAGAAAGAATAAATCCATATGACCCAATTAATTTGCATTCATGAAAAACCATCAAATTAATATAAACTTTATTAAAATTAACTTTAATACTTTCACCATATTAACATTACTTCAAAGATTCATATATAAATATAATATCTTTATCATAAAGCACAACACCAATAAAACTATTTAAATACATATAAAGTGATATCCAAATATTTAAATATTTAAAAAACCATTTATAAATATATTAATCTTATCCTAAACCACAACGTCAATAACATATGTTTAAATGTCTATAAAGTGAAATATATCCATTAAATTCAAAATATCATCATTTATGAATCTAATATTTTAAATAATACATATAAATTTCCATACCAATCAATAAAAAAGAAAGGTATGCCAAGCATTAGATCTTGGCATATAAAGGGATTTGTATCTAAATATCATTACTTTTCATCTGGTTAATTAAATAAAAATAATATAATATTGTGTTAGGTTTAAAAATTTTGTGATCCATAACATTTATACCTATAAAATATAATATTCATTGTAAAATATCAAATAATAATATAAAATTTATTATACAAAATTAAAAACAAAATAAATTAATAGCTATAATGTAAATTTATTTTTTTCCAAAGAAAAAAAGCGAACTTTTTATTAAAACATAAAAAGTTACAAGCATATGCTTTAAGCATTCAATTTGGCTGAGTGGAAATTAATCATACAGCCCGCAATGTACAACATTGCCTAAAAATCAGAAAAAGAATGAGCTGCTCCAGTTTTCTGGAGTGCAGCAAAAAAGGAGAACCAGCTGGTCTAAGTCTTCCTGCCTTTCTTCTTCTCCACTTTTCGCCAACCATCCATGTTGGGAGGGGAGTCAATAACGGCGAGCTGGTTTTCCATCGTACTCATTGGTTGCTCCTTATCTGAATCCGATCCTTCAGGACTGTGGCTTCGTTTAATACCGCTTGTTTCCATCTGGGGCTCTTGTTTTGTTTCCTCATTGATCTCCTTGTCCTTATTGTCCTGATTTTTATCCTTTGCTGTATTTTGTTCTTTTTTCTTTTCTGCAGTTGCCTTCTTAAGTGCAGTGTCTATATTCTGCCATCCTTTCGGCTTCCTTTGTTGTTGCTTGCTCTTGTTGAGGCTTGGACATGCATTGTACAAATGACCTGTTTGTTGACATCCCCGGCACCTGAAAGCTGTATTCTCATAGTCCAACGGTTGTTCCCACTGTGTATTATTGAAATTCAGAATGATACTCTCAGGTAGTCCTCGGCTAAGATCTACCTCGACACATATTCTGGCAAAAGTAAATATTCCTTTTATGTGTCTCTCTGCGTCTATCTTTATCATTCTCCCCAGTGTATTTCCAATTGTTATTAGAACCTTTGAATGCCAAAAATGTAGAGGAAGATTATGCAACCTCACCCATACAGGCATCCTTGATACCACCATGGTGCTAGCATCAAAATCAGGAAACCAAGGGGTAATAAAAAGTCCAGCACTGCCCCAGAACCATGGCCCTTGGTTGAGTACTGTTTCCCTTTCTTCCTCTGTTTCAAAACATACTATAAAAAACCCTTTGGGGTATAGGTAAATTTGGCATTTTTTTGTCCAAACAGAGTGAATCCATTGATACAATGCATCAGTTCTAGGCCAAAAACCGTTAAATCTACAAATGACTGCATTTTTTTTTAGATCTGAATATAGATTTTCTACCTCTGGTATTTCGATGGAAATAGCTGGGCTCTCCGGCATTTGATCTACAATGTACTGCCCTGGAGGTTCCGTAGCCGCTGTGGAATTTTTTCCTTTGCCCTTCACTGCTTCCTTAAAGGACCCATTGCTTTGCGAGCTAGTTCCAGCATTTTCGGCTCCTCCTCGTAATCTCATATTGAGAATGATTGTGGAACCTGGCTTGATGTTATATCCTTGCATGGTTCTGTATTCCTGCAGCGATCTGCCCTCATTTAACAGGTGTTGTTCCTCAGCCGGGTAGCCAGTCTGATCGGCAATATTTTCCTTTAGATCTGAAACCCTGTCGCTGTCATAAGTCCAGATCACGATTGTAGTTCCTTTTGGCGTCTTCACAAAGATTTGAAACCCGGATCTGGCAATCTGGGGTAGCTCGGTTCTTGTCAGATCTGAGCCGTCCGACTCCGTATCCGAGAGAAGTTCAGGATCTCTTGGATTTTGGCGTTCCCTTCGATTGTTGTCCGGATCGGATAGATCCAGGCCAGATCTGGAAGTCACTGATCCCCCCGCTCTGTCATGGGCATTTGTATCCAGCAGTGGGATCCAGATCTTCGGGTTCATGGCCGGTATGGTTAGGGTCTCTAGACCCGACTTCCATTCAATGTCGAAAACCCTCGACTGATCTGCAATGTACCGGGCCATCGCATTCTGCACAGACCATATACCCCTTCGATCTGTCCAGCTCGGCCTTCCTGCTACTGGCTGATTTGACCAATTTCCAACCTGCATGTTGCATTTGACGAGGTCCAGGGGGGTTACGCCATTATCGGTTAGATCGCATCTGAGAATGCCTCCTATGGTGCGAGCCGCGTCAAAGGCTGGGGGATACATGGCATTTTTCCCCTGCTCGCTGGGCGCCAGCGCGTCACAAGTCTTGGGATCCTTGGCGTTGTCATTAAACTTTTCTGCGGAAGCCCTAGCGTTGTTTATACTCGACGGAGAATTCCTGTTTCTGTTTAAAAGTGTCTCTGGTACAAACGTGCCTCCTCTGAGATGGCAGGCAGAAGCAGGGGCGTACAGAACGCTTGGAATCGCCGAGCAGATGGATTGCTCTGAGATCGCCATCGAAACTTGCAGAATTTTTACCAAACACTTGACTTAACAACTTTCACCAAATTAATGGAATTAGCACACTTAATTAATAAATTAGTTGCTATAATGTAAATTTATTATTGAGATCTAATATGAATTTTTCGGCCTTAGCATAGGATTCAGTGTAGAGTAACAACATAAGTAATTAAATTTAAGATGGTCTATTTAACATTTACTTGTATACCCTATATCAACGTATTGTACAAAAAACTCATTCAAATGTTGATTCCAAGGAAATAATTATAGGGTGAGGTATAATGTCCTCAATTATACTCATGAGGGAATATGATATTTTGAAGGTAGCTATGATGGACAGGGAAACTTGTAAACTTGTGGTGTAGCTTGTTACTTAAATTTCACTCATCATTTATAAATTATAAATTGTAAAAGTAGTTATAGTTATAACCCTTCATTCTTCATTACACGTGAATAGGTGAGTTTACGATTTGTTGGGTCTTGCTACAATAAATTTGGGTTGAATATATTTATATAATTGTTAGTAGTTCTTGAATATGGGGTCTCTTGGATAACATCCATGGAGAACATAAGTACACGAAATTCAAAGTACTCATTATTTGATTGGAATTATAAACATAGTTTAATCTATTATTTCTCACAGAGAACAATATAATGTATCAGGTTTGATTAATTAGGTTTTTAGTACTATTATACACTAAGTGACGCCTCTTATTTGTATAGTCATGTATGAGTGTAACAACCTCGTGTTAGAAGTTCATGTAATAAAAGTTAATAAAGGCAAAATAAGACCAAGGTCAAGGGACACTTATTCTAAGTTGAATGTTGGGAAAATATCCTAGTGGGCATCACTTGGTGTATTTATGGCTAAGGGGAAATTGGCAAAGGCAATGACAAAGGCTTTGGAAAGGTAGAGTGGCATTAATTGGCATATTTTTTTATGAAAATAAAGGAAATTGGGAGAAAATGGAGGTGAAACGTCACAGGTTGCATGTGAGGAGGAAATTGAAGGAAAATAATGGGAAAATGAAGAAATTGAAGGCATCAATAATAAAAATGCATTAGAGCATCAATTAGTAGCCTTTGGTCAGTTTAGTTTTGGAGTTAGTCTCAGAGAGGAGAAGAGCACCAAGAGGAGAAGGAAAAGAAAGCAAACAAAGGAAGGACAAGGAAAGCAGAGGAAAGCAAGGATCAAGCAAAGAAAGGTTGGATCTGGCAGCTTCAGTAGAAATACTTGCAGGTAACATATTGCATGTATGGTTTCCTAGTTGATTTGGCATACATGGCATAATATGCCTGTGTTATTTTGGTTTCTTTGTTGTCGGTAGCATAGATTTTATCGGGTTTTGATAGTGGTTTCAACCTTGTATTGTCATTTCCAGATAACCATGGTGTGATGGGATTCTTTCTCGGTTGAGCTTTGGATTGCAAGAAGGTTTTGGATCTGGGTGAGGTGGTCTCAGGAAAATCCAGAGGGTTGGCGGTGGAGATGGCTTTCTCCGGGAAGCCTTCAACAATTGGGTGGAGACAAGAAAATTCCTCAAGGGATGGTGAAGGAATTCTGAGGCAACAAAACTCGGTTTGGTTTTGTGATCTCGGTATCGATTCAAGTGAGATTACAACATGGTGAGGGTAGAGGTGGTTTAACCTCTGGATTCCCTTGGTAGTTTATGGATGGTTTTATCCCATGAGATCCACATTCATGCTTGGAATATGGCACGAGGGTGATTGTTGGATTGGTTTGGGCTGGGCTAGGTTTAATCTATATTGCGCACCAACAAAATCCTCAATCACCGACCCTTTCAGCAATGACCTACAAGCAGATTACAAGCTCGTAGTCTCACCCAAAGTGACTATGGGAGGGTGCAGAACCAGATTTCTGTAGCCTTGAAGGATTAGGAGATGTGGTATTATTATGTTATCTTATTCTTAACATTTATAAATCACTTCGTCACATTAGATTAATCACATGCCATATGAAACCATAAACCATCACTGTGCTAAAATAAAATGCAACTGTAATAACTGCTACTCTACAACAAAGAAAATATACACATCAGAACACCAATGTACTGGGGTTCACCCCAGTGTAGGGCTCCATTCACAAGTACTGCTACTTAATATAATAATTCTTTGAACAACAAACATTTATTGGCCTGCACGCTAAGTTGCAGGGTGTCTGCGCACTCAGCTGCAAACTCAGGCCTCTGTGCACACAACTGCAGAGTCTCTCCTTCGCTACCAAATTACAGATCACAATAATTCACCCATAACATTGATCTAGATCGGATCTCAAAGATAGATAATTCTCTTCTTATTATTTTATCATATATATACTATTACATTGAAGGGTTACATCATCAAAATACCATGTTCCAAATATCTTGGACTCCCTAAAACAAGAAACAATGGTCCCAAAACCATTGATCCCTTACAACAATAGCGCACTTTTACAAAAATGAGGGTCTTCGACCTATCCCGAAGCACTTACACCACACAGTATGTTTAATTCCTCAAACTTCTCTTCGTTGCTCCACTTCGCACTCCATTGCACGCTCCACCGCACGCTCTGCCCCAAAAAACGCGGAGTTTTTACCAAAATCTAGGCCAAGTTGGGTTGCGCCCAACAGGTCCCCAACGCTCATGTGTGACTTGTCCCGAGTCACTCAGATGATTTTCCTCTAATCTTTGTTGCAATGTTGTTGTAGGAACTATTGAACTGTTGTAGAATTTATGTGACCTGCTTCTCTTTGCTGTGCACTTCCTCCAGCAGTGCTTCTATCGCAGGTTCTGTAGCCTTCTGCATTATTTCTGTCTCTCTTTGTCGAAGCTCTTGAAGCTTCTCATCTACTGCTTGGGACAGTTGGAGAGCCTCATCCTGCCATGGTTGAGTTCTCTCTATCAAAATCTTCTCTTCCTTCCTCAACTCCTCTATCTTCTTCTGGAGGGAATTTCCCTCATTGATCTTTGTGAGATTTTGTGAGATTGGTAAAGTCCTCATAGTTGCCCGAATCTCCTCCAACTGTTTTTGCTTCTACTGAATATCCTCTTGTATTTTCTACACATTTGGATCTTCCTGCAGTGAAGTCCAAATTTGTAAACTTTCATCTAAAATCTTCCCACAATCTTCCATTGCTGCAGAGATGTCAGCCATTGCATCCTTCAGGTCGATCTACCTCTGCTCCCACACTTCCTATGTTGTGGTTGGTTGTGGCTTAATTTTTAGCTCGTCGATCTTCATCTCATATGTAAATTGCACTTCTGAAATCTTATCCTTGTATCTTTTTACTGCAAAGCCGAGCTTTGCAACCCTGTCCTCCACTGGTTCCTCTTATGAGACCTTAATGTCCAGAATCTCACAGCACATTGCTTTGACAACCTTCAACTTCTGCTATTGATGCACTGCCTGATCCCTCTCCTGGATTTCCTAGTTAAGATTTTGCTACATCGAATCTCTCTCTCTCTCTACCTAAATAATTAACTTCGACATGAGTCGTTCACGTTGCTTCATCTCATCTATGATCTCTTGATGCAGCTTGTGTAATTTCTGAATTGGTACTGTTGCGATGTTCACGTTCACATACCTCCACTCTTTGGACTATTGTTGTACCTCGACAAAGTCAAACTACATGGCTCCGGCAGGTATCGGTGCTATCTGCACTGCAAGTGTAGTCTCTATTGGTCTTTCCTCTCCAATATTTTCCTCTACTTGCACTGGTTGTCTGGCTGTTTGTGCTAATATCTCCAATTCTGCAATGTGCTTCTCGACACCTGTTAGAAGTGTGTCATAGCAATCCTCTAACTTGTTCCATGATTTCGTTGTTTCTTCCTAAATTCTATCCTCAATCTCATCCAAGTCCCCATCAGTGAGGACCAATGTTGTTAGGTCCTTTGTCTGATCTGCCTTCTGCTTATTTTTGCTTCTCGTGGCAGCTTCGACGCCTGCCTTCCTCTTCTCCATGATAGCTTGGTATGTCTCTTCCTTTTTAGACTCTTTGTTCTTCTCACCACCTTCAGGAGGATCTTGGTCACCCTCATCGTGTTGGTCCTCTTGTTCTAACTCTAGCTCATCCTTATCCTTCCCACTAGCTTCCCTGTGCTCTGTTGTGTCCTCCTCTATTGGACTATCCTTTTTCTATGTCTCCAGCGCAGTCATCCACTCGGCAGACCACTATTGTATCTCTACTATGAGATCATCTTCTATCACTAAATATGGCAGGGTATGCCATTTCTTCCTTGTGTTCCTGCGAGCCTGTATATAAATTTTGTGGAAGTCATCCTTAAACTTCGTGACATTGCTATACTACTTGTGTAGGCTTGGTGAAAGGCGAGGGTGTTGGTTCACCATCACGAGTAATTCCATATGGTATAATACAAAAAACATTATGTTCTCCTATGCTCGGGCAATTTAGTGGTATACCACAGTGAGTCATATCGCGTGGCCTCACAAACATCCGAGGGTACCAGAGGGAACTGCGAATCTTCCTGCTCTCTCCATGCAAGCATCAAAATTATAAAAAATAACCATGCTTAATGAAACAATGTACCTTTCTCTTGAGCCTCGTAACAATCATCTTGAAATTCTTGGCATAGATATGCGGCCCATTTGTACTGAACCCCATTAGCGCACTGCACAGCTAATGAATCCATCGGTGTAGGGACTTCATTATCCCAACACTTCCTCGTGATTTTTCTAGCCAATATATATGCTATGAAGTGAACTCCTTGGTCATTGATCGAGTTGATATCATAACCTCTCTTCCCTTTTGTCAGTCCAAACTTCTTCTTCATGTTTTTCTCTATGGCTCTGTCCTGATCTTTCCCAACAAACTCCTCTGCGGGGTTCAGCCCTTGATAAGGCAATCTTGTGATTCTCCATATCAACATTGGTTCGATAGGTATCCTCTTCCCCATCCACAAGTATCCATCATGCACCATCATAAGCAATTGTCTCACACAATTTGTGCTTCATGGACTTCTTCCAAAGTTCGGCACATTCAATATATTCAACAAGTCCGACTGCACCAATCCGACTACCCACTGATGTGGTTCTAACCTCATCACACCACTCTCAGGGAAGCGTACTTGTTTTAAGTATATGTATGGTGTGAACTTTATATATTTATTTCTGTCATTGAAATCATAGTCCATGAACTTCAGCTGTGGAATCTTCCTAAGGGTTTCTCCAGTAAATCATACTAATTAAAGGTGTGAAGGTGCCATACTTCGGGTCCTTTGACTCTTTTATCAGTTTTGCATTCACCTTTCTTGGTGGAATATACAGTGGGAGAGGTGATGGAAACGTTGCACCATTTGTTTCCATTTTCACTTGCTTTGCTTCTTCCTCACTATCTCTCACTTGTTCGAGTTGCTCAACAAATCTCTTGTCTTATTTCTTCTTCGTTCTCTCCTCTTTGGTCATTTTATTTCGCGGGGATCTCTGCTATGTGCATGATGATGTTGTTGCGGGAATATCAGTTGACATTGCTTCCATGACTCCGGCTAAGCCCTTCTCATTAAAATATATGAATGAATTCTTCAGTCGTCAAGATATTCATGCGAAAATTTATGCAACTTCTTCACAATATAAATATTTGAATTCAACAAAGTGCCAAATCTGGGTGGGACGCAGATTTTTATAACAAATTTGAATTTATAACCCCATCATTAGCTCAGCTTGTGTTCATTAATTTCATATATATCTCTAGATCCAGTCTATGTGTCCTCATAAATGCTTATATGTCAACTTTCCGTTTTAACGGTCATATTTTACTGGCAAACTCTGATGCATCCCATATTGTAGTGAGCAGCCCTTTTTATGTCGAGGCTCTTATGAACTTCGACATAATCCATACTGTAGCGAAGTAACTTTCTACGTCAAAGCTCTTTCTGCAGCGTAGTTTATAGTCCAGTGCCCACTTTCAACTGTAGGTGGCACTAAGACTTTTCTTCTTTCTTTAGAGTGAAGTTGTAGGGGTAGGGTTGTCCCTGTATAGCTTCAACCTGCTTCCATTTACTCTTCCTTGAACCAATTCTCCATTTAACTTTTCTAATTGAACTGCACCTCCATTAGTAATATGCTTGATAATGTATGGGCCCAACCAATGCATCTTGAATTTTCCTGGAAATTTTACAAACTTACTGTCATAAAGGAGAACAAGGTCTCCTACCTAGAACTTTGTTTGCTTAATATTTCTATCATGTCAGAGCTTTTCTCTTGCTTTCTGTACTTGCTGATGAAATCTTGATATAAATCTATCTTCCTCCAAAGCAAGAAACTGTGACATTCTTTCCTCCATTATATCAGGGTCTGCCATATTTGTAAAAGTTGCAATCCTCAAGCTAGGCACGATGTACTCCATGGTCATCACAACTTATTTCCCATAAACTAACCTAAAGGGTGTCTAACCTATTAAATTTTTACATGTGGTCCTATAAGCCCATAATACTGTTGGAATTCTAAGGTCCCATTCATCTATTTTCACATTGCATACCTTAGTAAGTGCATTCTCCAAAATATTATTAAATGCTTCTATTATTCCATTGGCCTAAGGATGATAAGGGGTACTCTTTTGATGATAAACTTTGAACTCCTCAGTCAATGCTTAAAATAGTATTATTTAGGAAGTGTGAACCTTGGTCACTCAGTAAAATATTTGGACATCCAAATCTAGACAATATGTACTAAAAAATAAACTGCGCTGCAGTACCTTACTGGTTGTGCTTCAGCTCATCTTGTTAAGTAATTAGTCGTTGTAATTATGTATCTTTCACCAATCCTCTTTCCAGGTGGGTTGATGGGTCCACCAAATAAATGGCCCACTTATCAAAGGCCTTCAATGTAACTTGTGGTACCAATGGAATCTCATCTCTTCTGGAAGGTTTCCCTGTTCTTTGACACACATCACATGCTCGATAGTATTCCTTCGCATATTTATGTAGTGTAAGCCACCACAATCCCGCTCTTAAAATATTCTGCGCAATATATTTTCCTGCATAGTGTCCACCAGTTGCACCCCCATGAGCCTCTACTAGAATCATCTGTCTTTCATGTTCAGGAACATATCTGCATAGTATCTCATCTAGTCCCATCTTATATAACTATCCTGCTATTAATGAAAATTCAGTTGCCTTAACCATTAATTATTTCTTTTTCTACGTAGTATACTCTGAATGAGCCATTCCTGTGGTCAAAAACTAAATGATATCTGTGAAATGGTCATCTGCAACTTTGATTGCAAATAATTGCACATCAGAGAGATTATCCTCTATGCTGGTTGGTTCTTACCCTATTTCTAGTCTTTACAGATGGTCAGGTCGTGCATTCAATCTCCTTGTTTAACAATGATCTCAAAGTCATATTCCTAGAATAATAGTAACCATCTGCAAATATTTCCTCCTAAGACAGACTTATTAACCAAATGCTTCAATGCAGAATGATCTGTAAACATTTTAAAGTGTGACCCCATCAAATAGTGTCTAAACTTCTGCAAAGCATATACCATGATCAATTCTTCCCTTTCTATAGTGGTGTAATTATTTTCTTCTTTAGATAATTTTCTACTTGCAAAAGCTATAGGATGATAAATCTCTCATGCACCAGGTTGTGCCAGTACCACTCCCAAAGCTACACAAGAAGCATCCACATGGACATGGAACTCCTTATTCCAATCAAGGAACACTAGTATAGGTGCAGCTATGATTTTTCTTTCAATATGGCGTGGCGAAGTTGTATTATTGTCTTAAGTGGAGGCGAGTTCACTATGATAACAATATTAGCAGGGTCCACCATTAGTCCTTTCTTACAAACAATATGTCCCAACAATATGTCGAAAGGTACACAAAATATGCACTTCTTTAGGTTCAAAGAGATTTGATATTGTCTACATGTGACGATCATAAGTCTTAAACTTCCAACATTTTTACTCAACAATTCAAATACTATCCAATCATCAAAATATACCTCTAAAAACTTGTGAATGTATTTCTAAAAATCTACAACCATTGCCCTAGAAAATATAGCAGGGGTATTTTTTAATCCAAAGGCATTACTGTGTATTTTTATGAGCCTCATTCTATAGCTAATGTGGTTTTGTGTTGATATTCAGGTGCAATCCTAATCTAATGATAGCCTAAGAACCCATCTGTAAATGAGTAAGCTTCTTGACCAACTAAATTGTCTAGCACTTCATCTGTGAAAGGGGTAGGGAAGGGATCATGTAAACATGTATCATTCAACTTTCTCATATCAACACAGATCCTAATCTCTCCTTGAATCTTCTTCTCTTGCACCACCATAGGGCTTACCCATTCAGATTCTTCTACCGGTTCAATAATTCTTGCTACCATCATCTTATCAAGCTCTACTTTCAATTTCTCGTTATACTTTGGGTTCATCCTGTAAGGTCTTCATTTGACCGTCTTTGCATCAGGCTTAAGGGGAATCTTAATCACTCCTAGATCTCCTATTATACCCTTCATCTCTGAAAACTTGGTGGGAAATAGTCCTTGATATTCATGAAGTAACTATGTAACTTTACTTACTGTCTCCTCATCCCAGTAGTCTCTTATTGTTGCAAACTTGGGTTCCTTTTATGATCCTATGTTCACCTTCTTAGTCTTCAATGGCTTCCTTATGTCTGATATTTTTAGCTCATGCCCAGTTACTTCGCGGTATCCTTCTGACGTTGGTATGTAAATGTGGCGGTGATCTAGGTGGATATTTGTGGCCACCCACCAAGTCCATTTGGACCCCCACCATTATTTCTTTTAGCTTTTCAGTTTCCTTAATTGTAGCATAGTTTACTATTTTTAGCTTTTTTTTCAGGTCCTGAACTTCCGGAGCCGTTTTGAGGCCCTAAACGACGTTTTTTGGGAAAACTGGGAGCAACATGGGTCCATGAACCTATGTTGCTCTTCCCAAAGTTGTATTTATTGGATAGATCTTTCTAACAAGATATTGTGTGAGTCAAACGGAGATCGTATGCCAAAGTTACGACCCCAGGAAGTTGATGTACCAATTTACCCAAACGGGGCCCACAGTTTGGTGTTTCATCTTCTAGCGTTAGGTTTTTGATGTTTAGGGTTTTCCATTGTTTCTCAACAATAAATAGGCCTTTGAGACTCATTATATCACAGTTCAGAGGCATGTAGACGCCACATCTCTTCTCAGAGATAAGCTACCATTGCCATAGCTGGTTTATTTCCATTTCTGTTTGTAAGCGTATTTCAGTATTTTACATTGATGAAATGAAGTATTATTTGTAGAATTTTCTCTACAAATCAGCTAGCTCACTGATATCATGTAGAAATTTCACCTGCAGATCTAACTGATATATGCAATGTACTAAAGCATAATACTAGATCTACATCTACCATAAACTTTGCAGAAGCTAATCAACCATGAGAAACATCAAGCATGAATACATATAACTGATAAGAAGGAATCAATCACACATAACACAGAAGAATTTATCCAAGAAAAGCACCAGCCTAAAACCCCATCTCTGTATTATCAATCAAGTGGAAATCCTCAACAACATACAAAAAGAATAAGCTCAAAAGCTATCATGCTCTCTCTGTACTCTGATGATAAAGCTCATGGACTACCTAGCCCTGTATATAAAGGCCGCACCTCAGGTCCAAGCTCCTATTTCCTTACGCGGTTTTGATTGGGGTCCAATTACAAAACACATGTAAATTGGCCTGATCATACCTGCTGTCACCTCAGGTCCAACTACGTAGTCATAGAAGGAAGAAACTTCCTTCCCCATGCAAGGAATACTTACTAGAAATATCCTAGCATCTGATAGTACACTGTCCCACATCTGATCTCAACTAGGTCTCTGACAGAACTGACATGCATCAGTTATCCATGAGTGAATACATAGTTATCTAAAAATAACAGTTGTCACATGCATGCAAGCATCAACAAACTGTATCTCATTAATTTAACAACTTGTTAAATTAATCTAACTAGACTTGACTAAGTTAAACTAAGTCAATTGATCCTTTCAATATAGAACTCATCCTTAATTCCTCAATCAGTGGAGCAAATCAAGGACACATTCCCCAATTAGTGGAGAAATAATTGCATGTTCTCACAAAGACTTCAAGTTTGCTTTTCCTTAACTAATTAACTCATGGAGAATTAATTAATTAATATTCCAAACTACTGGTAAGACCAAATTCGAATTTACTTCCTATAGATAGACCAGGGACTGCTATAAATAGGAAGGGACCCAGAAATGCTATTTTTAGAAGATGCTATTTTTAGCAGTTTCACCTCTCACCCAAGGTGGCCAAAATTCCACACTGGCCAAACTGCTATTTTTAGCAATTTCTATTTTTACATTTCTTGTTGCACACTTTTCAACATTATTTTCGCTGCATCTCTGTGTTTATGGTTATCTCTATAATTTGTTGCATTCCTGTTTAAATCTGGATCAATGGTATCAAAGCGGTCTACTTTTTCTTTGTTTTTCTTTGCATGTCACCAACGAGGTTGGGATATAAGGAGTTAGGGCTTGAATTGGTCGAACCTTTGCAAGACCAGCCTCGCAAATTCCGACGGTATCCCATGGCGGATGAAAAGAAAGACGAGGGGGCATGAGATCCTATCAAAATCTTGCTTGAAGAAGCCCTCGAGCGACAAAGGAACGCGATGATGGACAGCTTTGCCCAGATCCTTCAGTGGTTACCCAGGGGTGACACATCGGCTTCCAACAGCTACTCTGGAAATGCCACATCGTTTCAGATATAAGTTAATTTTTAAATCCCCATATTCGAGGGTCAGATAGATGCAGATGCTGTCGATAAATCGTTAAATCTACTAGAGGGTTATTTTTCTGTTCATGATTTTTCCAGTCGAAAAAATATTATTTTCACTCTTCTCAAAGCAACCCCCCACATCAAGGATTGGTGGGAAACCTACTGCGAGCAGAAGGATGAAAGTACAGGCTCACTATTTTCAGCCGCACCCACTTGGAATTCATTTCGGGATGCCATCAAGGAGCAGTACTACCCTGTCGAAAGCTATGAGGATCAATACATAAAGTGGACCACGCTGCGGCAGGGAAGGGACCAAGACGTGTCGGAGTTTACCAATATTTTCCATGCCCTTCGCACAAAGTTGGGTATCAAGGATTCAGAGCATCATTTGGTACTCAAATACCACGGCTACCTGTACAAGTACATCCAGGAAGAAATAGAATTCCTGAACATCTCCTCGCTCGGCATGACATACCGATATGCTGTCAAGGTCGAGAAAAAGTTTAAACAGAAGAAGTGAGACTTTGGGTCTGCGAATCTGAAGCAAGGGAAAGGTGCCCCCAAACCACAGATCAAAGGACAAAGCCAAGGCGGGTCGGCCCAAGACAACCTGTCAAAGTTGCAAGCAAAGAATAGCGCTGCGAAGCCAAAAAAGGACATGGGAAAGTGGTGTGAGTACCATAAGAGCTCCACTCACAAAACAAGTGAGTGTCGGGCCAAGCAGTCACTAGTGGCCAAGCTAAAGGTTTCAGAATCAGATGCATATTCCGATTCCGAGTCAGAACCTGACAAGGGGAATGACAAAGGGAAGCAGATTATGGATGCGGAGCCCAATGCCACCATTACCACCACGAAGATCCAAAAGGAGGAACCTAAAGATCCAGAGGAGGAGGAGCGTCTCTTCCACTCCCAGATGTGGGTAAAGGGATCCTCGCTACAGTTCATTGTTGATAGCGGAAGCCAAAAGAACCTCATTTTGGCAGAGGTCGTGAAGCGGCTGGGCTTATCGACCACAACACATCCACAACCATACACCATTGGGTGGCTTCACCAAGGACGGGATCTTCGCGTGAGCCAGCAGTGTCGCCTTCCATACAACATCAAGCTTTTCACGGATGAGGAATTGTGTGACATTGCTCCCCTTGAAGTTTGTGATGTATTATTAGGACAACCATACTTGTGGAAGCGACATGTTGTGTATGAATCAAGGCCCCGTGCTATTATTGTTACTTTAGGAAATAAGTTGTACAGGATACAGGAGGTAGCGTCACCTACCGCCATCTCTTTGGTTACTGCAAAACAATGCAATAAGCTCATTTCCAAAATCGGGAAATTTGTTTTCCTAATGATACGCCCTCAAGGAAAGAAGAAGACGATGGTCGCAACCTCCAGACAAGGCCCCTCCGCACGACAACTACAGATGGACAAGGTCATGGACAAGTACAAGGACATCTTCACCTCCCTCGCAGGGGTTCCTCTGCACTGTCAGGTCAAGCACTCCATCGATCTGACCCCAGGTGCACCGTTGCCCAATGGACCAATCTATCAGCGCTCCATTCTGGAGAACGATGAAATCAAGAGGTAGATTCAGGAGCTGTTGTAGAAAGGTCACATCCGTCTGAGTTCATCGCCCTGTGGGATCCCGATCGTGTTGGTACAGAAGAAGGATGGGACTTGGAGACTTTGTATTGACTATCGGGCATTGAACAAGATCAATGTCTGTAATAGGTACCTGATCCCATGGATTGATGACCTCCTGGACCAATTGAAGGGGGCAAAATATTTCAGCAAGATTGATCTAAAGTCAGGATCTCACCAGGTACCAATCGAACCCTCTGATGTGTGTAAGACTGCCTTCAAAGCCAAGGAGGGCCTTTTCGAATGGTTGGTTATGCCTTTCGGATTGACAAATGCTCCTGCAAACTTCATGAGGCTAATGGATGACATCTTGCGGCCATTCACAAACTCATTTGTAGTGGTATACTTGGATGACATCCTGATCTTCAACTAGAGTTGGGAAGAGCACCTCCACCACATCCGACAGGTTCTCCAAACACTATGGTAACACAATTTATGTGCCAATTTGGAGAAATGCACTTTTGGCATGGCGCAGGTTCAGTATCTGGGATACATTATTGATGAACAGGGGGTGCATGTGGATCCAACCAAGATCCAATTCATTCGGGATTGGCCATCTCCAACCACTCTAACAAAGCTCCACAACTTTCTAGGTCTTGCCAACTTCTACCGCAGGTTCATGTTGCGATTTTCTCATGTCACTTGGCCCTTGAGTCAAGTCACCAAGGGAGGAGGGAAAGCAAAATTCTTTTGGTCTGAATCTCAATAGAAGGCATTCACAGAGTTGAAATATCGCCTCTACTTAGCACCAGTGCTCGCATTACCAGACTTGCAACAACCATTTGAGGTCGAGACAGATGCCTCTGGCTATGCTATTGGGACAGTCCTTACTCAACACGGGCATCCAGTGGCATATCACAAGGAGACACTTTCAAACACAGTCTGGAAGTATCCCACTTATGACAAAGAGATGTATTCCATTGTGTAGGCTTGCCGACAATGGAAGCATTACATTTTGGGGAAGAAAACGGTCATCCACACAGACCATTGACCCCTGCAATTCATACAGACCCAAGGGAAATTGCAGAATGATCGCCATTAGAAGTGGTCCACATACCTGTGATAGTTCCATTTGAATATCAAGTATAAGAAGGGAAGCACCAATAATGTTGCAGATTGCCTCATTCGACCACCGATCATGGCGTTAACCACCATGCTCTACTCTTGTGGGCACGAGACTTTTGATTGGCCATTTCTCTACAAAAGTGACCCAGAATTCAGCCACACATACCAGACACTCTTAGAGGGTCAGCATGTTCCAGATTTTCACCTTCAGTATGTCCTGTTATGCCAGCTAGGTCACCTTTGTGTTCCTTCAAGCGAGCGTGCCAAGATGATTTGGGAATCGCACTATAGTCGGGCTGCTGGGAATTTCAGGGTCGAGAAAATGGTGGCAATATTGCAGAAGTATTTCTATTGGCTAAATCTTCGACAGGATGTCAAGAAGTACATCAGATCATGCACTGCCTGCACCATTGCCAAACCGACAATCAAGAAGTAAGGCCTCTATACCCTGCTGCCTACCCCTAGTTGACCTTGGTAATCGATCTCCATGGATTACATGTCAGGCCTTCCTTCCACTAAGAATGGAAACGACTGTGTTTTTATGGTCGTCGACAGGTTCTCGAAGATGGCCATTATGGTGGCCTGCAAGAAGAATATCACAGCAGAAGCCACTGCTAAACTCTTCTTTGAACGAGTGTGGGTACACTTTGGGATCCCACAGTCTATCATCTCAGATTGGGATAGCAGGTTCCTCAGTACATTTTGGTCCAGTCTCTGGTCGATGCTAGACACCAAACTCACTAAGTCCACAGCCTTCCATCCTCAGGCTGATGGCTAGATAGAGGTTGTCAACAGGATGATTGTACAGATTTTGCGCATGTACAACTCAAAACATCCACGCACATGGGATGAGAGCCTCCCCTATGTTCAACACAGCTACAACCAGGCTCTCCACAGCTCGACTGGCCACAGCCCTTTTCAGGTGGGCTTGGGATTCCAGTCACTGTGTCTCATTGATGTGGCCATGCCATTTGCAGCTACTCACGCAGATTCCACTCATGTGCAGTCCGAAACAGATAAGGCAAATAGCTTCATTGAGCCCATCCAACATATTCACCAGTAGGTCCATGACATTCTGGAGAAATCAAATGCCAAGTACAAGCAACGACATGACCAACATTCGGTGCCACACAAGTTTCAGGTGCGCGACAAAGTCTGGTTGCATTTGCAAAAGGAACGCCTTACCGGAGCCTATCGGAAACTCAGACCACTTTGATATGGTCCTTACACCATTACCAAGGCTGTGGGAGACAATGCATTTGAGCTCAACATTCCTCCATTCCTTGGCTTGCACCCAGTGTTCAATGTGGACCGCCTTCGGCCATACTTTCCACCATTACTAGACACATCCAACATTGTAGAACAACTCACACCCACAGAGTTAAATCCATATTACATGGAACAAGCTGCAACTGATCGAATCATGGACACACAGATCAAGCACACTCGCTAGCAGAATATCCAATTGTATCGAGTTGTTAAAGCAAGCCAGCTCCTTCACCAGGGCAAGTGGCTCACCAAGGACCAAGTTTAGCAAAAGTTTCCTCATCTCGTGGAGGAGATCAATGCAATGGGGACCATTACTTCCTAAGGGGGGAGGAATGATCCAAGTGGATATTGGTGGCCACCCGCCAAGTCCACTTGGACCCCCACCATTGTTTCTTTCAACTTTTTAGTTTCCTTAATTGTAGCACAGTTTACTATTTTTAGTAGTTTTTCGGGTCCTGAACTTCCAGAGCCGTTTTGAGGCCCTAACAAGATATTGTGCGCATCAAATGGAGATCGTATGCCAAAGTTACAACCCCGGGAAGTTGATGTACCAATTTACCCAAACGGGTCCCACAGTTTGGCATTTCATCTTCTAGGGTTAGGTTTTTGGATGTTTTTAGTTTTCCATAGTTTCTCAACAATAAATAGGCCTTCGAGCCTCATTGTAACATAGTTCAGAGGCATGTAGCCACCACATCTCTTCTCAGAGATAAGCTACCATCGCCCTAGCTGGTTTATTTCCATTTCTGTTTGTAAGCATATTTCAGTATTTTACATTAATAAAATGAAGTATTATTTGCGTTGCATCTCTGTGTTTATGGTTATCTCTATAATTTGTTGCATTCCTATTTAAATATGAATCATGTGGGGATCTTCTTCTGCATCTGCAGTAAGGTTATAACACTCTAGTGCATTTTCTATCTATGCAGCCCAATCAGGTTGTTGCCATGTCAGTGGGGTTACATTCTCAAAGATCCTCTTCTTGACTGTTTGAAGGGCCAAATCTATGTATGGGAAATCGTCCTCAAAGTTGAATTTTAATATGAAGCCATCAACCATGTCTGCCCAATTCACGGTACCATGTCAAAGCTCTGTTTCTAGGTACCAATTCTTAGGGATTGTCTCTAATGTATGAATGAATCCATGTACCCATTCTTGTTGTGGAATCTCCTTCCATGTTGTAGTGCATAGTTGGATATGCTTCCTAGGATTAGTTTCACCATCATATTTTATCTCCATCTCTATATCTATCTATCCAAACCTTATCCCCATCAATCTTCGACATTCCTGCCAACCTCCTATATTCTTCTTGTGTGCATTCCACCATCTAGCAGGGGTAGCTTTTAGGGCTATATCTAAGGCTAGAAACCTTTGATTTTCTGGAACTTGTTCTTCATAATCATTAAGAAAAGTATTTACATCACCTAAGCCATCATAAGAAAGTAGGTTACATACCTCAGATATCATACAACGAACTGATTTAGTAATTCTTGCACAATGCCTTGTGGATACTTCATGCAACCTATTATGCCATTTCTCCAACTCTTCTTCTGAGTCCGAGGTACAAGAATTATCACGCTCCCGATTCAACTTGCCTTATGTAGTAGGGTTAACACAATCATGTTCCTTCGATGTCATTTGATAGATATTGTCTATGTCAGCTGCGTAATATTCTTCTTTGACTGGTTCAATATATCTTATTCCTTCTGATGGATCCAAGGGAATAATTACTCTCATTGTTTCCTTCAAATATCATCTGTCTCTTCTTCACGTTAATTATGGCCATATTGTCAAATTCTCAGTCAATTATAAGCAATTCAGGATAATGGTTACTGTCATTGACGATCTCTATTACTTCAAAATCAGCAGTAGTGCGAACTCCTTCAATATCCACTTTGACACCTAGTAGTCTTCCTGGAGGGAATATATTTTTTCTGATTTGCCATCCTTAACTGAATATGTGACCATTGTAGCTTCGGCTTACCCATTAATTCCCATGTCTTCTTCGTCAAGATATTAGCATCACATCCAAGATCCATAATAGTTTGATCCATCTCATACTCTCCTATCTGTGCACTAAGCGTTGTCTCTCTTTTGGTTATCTTTAGTCGATGCAAATTATTGGTTGCATACATCTCACTTCGTGGTGTTTCTTTGGATGCACAGGAATATATCAATTCTTGAAGCCCTTCTACAACCTTTTGATCTCTTAACAATTTCATACAAGTCTAAAAAAAAGACTTTAAAATACCTACTTGATTTGTTTAATCCTGGTCTTGTGTCAGAGCTTGGTCCTGTGTTGGAGCTTAGTTCTGTGTCGAAGCTGATGATATGTCATAATTACTTTTATGATTGGGCTATAGCCATGCACTAGAGGTCGAAGCTCCAACATCCATAAAGCTTCACTTTGCTTCCACAAATACTTCTTTTTCTTTCTGAATATAAAAAACAGGAACTTTCTTAGAAGTCTTTCTGACCCATGCACTTTCAGGGTCCTTCTTGTCATCCGCTTCATCACTACCTATTGCAACTCCACTTCTAGTGACAATACTAATTCGAGGTTCGTTGGTCCTCCTTTTAGCAATCATCATTTAAATTTTCCTTGTCGACTGCTGATTCATTTTTTCTTGCATATTCACCATAAGTACAAGGCATTCTTCAATTACATGGTCAAAGGATTTACAATGCTTACATGTCATTGAGGGGTTTTGGCAGTCTCTCGCAAAATGACCTGGTTGGTCGCAGTTATTACAAATGATCTGTCCACGTCCTTGACCATCTCCACTACCTCGACCTCTTCCTTGGTAACCTCCTCAACTACCGTGTTTTCCATTGTCCTCATGTCCATTCTCTTCTTCTTGCATTCTATAAGTGTCAACACCACACTCCATCATTAGTTCATAAGCTTGACAATTATTCTCATCATGTCCTACTAATTTACAGAATTTGCCATATAGATTCCTCAGAGTTTATACATATTTCTGTAAAAGTAATAGTATTCTGAACGATGATGGCCTCTAGTATTACATATTTTTCACCACAGGCTAGATCCTGCATTCAAGGGATTCGGTGCCCCACTAGCCATGTAATTCCTGAAGATAGGGCACTATTCTTTAGAATGGTCCTTCGATCTGCACTTCGTACACCATATTTCTTCTCTAACTTCTTTATTTTCTTCATGTCTTATATTTGTAGGGTTAGGTTCGCCAGGTGAATCTGATTCTGTTGCATGCCTGCATTAGTATCTCCTATAGGCGAAACTTCCAATTTCATCGTAATCTATAGAGCTTCGGCTTGATTTTCTATCTTTTGTTGTGTCATTGGCAATTTGATATGCGGTAGCAGCGCAACTATAAACCATTATTGATGTTGTTGCAAAGCTATGTTGAAGCTTACTTTATCCAATAACACCTTAAATCTCTGGTCAAACTCCCAAACAAACTCAATAGGTTTCTGTTTGATCTCTTTCCACCCGGTGATGCACTGCGACTCAGACTTAGATTTCTTAAACTCTCTTATTAGTGTTTTTTTAATATCTGCAAACGTTCTGTTCTGATTATTTGAATACTTCATATACCATATTAGTTGTGTATCTCAAAACGTCATAACGAGCTAAATTTTCTTTATATTCTCATTGTTGATCTGCTTCGTTGTCCATACAGCAACACATAAAAACCAAAGTTGTTCCGGATCCTCCAATCTAGTTCCTTTGAAAATGGGTATCTTAATATCGTATGCCATACTTCATGTTGGAGGGGTAGGGGAGGGGGAGGAGTGAGGGGAGGGGTGTTAGGGTCTTAGGTTTTCTACATCAAATGTATTTTCCTTGTCCATTGATTTTTAGTTTTTGAAGCATTTGAGCTTATGACTACTGCTATTTTCATAGTCTCTAGATCATTGTCTAACATCCTTGAATTTATTCCATAGAGATTTCATCCAAAGCACGAAAGAGTGTCAAGTCGGTAGGTTTCATGAGGTCACAAATGTTTATACAGTTAATTCAAAATGGGTTATGTGTCAGTTGTTCATCGATCAGAACCATCGAAAATGAATTTGTGTCAGTCTAAATTTCTGATGGTCATGAGGTCTAGTCGTTAAATGTGTTTTAAATTCTTATCCCTTATTCCTATCTACCCCATGTTTCCCTATTTCCTACCATATTTACCTTTATACATACCTCCATATATCATCTATATCCTATCCACTTTTCACATATCATTTACATCTTATTCACATAACATTTCCTTTCCCTCCCTTCGTTCTAAACCTATCCCCATGACACCAATACCACTCCCCTATACTAATCACATGTACAACCCTAATGTATAACATGAAACCCCCTCCCCCCTCCCCATCACCTAAAATACATTATACTCCCACACTTTATGTTCATGATTTCCCACACTTTATGTTCATGCCAAATCGAGTGGAGCACTCTAACTCATCAGTTCAAATCATCATTGCACTACAAGACAAAAGACAAGGGGTAATTCAATTTTTTATGCCGCCTTATTCTCATGCCACTATACAGTCATGCAAACTATGCCTAATATAAGAACATAGAATCCCTACAGGATACCACAGATCGATTCCCAGTTGGCAGTTGATGAGAAATTGAGGTCATACTCACTGTGGGATTCAGCTGTGCAAGCCCTGTTTTAGACACCATTTTTAATAAGGGTTTCCGATCAAATGGAACCGAATTTAGAGAAACTAAAAGAGGTTTTTTGCAAGAATGGGTCAAATAACAACAAATTCTTCCAGTTTATACACATGTGTAACAAATCAAGAGTTTGGAATGCACCTTTAAGGCCTATTTTTCAGACTGTGTATTCCCCTTTTTTAGTCATGATTTTGAAGAGCCTTTTTGGAGGATATGAGGAAGGATTTAAACAAATTGAGAGAGGTTTTTATTCAAAACAAGCTCATCTACAAAAACCTCTATAAAATTTTACACAGGTATTATAGTTTGTGAGTTATGCGTGTCAATTAGTGGCCCATTTTTGCAATTCTACCGATAGAATTTTGCAATTTCTAGGAAAAGTGTGAAGGTTTAAATCTAAGGGTTCACCTGAAAAAAAAAACCTACCCTTCCATTGCCCATTGAGAAAAATGATCCCACACCTCAAGCTTCAAATACACCAACCTCCAACAGAAAAACTTCTTGTAGAAAATCATGTAGATTCACAAGCTAATGCAATTTGCTAAAGCAAGAGACAAGAATCTACTTCTACTCTTTATAGCGAAAGCCCATAAATATCGAGCAAACAATAATCAATAGAGGAAGAGAATCAAAGGCACATAACACAATAAATATCCGGGGAAAGCCACAGCTCAAAACCTCACTATCCATTTTGTATTAATCTGGAAAATTAAGATGAAATTACAATGTTTGTTCTCTCTAGAACAATCCCAGCACTCAACAAATTCAATCTTCAACTCATAAGAAAGATCAAGGCCAAATATTATCCTCTTCACAAGCTCTCCAAGTATCTATTCCAATGTGTAATTCCTATGGAGGATATCTTGTATTTAAAGGGAAATAAAGCCTCTAAAAATTGCGCAATCCCTCAAGGGTCAGTTCCTGAATGCATGCACTATCATTGAAACTCCAAAAAATCTAAAACAAATAGTACATTGTTCTTCCACTCTAGTTTCAACTGGGTCTTTCTCATAATCGACATGCATGAGTTTCTGATGAGTAAATATTCAGTTAAATAGAGTAGCACTAGTGGAGTTCGTTAGTGACAACACTGACTGTTAACTCACTATTAGTTCTTTAAATCAGTTTGAGAACTAATTTAACTGAAATGACTCATGAAACTAAGTATTCTATTTTACAACTCACAATTAACTCACACTGGAATCCTACAAAGTAGGGATAACATACACATGACAACAGAAAGACTTCCAACTCGAATTTCCTAAGTTAAGTAAGTTTAATAAACTTAATTAACTAATTTTAAGTTGTTATGAGAATAGAATTCGAATTTAATTCTCAGTCTAATTCAAAGACAAATTAAACTGGAATTTCTGGATTCTATTTTTATCATTTCTTGTTGCTATTTTCAACACTCCCTCTCAACAAGAAAGGAATTCAACTCAATCCCGATCCTGAACCTTTGGAATTTTCTGCATGCAACACTTCTTTGTAGTGTTGTTGCTCCAACGAATCCGAAGAAAAAAAAAAACATCCAACCTGAATCAGTATGATGCCTCTATCATCAAAGTCTCTGACTGTTATTGCCTTTGTCAACTGAAAACATTTTCGCTTCTGATGACTCTGCCTTTTTGCACTAGTGTCAACCCTTCTCTGCGCTCTTTAGTATCTGACTGCTCTAGACTCTGTCACTTTGATCTCTGACTACATCAATCCCATTGATTCCTCCCACTACTATATACTTTGGGCTCCTGTAGCAAGGTACGATCCATGAGATAAAACCTCTCAATGGACCCTGCCCAATTTCAGCCCTCTTGGGGCTATCACTTCACTTCGGCCCACCTCACACCTAGAGGTATGGCTGCATGTGATCCCTCTACCCACCTGGCTCGAAATTTCCCCTTACTCAAGGTCTCTGCATGAGTGGATGCCTCCACTCGGTCTCCTCTCAACTTCTTTAGTTGTGGCTGCTCCAAAAATTCCTGAAGTTGCTTCATAAGCTTCTTCTGTGGCTGCAAGTTGAGAGGTAATTTACTCTCCCTCGCAACCACCAAGTCTCTAACCTTTTCCTTGGTCCTCAAGGCTTTGCATGTATCTTGTACCTCAAGTGTATACAGGTTCTTGGCTAGCACACCAATCTGTTTCATCTGTCTTGTTGTCACGAAATTTTCTGGAAAAATAGTTGATTTTAAATCAACGATATCTCCCTCATCTGAACTCCGATTCAGCCGATGTTTTTTTTGTTTTTGTTTTTGGTTTTGGTTTTGGTTTTGGTTTTTTTTTTGGGGTATTTTTTAGTAAGGAATCCATATCTTTTATTTTTTTTTCTGAAAATTTTTCATAAAAATTTTCAGATCTGCTTTGCAAACTCTCCGCCCCCAAAAAAAAATTGGCTCCTCAATCTGCGAGGATGAATTTGAATTCTTCTCTTCTATATTGTCTTCAACTCTGATACCATGTAGAAAATCATGTATATTCACAAACTAACGCAATTTTCTAAAGGAAGAGACAAGAATCTACTTCTACTCATTACATCGAAAACCCATAAACATCGAGCAAACAATAATCAATAGAGGAAGAGAATCAAAGGCACATAACACAATAAATATCCGGGGAAATCCACAACTCAAAACCCCAATATCTATTTTGTATTAATCCAGAAAATCAAGATGAAATTACAATGCTTGTTCTCTCTATAACAATCCCAACGCTCAACAAATTCAACCTCCAACTCATAAGCAAGCTCAAGGCCAAAGATTAACCTCTTCACAAGCTCTCTAAGTCTCTATTCCAATGTGTAATTCCTATGGAGGATAGCTTGTATTTAAAGGGAAATAAAGCCTCTAAAACCTGTGCAATCCCTCAAGGGTCAGTTCCTGAATGCATGCGCTATTAGTGCAACTTAGAAAAATATAAAAAAAATAGTACACTATCCCTGCACTCTAGTCTCAACTGGGTCTTTCTCATAATCGACATGCATGAGTTTTTCATGAGTAAATATTCAGTTAATTAGAGTAGCATTGGTGGAGTTCATTAGTGACACCACTAACTGTTATCTCACTATTAGTTCTCTCAATCAGTTTGAGAAATAATTTAACTGAACTGACTCATGAAACTGAGTCTTCTATTTTACAACTCACGATTAACTCACACCGAACTCCTACAAAGTAGGGAGAACATACACATGACGACAGAAAGACTTCCAACTCGAATTTCCTAAGTTAAGTAAGTTTAATAAACTTAATTAACTAAGTTTAAGTTGCTATGAGAATAGAATTCGAATTTAATTCAAGGACAAATTAAACTGGAATTTCTGGATTCTATTTTTATCAGTTCTTGTTGTTATTTTCAACACTTCTAGCAAAAGGAAGAGGAGGTAATCAAGCCTTACTTAAAGTTTCAAATTTTGTTTTGAATTCAAGTTGCAGGTGTTGTTTTGTTCAGGGAAATAATACGAACTTGATGTTTGGAGCGGAATTTAGTAGCATGGCGGTGTTTTGTTAAGACTGGAGGGCTTTGAAGAGGCATTTTTGAAAAATGTGCTACACAGTCGCTGCCCAGATACTGCGTAGGCGCTACCTACACACTTGCACTCATATTGGGAGAAAGCCACTTGTCAGGGTTTTAAGGGGTTGACATGGAGCAGATGTGACAACCAGCTCAAACCTTCAACTATCAACCACGTACCAGTTTTGAAAGCAAAAAGCATTGGTCAATGCGCAACTGCTACGTACTCTTTGCATAGCCAGCATTAAGCTTTTGAGCTTTTGCTATTTTCATTTCATGATAGTCATCTTCGAAGACAAATTTATTTTCTTTTAGAAAAAAAATTATGTTTTAAAGTCAAAAAAACACTTTATTGTTTTTTGTTTTTGAGGAAAAACATTTAAAATAAAAATTGTCCTCTTTGATTTTGGATCGATCCATTATTTGGATTAGTGATGCAGTGAATTCAAACTCTTATCATGTTTTTTATATGCCTATTTAAACTCATAAACACATATGAAATGGTTGTTGATAGTTCAACATTGTTTTGGCTCGAGTTTTTTCAGAATTTATGTGATTGTGATCAATTCATGGTTATAATACTTATGACTTGAGGGTTATCAATTATACTTTGCAAGGATTATTATGGTATGATGTATGGATTTATCTTTGTTTATTTCTCAGTTATTCTATTTTTCCTTTTTGTTTTATGAGTATAATGATCTCGGCTGATTTAGAATTCAGTTAAGTTGATCTAGTCAATTGTTTCATATTTTAGTTGCAAATGGAATGTTATATACTCATGAATGTTATTTCTTCTATTTAATTCTATTTCTTATTTATGAATAACATTATTATTCGCACAAGAAAGATCTATTTCTTTAGTTTTTCTCCTCTATACTACAACCTTCTACTGTGTCCAAAGTCATGCCTAACAAGCCCTTGTAGAAGATGTTGATTTTACTTGCATAAGTAAAATGAATAAAAGGAAAATTGATCCCATGTTATCACCCTTTCTACCATTTGTACTTTAACCAAATACATTAAAATCCCCTTTTCCAGGCCTGGTATCTGCAAAAATTGTGCTTTACAGTCTTTAAACTTCATACTTTTCGAGTGAGGGAGCCCCCTCTGGTTGGAGAAGACCAGTCTCTCAACCCAAAGCGGTTTGTGGTTACCTTTGGGTTTCTGTCCTCAGCCTAGAGGAATTATAGAGTGTTAACAAGGGGGATGGGGGGTAGGAGGGGTAAGGGGAGTAGGGAGAGGGGGAGGTGGGGGGGCGGGGGGGGGGGGGGGGGGGGGTGTGGGGATTGGGGGGAAGCCAACAATACCATGGCTATTACTAGATTCTAGCTTCTACAAACTCTGAGGCTGGAAGGGTGAATACTGCGAAGTTACATGGGGGTTATCAGGGTGGCTTTCTTCTCTTTCACTTTCAAATCCACTTAAAAGAGGACTATAATAAGTCTTTATAAAGGTCTTCGGATCCTTTCCACAAGATCTATTTCTGGTATCTACTCTATATCTCTTTCCACTTCGCGTTAGTCCGATCTCTTGCCCATATTTATTCTCTCTTCTTCCAATCATAAGTAAACTGGAAATCTAGTTGCATCTGTAAAACTCCCTTTTCACACAAAAGCATATTAATCCAATGTTTCAGAGATTTTAAATACTTACCTCGTGGTCCTTTGAAGAATCGTCATTTTGTTTCACTGTTGGACACGTTCGAGTCTACGATTAACTCAATAATGAATCCTCCCAAGATGTTATCAATCCAGAAGTCAACAACCCTTGAAATCCCATTGTCAGTGCTCTTGAGTTATTGTATCAGTTCAGGAGTCAACACCATATGTTCTTCACCTTTAAAACAATTCTTCCTTTCGGTCAACCTTGATATCCACTCGTACAACTCAATAGGAAATGAAGCGAAGAAAATTTTGTATTGATCTGTAAAAATATACTTTTGTAACCAAGCTACGGATGTCAAATGAGGGTTTATGTTTTCTTGATTTGCAAAGTCTCACTCTTTTAGGTCTATCTAGACTTGAATCTCTTTGTTCGACGGGTACCACATCCACATATCCCTCAAACAGATTATGTTCCCAACAACGAAACCATTTGTTGGATTAGTTTGGGCTAACCCAGGTTTGATCTATACTGCGTACCAACAAAACTCTCAATCACCGACCCTTTCAGCAATGACCTACAAGCAGATCGCAGACTCACCCAAAGTGACTATGGGAGTATGCAGAAATAGGTTTCTGCGGCCTTGAAGTATTAGGAGATGTGGTATTATTATGTTATCTTATTCTTAACATTTATAAATCACTTCGCCGCATTAGATTAATCACATGCCATATGAAACCATAAACCATCATTGTGCTGAAATAAAATGCATTTGTAAACTCTACAACAGATAATAAGCAAATATACACATCATAACACCAATGTACCATGGTTCACCCCAATGTAGGGATATGTCCACAAGGACTATTGCTTAATATAATAAATCTTTGAACAACAAACAGTTCTTGTCCTATGCATTAAGTTGCAGGCTATCTGCGCACTC
This sequence comes from Pinus tabuliformis, assembly GCA_031772625.1. NCBI lineage: Eukaryota > Viridiplantae > Streptophyta > Pinopsida > Pinales > Pinaceae > Pinus > Pinus tabuliformis. The sequence goes on along the minus strand of CM062805.1, from coordinate 1,068,243,669 downwards.
AGCTGCAGACTCAGGCCTCTGTGCACACAATTGCAGAGCCTCGCCTTCCATACCAAATTATAGATCACAATAATACACCCATAACATTGATTTGGATCTCAAAGATAGATGATTCTCTTCTTATTATTTTACCCTATATATATTATTACATCGAAGGGTTACATCATCAAAATATCATGGTCCAAATACCATTGATTCCCTAAAACTAGCAACTATGGTCCCAAAACCATTGATCCCTTACAAAAATAGCACGCTTTTACAAGAAGGAAGGGCTTTGACCAACCGTGAAGCCCTTACACTGTGCCCTATCTTTATTTCCTCAAACATCGCTCCGCTTCGCGGTCCACTTCGCACTTCGTTGCATGCTCCACTGTGCGCTCTGCCCCACAAAACATGGATTTTTTTACCAAAATCGAGGCCAAGATGGGTTGCACCGAACAATGATTGGCTGAAAGAAAGATTTGGTTAAGCTCAATCTATGGTTGGGTGGTACATGGAAGTCCCTAACTTGGTTTAGTTTTGCATATGGTTAATAAGAGCTATGTTCCTCTTGCTTTGATGAGTAAATGTACTTGTTATTATGTGGCTTAAATGGTTGTTCTCTCATTGTTATTTATCTAGCTATATGCTGGTTATAAGCATGGCTAATTGACATATCTAAGTATGGCTCTTATCACATTTCATTCAATGAATGTATGGCTAATAAATGTATTACCTAATTAGTGTTATGACAACTATTGTGAGAAGGCATTAGCCCTTCTTGTTTAACTTCAGATAATTTTTCAGATCCTTATGTTCAAATATGCATTCATGAATTCTAGATTGCATGTTTACCATGTGTTTGACGAAATTTCAGTCCTAGTTGGAAGGATTCAAGTCAAGTCCTGGTTCAAGTTTTGGTTTATAAGATTTGTTTCTATGTCATTTATCTTTTTCGGAAGTTTCACTGAGTTCTGGGCAGAGGCCTTAGTCTTGGACCTGAAAAAGTGGCTCAGAATTCAGGGTCACTGGCATATAACTGACTAGAAAAGTCCATAGTCAAATGGAATCATGCTTATCAATGTGACTGGAGATATACAATCACTTACATGCCTTGGAAAGGGAGCGATTGGGGCTCTAGGTCAATGAAAAAGAGAGTTATCTCAGTGGTTTAACACCTGGAGGGGTTGGGTTGCTCTTGGAGGTCTTGTAGCACCTGAGAGAAATCATTAAGGTATTAAGTTGTTGAATCCATTTCCTTAAGGTCGTATATGAGGTTGAGTCTTCTCATAGTGACCCTCAGCTCATGTTTACCCCAGGAAAACCGATGAAAGTGGGTAAATGTGGGAGTAGGCGGTTACAAGGTGGTATCAAGGTGGGTTACGCTCTCTTTGGGTAAAGTATGATGTTGTCATGATTATGGTTGTCATTCATGGGGTCATAGTGTACAATTGGTATGGTCATGCATGATTTTGCTATATTGATATGATTATAATTCTATATGTATTACGCTAATGTAGACTAATCTTGCAGATGAGATAAGCCTCCCTTAAACATCAATAAGGTATGGTTTTGATTTTGGTATCTATTTGGTTATCTGAAATGGCCTACTTGTAAGAAGAAGAGAATCAAAGATGATGATAAAAATGGTAGACTACATTTCCTGTGACTCTCCCTACAGATCAGTTGGACAACAAGGAGGAGAGCATTCTCCTGATATAGCAGATACATTGAGGATTTTGAGGGAAAAGATCAGAAGTTGCAAAGCGGACAATGACAGGTTGGTTGAGGCTCAAGAAAGACTTGCAAGGGCTTAGGAAAAGCAAGTAGAGGTCAATGCAGTGATTCTTTAGAGCTTGTCAGAATTGCAGAGACAGGAACAATTGAGGATCAGTCAAGAGTAGGATGAGAAAACTAATGGAGCCTGTGGTAGCAGGTCTCAGTCTGGATACAGGTCAGGTAGAGAGGATACAGTTAGACATGGCATATCACTAGATACACCTGATAGGAGGAATGGTATGTATGGGCATCATTCTAGTTCCTCATACAGGAGACATCATCACAGTCATCACCATCATCATCCTTATAGGAGGGGTGAGTACTTACATGAGGAGTTCAAGAAATTCAAGCCGCCTACATTTGATGGAGAGATGAAGAATTCAGAAGATGTAGAGGCATGGTTTTTTGGGATGAATAAATTCTTCAGATTGCATAGCTATTTAAAGAATTTGAAAGCCAAGATAGTCACCTTTAGTCTCAAAGGGAAAGAATATATTTGGTGGGAAGATGTGAAGAATGTCAAGGGCATTCAGGAAGAAGAGTTGATTTGGGATGAGTTTGAGAGACTCTTCAAGAAGAAGTACTTGTTTGAGAGGTACTATGATGACAAAGCTAAGGAATTTTATGAGTTGTAGATGGGTTCTATGATAGATGATGAGTACACTAGCAAGTTCCTGGAGTTGTTGAGGTATGTGCCTTATCTCAAGGATGAGAAGGCTAAGATCTAGAGATTCATCAGTGGGTTTCTAGCAACATATAGAGACTGAATTGAGTTTGATTAGCCCAAATCATTGGAGGAAGCCATCGGGAAGCTAATTTAATGCTACGAGCAGTCAAAGCGCAAAGTTGAGCCTAAGCGTGACTTGAAGGGAAATGAGAAAGTTAAAGGGAAGTGGCCACCGAAGCGGGGAAGACCTCAAGATGTAGGTGAGAAAGAAAATGTGGTTCCTTACAAGAATTTCAATGCAGTTGAGAAGGGACATGGGTCGCAACCTGGAGAGCAGCAAAACAAAGGTGATGGTAGGGGACCATTGCAGTGTTGAATATGTTTCAAAGATCATCACAAGAAGGATTGTCCATTGTACTAGGGTGGTAGGCCTTATATATATAGTGCTCAGGAGGCATAGACAAGTGGGTATGTTGGTCATAACATTCCTCAAATTTATGAAGCTGTGGAAAACAAGCAGACAAATCACTAGGAATCCATTATTGAGATGGAAGGTAATTTATGTGGTCAATTTGTTTCTATTTTGATTGATCCTATATCTAATTATAGTTATGTTAATCCTGACTTGGTGGGTAAGTGTGGCTTGATAATGGGGAAAAGAGAATTTTTCAAAGAAAGAAGAAGCCTGCATCAGTAAGGATGGTCACCACTATGCAAGCTAAGCACAGTTGTAGGAAGGGGTGTGTACTATTTGCAGTCCATATATCCATTGACAAAGATAAGGATGTTGAGGATGCAAAAATCTTTAATAGGTACCCTATATTACAATGTTTTCAAGATATGTTTCGAGTAGAGATTCTAGATTTAACTCCCCACAGGGAAGTGGACTTTTCCAATGAGTTGGTATCAAGTGCAACACCAACATCAAAGGCACCATACATGATGATCACTCCAAAGTTAGTAGCTGTAGATGAAGGAAATGCTTGATAAGGGATACATTAGGCGAAGTGTATCACTTTGGGGTGCACCAATATTATTCATGAAGAAGAAGGATGGTACTCTCAAGTTGTGCATTGATTACAAGCAACTGAACAAGGTGATGATCAAGAAAAGGTACCCATTGTCGAGTATTGATGACTTGTTTGATTAGTTAGAGGGAGCAATAGTGTTCTCGAAGATTGATCTGAGATTAGGATACCATCAGGTACACATAAAGGAGGAGGACATCTACAAGACTACTTTTAGGACCAGGTATGGGAATTATGAGTTTGTTGTAGTTCCATTCGATTTGACTAATGCTCCAACTAATTTTATGTGCTTGATGAATAGTGTGTTATGTCCTTATCTGGACAAGGTTATTATTATATTCATTGATGACATCTTGATATATTATAAGAATGAGGAAGAGCATGCTGAACATTTAGCAGCAGTATTGAGATTACTAAGAGCGCATCAGTTGTATACCAAGCTTAGCAAGTGCAGTTTCTTTCAGACATAGGTGCATTACTTCAGACATGTTGTTCCCAAGGAAGGCATAGCAGTAGATCCAAAAAAGGTAAGAATTATCATGGAATGGGAAACTCCTAGAAATGTGGATGAGGTAAGATCATTCATGGGGTTAGCAGGTTATTATAGGAAGTTCACTAGGAAATTCTCTCAGATTGCCTATCGCATTACATATTTGTGGAGAAAAGGAAAGAAATTTGAATGGACAGAGGAATGTGCAGCTAATTTTGAGCAGTTGAAGTAGTTTTTGACAAATGCTCTAGTTCTTAATATTGTAGATCTAGATAAAGAGTTCGTGGTGTGTACAGATGCCTACAAGAGAGGACTTGTTGGGGTCTTGATGCAGGAGGGATAGGTGGTATGCTATGAGTCTAGGAAACTAAATGAGCACGAGCATAACTATGTGACTCATGATATTGAGTTGGCAGTTATTATCCATGCATTGAAGATGTGGAGACACTATCTTCTTGGCAGGAGATTTGTATTGATGAGTGACCACAATGGGTTGAGGTACCTATTTGACCAACCAAATCTGAATGCCAAGCAAGCTAGATGGTTGGCCACCCTCAGTGAGTTTGACTTTGAGATTAGATATGCCAAGGGTAAGGAGAACAAGGTTGTCGATTCTCTCAGCATGAGAGTGCATATGAACTATGTTGCAATAGTGAGCTTGTATGGGGCAGATTTACATGATCAGATATTACATGCGGGACAAGAGGATGGCAGGTACAAGGAGCTTAGGCACAGGTTACAACAAGGTACATGAGATCAGGACGTGGACTATCATCTCATAGTAGATGGTTTGGTGAGATTCAGGGATAGGATTTATGTGTTGCTTGACAATGGGCTCAAGAAGCTTATCTTGAGGGAGTTTCATGTCAAGCCTTATTCATGACACCCACGATACCATAAGACATCGGCAGCATTGAAGAAGTTCTACTTCTGGGCGAATCTGAAGAAGGAAGTGGCAGAGTTTATGGCTAGATGTTTGGACTCTCAGCAGGTGAAAGAAAAATGTAAGCATCTAGGTGGATTGCTTCAGCCTATTCCGATTCCAGAGTGGAAATGGGAGGTCATTTCCATGGACTTCATTATATTTCTTCCAAGGACATCAAGGCATCATGATTCTATCATGGTCTTGGTCGACAAGTGGAGCAAGATAGCTCACTTTATTTTAGTGAAGCCTACTTATTCAGCTAGTGAGGTGGAAAATGTATTCATTAGGGAGATCGTGAGATTGCATGGTGTTCCAAAGAAAATTGTGTTGGACAGGGATGCTAATTTCACTTCCAAGTTTTGGAAGAATTTGTTTGCAGGTTTGGGGACATAGTTGGCCTTTATTACAACTTATCATCCACAAACAGATGGACAGATAGAGAGGGTCAATAGGATTTTGGAGGATATGTTGAGGATGCATGTGATGCATCAGCAGAGGAGATGGGAGGAGTACCTTCCATTGGTTAAGTTTTCAACAATGGTTACCAGGAGTCACTGAGGATGAGCCCGTTTGAGGCATTGTATGGGTGGAGTTGTAATACTCCCATCAGTTGGAGTGATCTAGTGAATAGGGTACTTATTGGACCGGACATGTTGGCAGACATGGAACAAGAAATGAAGGTTATAAAGAAGAATTTAAAGGAAGCACATGACATGGAGAAGATCTATGCATACTAGCACAACGCAGTTAAGGAGCTTCAGGTTGGGGAGCATGTGTATTTACACATCAAGCCCAAGAAGAGCTCCTTGAGGACTGAATCATGTGCCAAGTTAGCACCACATTATTGTCAGCCTTTTGATATCCTTGAGAGGATTGGACCAGTGACCTACAGACCTGTACTGCCTCCGACAATGAAATTCCATGACGTTTTCCATGTTTCATTACTTCAAAAATATGTAAAGGATGTTGTTCATGTTATTGATTGGTTTATATTGCAAGTTGAACTAGAAGGAGAATTCCAACTAGAACCTCAGTGCATATTGCAACGGAAACAACTCATGCTCTAGAACAGAGCAATTGAGCAAGTTAAAGTGCAGTGGAAGCACTTTGGGCCCGATGAAGCTACGTGGGAGATGACTAATCAGATTCAGGCTATGTATCATTCATTGCTTGTCGATTGTGGAAAATAAGTTTTGGTATTTGTACATATTATTTATGGTTGTTATTGTAAATATTGCAATGAGTTGTGTTATAAAGCTCCAATAAGTAGTATGGTTGTCATGTTGTCATGGTGGTTTTGCTTTTGAGCAAGTTGTTTACTGTAAATAATGCAATGAGTTGGGTTGTAAAGCTCCATGGGCATTATGTTTTGGTTTTCAGTGTTTTTTCTAGTTGTAGGTGTCATAGAACACCAAGGACAGTGCCCCCCTAAGGGGGAGGGGTCTGTAACAACCCCAGGTTAAAATTTCATGTAATAAAAGTTAATAAAGGAAAAGTAAGACCAAGGTCAAGGGACACTTATTCCAAGCTGAATGTTGGGAAAAATATCCTAGTGGGCATCATTTGGTGTGTTTATGGCTAAGGGGAAATTGGAAAAGGCAATGGCAAAGGTTTTGGAAGGGAAAAGTGGCATTAATTGGCATATTTTTTTTCTTCTGAAAATAAAAGAAATTAGGAGAAAAGGGAGGTGAAAGGTAACAATTGTATGTGAGGAGAAAATTGAAGGAAAATAATCGAAAAATGAAGAAATTAAAGGCATCAATAATAAAAAGATAGCAGAGCATCAGTTGGTAGCCTTTGGTCAGTTCGGTTTTGGAGTTAGTCTTAGAGAGGAGAAGAGAACCAAGAGGAGAAGGAAAAGCAAGCAAGAAAAGGAAGGACAAGGAAAGCAAAGGAAAGCAGGGATCGAGCAAGGAAAGGTTGGATAAGGTAGCTTTTGCAGCAATACTTGCAAGTAACAGATTGCACATGTATGGTTTCCTAGCTGGTTTTGACATGCATGAAATATTCATATGTGTATTTTGGTTTCTTTGTTGTTAGTGGCATGGATTTTGTTGGCTTTTGATAGTGGTTTCAACCTTGCCTTGCCATTTTTGGATAACCATGGTGAGATAAGTTTATTTCTCGGTTCAGATTTGGATTTCTGAAAGGTTTTGGATCCGAGTGAGGTGGTCTCGGGAAAATCCCAAGGTTTGGGGGTGGAGATAGATTTCTCTGAGAATCCATCAACATGTGGGTGGAGACATGAAAATTCCTCAATGGACAAGGAAGGAATTCTCAGGCATCCAAGCTCGGTTTCGTTTTGTGATCTTGGGACCGGTTTAGGTGAGTTCATGATATGGTGAGGGCGAGGGTGGTTTAACCTCTGGATTCCCTTGGTTGTTTATGGATGGTTTTATCCCATTATATCCCACATTTATGCTTGGAATATGGGAGAAGGGTGATTCGCTGAAAGAAAGATTTTGTTTAGCTCAATCTATGGTCGGGTGGTATGTGGAAGTCCTTGACTTGGTTGGATTTTTCATATGGTTAATAAGAGATAAGTTCCTCTTGTTTTGATGAGTAAATGTACTTATTATTATGTGGCTTAAATGGTTGTTCTCTCCTTGTTATTTATCTGGTTATATGTTGGTTATAAACATGTTTAATTAAAGAGGATGTCTATGGGGGAATTCATCTATCTCTAAGAAAATGGATCACCATGTTGCCTCCACTTCTCAAGTCCATGTCCAAGCTCATACTCAAGACTTTATGGCTCGGTAATAGGAAATCATGATTCCTGAATTAGTCTAACAAGAAATTGAACATGGAGAAGAAAAGGTGTGTCGTCTTTAGTGTTTCATCCCTAATCACTGTGTTAATGCAACCACTCGTGATTTGATCCCTAACACCAGGGCCTCAACTCAGTTATGTTTCTCTTGGTACATGTAAGTTGTCAATGTTTATTGGCACACCAAAATACTCATGGGTCGAGTTCTCACTGATTGTGCAAATAATCAACAAGAGAATTACATTAGATTGGCAGAATCGGAGGAAAAGAATGATGGCATATATCACAAGCTAACCACTCCAGCCAAGAGATCGACCAGCATCTCCTTCTCCTCAGATGATGAGGGTGCTTAGCCAACAAAAATGCCTAGAGACTCAACCTAGTAGCTACTATGGTTTATTGGTCTTTTAATTATAGTTTTAACAATTCTTTTTGTTTTACTATATTGTTGTATGTCGGGGACTGGAGTAACCAACCTGTTTATATGAATTTTTTATATTAGATGTTTTAGTTAGGTCTTAGCAACCTCAAAACTTTGAACTTGTATTATTGGTCTAATTTCCCTTTAGGTAAACTAGTAGCAAACAATTTTTGGTCTATGTAATTCTTTGTCATCGTAATATCATGTGCCTAAACACAAATGCCTAGAGACTCAACCTGCTAGCTACTATGATTTATTGGTCTTTTAATTATAGTTTTAACAATTCCTTTTGTTTTACTCTATTGTTGTATGTCGGGGACTGGAGTAACCAACCTATTTATATGAATTTTTGTATATTAGATGTTTTAGTTAGGTCTTAGAAACTTCAAAACTTTGAATTTATGTTATTGGTCTAGTTTTCCTTTGGGCATAATAGTAGCAAACGATTTTTGGTCTATGTAATTCTCTGTCATCGTAATATCAAGTGCCTAATTTCATATATATATATATATATATATATATATATATATATATATATCTATATATATATATATATATATATATTCTAGAATATTACGTGGAGGCTAAATCCATGCCATCCGCCTAATGATAAAATATACACACTTATCAATGTAAATATTAATTACACTAACTTAAAATAAATTAAACATATGTAGCACTTACTTTAAAAATAGATTTAAGCCTTAGATCGTGTATTTCAATTTAAAAAACAAGTGCAACCTGATAGACATCAATCCATAATAAGCATCAAAACACTTAATTCATTATACATCTTAGGTTGTTAAAACAAAAAAATCATAAAAATTAACTTTATTATTATTATTATTATTATAAAAATAATTAATATATAAATTAAATATACACATTTAAAAAATAGGGAACATGATTTTTAACCACGGAGATTTACCCCCTACTTTACCATGGGGATTCTTAATTTGTAAATAGACTTTGTTACAATAACATGGCTTATTAATACGACATACCCAGAAAATCATAACTCACTTCAAATAACACTTATTCATATGACATTCTTTTAATTAATTGATTTAATTAAAAAATAAAAATAATATAACTCTTTTGGAGATAAATCTTAACTTTATTTTGTGTATAATATTATGAATATTATTTACCTAATACTTATTGATAATTAAATTAAAATTCTAAATTTTTTATTTTAAAATAAACACATCTATCTATATAACTAGATCAAAAAATTATAACTAACTCAAAAATATTAAATTAAAAATTATATTACATATTACAATTTTAAAAACTGAATAAAAAAAGTTAATATCGAAAATTTGGAAATTGTTATTATTTTATTTGTATTTTTTAATCTTTCATCAATTAAAGTAAAAATAATCAATTTAGCATGATAGTTAGATTGTGTTCACTCATTTAATAAGCATTTACATAAATGCCATATAAATCCAAATGCAACATATAGGTATACGAGGAAAAGCAACAAAGATAAGAGTTATTATAGAGTATTATTCGTGGCATATAAAGCAAAAGCTATTGTAAAGTCTTCTTCATTAGATTTTATTCCTAAGATGAAGTAATAGAGGAAAAAGTTAGTTGCAGAGTCTTCTTCAATAGATTTTATTCTCATCATACGCAAAGCTATGTAGACAGATGATAGCAACAAAAATAATAGTAGAAGAAAATTTGAATATTACTAAAGTACATAAAGGCATAGAGGCATAGATGATAGCAAAAAAATAATAGTAAGAAAATGTAAAATTGATTAAATAAGTGTGGAGCACAACTACAATTCTTGGACTGGAATGAATATATAAAAGTCAAAATAAATAGCTACGCCATCAACAAAGCAAACATGTTTACATTCAGGTATATTTAGATTCAATTGGCTAATAGTAAGAATGTATATTTTTCTTAATTTTCAAACCATACTTTATCATGTATACATAATAATTTAATATTTTTTACATAATAATTTAATTATATAAAATAAAACAAAAACTAACCTCCGTTGTTTCTTTATGTTTATATTACAATATCAAAAAATGAGATGCAAAAGGCTTAACACAAAGAAACTTTCATTTGCTATGACCATGATAGTCTATTCAATCCAAATTATGATGTACAACATGTTTATATTATATCATCAAAAATAAAATCCAAAGGTATTTTGATCCAAAGGTTTTAAGTCAAAATAAAGAACCATTCATTTGTTATGAACCTGGTAACCTATTTAAGCTCGATGGATTTTAGATTTTTTTGTAAGTCTATGTATTCTATTAATTTAGAAAGCATTTACATCGTGAGAAGCTTGAGTTTAAAACACCATTGGCCTCATTCCACTGGATTTGTTGGCTAGATGGTAAAGACAAAAAAAATGATAATAACAACAAAAGACATGCATACCATATACAAATTCCCCAAAATAACAAAAACCATCCAAGGATCAAAATACAACCCATAATCATCCTTAATCTGCTAAATTACCTAGAGCTGAGTCATCTGGACCGTTGCCATGTGGTGAATGAAAAGCTTCATGAACATGCGCCTCCATATGAGTTATCCTGCTTTCCAATTTGTCTAGTCGCTCTTGTAGTCACTTATATCCTTGACGTAGAGAGACCAACCAAACCATCATATGCCATTGATTGTGCTATAGGTCATTCATAAAGGAAATGACGTAATTGTGGTCCTCATGATGGTTACGAGCTAACTACTCCAACATTGTTGAAACCTGGCGTATCTGCGCCTCTAAAGAATGGAAGGGAAAATGTAGGTCTGCATGACCTAGTGAAGTGGTTGGATGTTGTTCTACCCCTTCTCCATCTTCATGTCATTCCACTTGGTGAGCTGCCCCTTGGCCACAAGGATCAATACCCCTCCAGGCCCAACCACACTAGCACTGCATGGTGCTCTACCTAGTTGTCACACGCAGCCAACTAGAACCCCAACTGCCAAGAGGGATGAATTTCCCACAAACCCAAGGCACCACACCAACAAGCCAACCAAATGCCCTCCTGGTCACTCAAATTCCAAAATTCCCACTTCCGCAAAGACGACCACCCTTCGACCTCCAATTAGTACTAATCCAACTACCCCACTCTACAAACCTATACCACCTACAACAACACCCCAAGCTCACACTATGACAAACACCCCTCTCTAGCAGTAGACATCCAAACCTCTCCCTATGAAATGAAATACCAAGAGCTCCCAATACACTTATGCTCTGCCACTCCAAGGGCTAATGACAATATTGAAGAGGAGTGTGAGCCAAGATTGTGCTTCTGCCAATTTCAATGGCTACCCTATCCAAACCCCAAAACACTTCGAACACCACCATAGAGACCCAACCACAACAAAGAAAGAAGAACACACAAGGAACTATTACCTATCTCAAAGAAAACAATAATATCTCTCTCATCATTGTGAAGGCAACCCTGACACCAGAGAAACCCACAGGCTCCAGCACAAGAAGCCTCCCTACGACCAGCACTGTCCACAACTAACTAGGGTCCCAAATGGTTATGAATGAAACCTTCTCACTTATGCAATTAGCAACATTGATCCCTGAATTTTAGCTCAATTTTGACCTTGCAACACAAAGGGCATGGTATATATGTAATATATAGCCCCCCCTATTCTTCAAGAACACAACTCTCCTCTAAAGACTTGCCTCCCATCCTCTGAACCAATCGTCAAGGTCCTCTGTCCACCAAACTACACAAATAACTAGCTTTGCTTTCAAAAAATTCTTATCCCACTTACCAGTAGAGGTTTTACCAACATGCCACCCCATTCAATTTCCACTTGTGCAGGGAGTAAATTCCCCCTCTTTAACCCTTTTCACATTAGTTAACACCCCCATTGGGGACACATTTGATGGATTTTAGATTGATTTAAAAAAAAATTATGCTTATGTTCAAGTAGTATATTTATTTTTTTAAAAATTATGCTTAGTGTTACAGTTCTATTTGGGCACATCACTCCCATCATTCAGATCGGTATTTTTAGGGCTCATCAAACCCTAATTCAGTTGCTACATGCCCTAGACAAGTCATCACATTGAATGCTATCATTCCTGAGAGTTTCCTGGCCTGAAGACATCCTGAAATGACTCCTTGAGGGACCAACGCAGCCTTGATCAGGGGTAACTGCGCTTCAGAGCACTTAGGCCCATTCAAGCCTGCTCTACAGAGCACCTAGGCCCACTTTGACCTGTGATGGGCGAGATTGAGAGAAATCTTCATAGGGTTCTGGGAATATTCCTTCATTCTAGATCATTCTAGAAGATTCCCACCTCTTATCCTCTCCTATGAGCTCGAAATTGGATAGGGAATGAATCAAATAACCTCCTAACCTCTCATCCCTTCCTCCATGGAAACTAACTCCCAAATTGGAAAGCCATTCAATGCCCAATTTATGACAAAACCACCTCCATTTCCTTATAAATTGAGCACTCATCATAGTTATCAAGGGCTGGACTTTGATAATTTGTAAGGAGATACTGTTGGTTTGAGGTTTGAGATTGTAACCAAGTATTGTTATGCCGCGAGAGTGTTGTGCTTTTGGTGTGATGAAGGATGGAACTCAAGTTGGATGAGTGACATGGGATCAGACTTCTTTGGTTGTAACTCTTCCTTCTACTTAATAAAGTTGTTTACACCTTTTCCCATATTCTTGTCTTTATGTATGATGATTATATGTGTAAATGCTTTCGATTCCATTTGCTTATTGTTAGCATTATGATACAGGTATTGTCCTTGATGGAAACTCACTCAGATGAAAGATCATAGTATAGCAGGTAAACAACAAATAATTACAGATCAGTCTTCACATAATGAAGAAAGAGAGGTATACGCAGGTTCATCATTGACCAAGTTGCGTATACACACAGGGTCACTGTATACAAGTCGCGTATACGTACATACACACTTTCACAGAAGGAAAAGCGTGTATACCTTGGAAAACTAAGTTTTTGGTTCGAAGTATTTGGTCCATGGTATTTTGATCCATGGTATTGGTCCAAGGTATCTGGTCCGAGGTATTGACCCTAGGTATTTGGTCCAAGGTATTGGTCCTAAGTGGTTTTGGTCCATGGTATTGAGAAAGGCCTAAAACTATAAAAGGAGGAGAAGATCATTAGGCCAAAATGTGTAAGTATCGAATATCTGATGAAGTGTGAGATCTAGTATGCAGGTTATTGGGTTATGGTGCATTGCTGGATCTGAACCAAGGATGAACCTTAGCGGATGATGAGGGATTAGATCTAATGATGGATCGGGATCTTAAGGCATAAAATGAACTATCATTATGTGTTTTTGCTCATGTATATTCTAGATCTGAATACTGACGCATATATTATTCTATAAATGATATGATCTGGGTATAACTGAAGTCTAGGATAGCTGCAGAATTCTAAATTAATATTTGCAGATGTATACGATGGTTGGCTTTGAGAAAAGCGCGTATACATGTAGGTTCGACACATGGAAGTAGCGTATACCTTATAAAATATGTTTTAGTTGCTTCTGTTTGCTGTTTCAGAGATCTGGGTTCTAGTTACTATATTCTGGTGACAGTATTCTGAATGATCAGATTGATGGGTTGTCAAAGTGATTGACTGATTTGGTTGTGGTTGGTTCAAAAAGTGATTGGTTGATGCAGATGTATCTGATGATTGAATTACAGTTATGATGTTGTTGATGGATCTTGTCTGAAAATTTATGAAACGTGGTCCCTGGAGGAAGAGAGAAGGTCGTAGCCTTCTGTAGGTTGGCGCCTACGTACCAGCAAACATATCAGCTAGTACAAGAGCTAGGGGGTTGTAGCTCCCTTCTAGTAGTAGCTGGAAAACGAGAGAAGGTTGCAACCTTCTACAGGTAGAAGCCTGCGTACTGGTATAAGTCTGCACTAGTACAAAATTGTAAACAGATTTTTCTTATTATTAAAAGAAGACAGAGACGACAGCAGCAGGTGGTTTTTACCCACATTGGGTTTCCACCTTATATCTTAGTGTTCATGTGTGATGCTTATGTGTAATGCTTTATTCTACTTTTACTGCACTGTCTAATTAATATCTGACATACTGGTTAAAGTTCAATGCATGATAAATTGGGTAAACCAAAAGTTCTCTGCATATACATTGGTTTCTTTAATAACAGTTGCGTGTACACGTTGGTTCACTTAGCTAAAGTAGTGTATACAAATCTGCCTATGGAAATGAAATATCATTGAGTTACAAATACTGATTCACCCCCCCTCTCAGTATTATTTCCAACAATTGGTATCAGAGCAAGTCCTTCAAAAGAAGCTTGATCGCTTGAAGGAAGATCCATCATCATGAGTAATCAAGAAAGCGGGGGATCCATCAGACCACCAATCTTTGATGGGAGAAACTTTGTTTATTGGAAGATAAGAACCACAACCTATCTTCAATCACTTGGAACAGATGTCTGGGAAATCGTGGAAGGAGGATATACATTTCCATCAGCAATTCCTACAGATACGGCAGGTAAAAAGCAATATGAAACCAATGCCAGGGCTGTCAATACATTATTGGGAAGTCTGTCACAATCAGAGTTTGTCAAAGTTATGCAGCTCAAATCAGCCAAAGAAATATGGGACAAAATCATTCTAAGCTACAAAGGAGACTCTCAGGTAAAACGTGCTAAACTGCAAACTCTCAAAATTCAATATGAAACTCTTAAGATGCACAATGATGAAAGTATAGCTAGTTACTTCTTACGTATATATGAGGTTGTTAATTGCATGAAGAATCTGGGTGAAGAGATAAAGGAAGTTACCTTAGTTGAGAAAGTTTTAAAATCCTTGTCTGCTAAATTTGAATCAAAAGTATCTGCCATAGAAGAAAAACAGGATCTACAGACTATTACTATGACACAGCTTCACAGAATCTTAACTACCTTTGAGATGAGAAAAGGAGGTCCATCAGACATGAGAGAAGCCGCATTTAAAGCTTCAGCAAAAGGAAAAGAAGAACTCAATGAATCAGGACATATTTCAGAAGAAGAAGATGAAGTAAACTTTGTCAAGAAGCTTCAACAAGGTTTCGGAAGATTTAGAGTTAAACTACCTTTCAAATGTTTTGCCTATGGTAGAGTCAGTCATTATGCTGCCAAATGTCCTCATAAAGATAAATATGATAAAGGGAAGGAATCTGCAAAATGGAATAGAAAACAAAGTGTAAGTAAAAAGAGTTACTATACTCATGAAGATAGCGATGGATTATCAAATAGTGATGAAGGTGAAAATAGTAATGACTATAGACTTCTAATGGCTTATGAAGATGATAAATTTTTGGATGCTTTAGAAGAAGATGACCTTCATGAAGAAATCTTTAAACTCAAAATCTGTTTAGAAGAAAATAATATGATTATAGATACCTTGACATATCAACTTGCTAAAAGAGAAAAACACAATGAAAAACTAGAATGTGAAATTGTGGGTCTAAGAAAGGATCTTGAGAAAACAACATCTCTCAATCTTAGATTTGCTAAAGGATCAGAAACCTTAAATGAAATTATCAAAGTGTAGCGTTCTCCTCTGATAAAGATAGGTCTTGGATATACTGAAGAAGCACCTCAATCACAGAAGCCGTCAACCTCCACTAAAAGCTATCTTGATGCAACAAAGAACAGTGAACAGTATGACAATCGTCAACAAAGGCATAAAGCAGATCACCAGGTAAATTAGGCTCAATTTGCTTGAAGGATGAACAGAAGTCACAACCAACCTCAGGTAAATCATGCTCAATTTGCTTCAAAGATGAATAGAAACTATAATCACCAGGTCAATAGATTCGATAATCGCAGGAACTTCTTCAATGGTCAATGTTTCTCATGTCATAATTTTGGATACAAAGTTGCTCAATGTGTTGCTTACAAAACCATCATGACTAGAGAAGCACGAAATCAAAGGAATGTGATAGGGATCAAGAAAAGTTCCTATAATAACTTTTCTCTTCTTGAAAATGAAATAGAATGCTCAATCTGTAACAACTTTGGCCATGAAGAATCTGAATGCAAGAGTAAATTTCGGCAAATATCTCAAAAGGAGAAAACTACATTAAATCCCTAAATATGGAGAAAGAAAGAACCGCAAATAGAAAGATGTGGTATAGCTTTGTATGCAGAAGGACAAGAAAACCAGTGGTACATCAACTGTGGATGCTCAAAACACATGACAGGTGATAAAGAAAAACTACACTCATATAATGCCTTAGAAAAGGAAAAGAATGCCTCATTTGGAAACGACACTCATGCTGTCATAAAAGGTAAAGGCTCTGTTTTCTTGAAAGAAAAAGTTAAAGCTGGGAATGTTATGTATGTTGATGGACTAAAGCATAACCTGTTGAGTGTCAGTCAAATGTGTGATTAAGGAAATGAAGTGGTGTTTCGCTCAAACGGATGTGTTGTTCGTGAGCTTGATACAGGAGAAATCGTGATCAAAGGTACAAGAACTCCAAACAACTTATACATAATCAAGGGAGGAAAACAACAGTGTTATCTAAGCAAAAATGATGAAAATTGGCTATGGCATAGAAGATTGGGACATCTAAGCTTTTCTCAAATAAGAAAAGCATGCAGATTCCAGGTTGTTCGTGATCTTCCAGATATCAACATTCCTGAAAATACAATATGCAAACCATGTCATTTCAGTAAGCAAACCAGATCTCACTTCATTGAAAAAGAAGGGTCAGCTAGTAAGCCTCTTGAACTTGTTCATACTGATTTATGTGGACCATCAAGGAAAAAGTCACCTCGTGGAGAAGAATACTTTATATTGTTCATTGATGATTTTCCCAGAATGTATTCGATAGGTCTTCTAAAGCATAAAGATGAAGCATTTGAAAAGTTAAAAGCCTTCAAAGCTTTGGTTGAAAATGAATCAGATCGTAAAATCAAATGTCTCAGATCTAATCAAAGAGGGGAATTTACCTCGAATGAATTCTTTGACTTTTGTGAACAACATGGAATAAAAAGGCAGTTCTCCACTGCAAGGAATCCTCAGCAAAATGGAGTGGTAGAAAGGATGAATAGAACTGTTCAACAAATGGCTCAATCTATGCTAGATGAATCTGGAACTCCTGCAACCTTCTGGGGTGAAGTTGCATTCGCCGCCGTCACTATTCTCAACCAAGAAAATGTTCAGGTAAACAACACTCAAACTCCACATGAAACTTTGGTATGGTAAGACTCCTACTGTAAAATACTTCAAAGTTTTTGGAAGCAAATGTTACATCAAAAGGACTGATGAAAAACTTGTTAAGTTTGAACCCAGAGCAGATGAAGGTATTCTTCTTGGTTACTCTTCCCGAAGTAAAGGATATAAATGTTATAATCAAAGACTTCGGAAAATTATTGAAAGTATTGATGTTGTGGTTGATGAAGCATGCAAAAATCCAAAACAGATAAAAACCGAAGATTATGACAATGAAGAAGATGAGGATTATTTTCCCACATCAAATCATGATGATTCTGAAGAAGAAACCAATGAAGCACCAGAAGAAGAGATAACGGTAGAAGAAAAGACTTCGTCCAGGTATGTTCAGAAAAATCATCCAGAAACTCAAATTTTAGGAGAAAAAGAGGCAGGTGTGTAGACAAGAAGAACTATTACAGAAGCCTCAAGCTATCTAGCATTACTATCTTCCACCGAACCTCAAAATGTAAATGAAGCATGCAAAGATGAATGTTGGGTCAAGGCCATGAATGAAGAACTTGAGCAAATTGAAAAGAATAATACTTGGGAATTAGTTCCTAGACCTCATGATAAGAATATCATAGGAACTAAATGGATATTCAAAAACAAGCTGAACGAAAATGGACAAGTTATTAGAAACAAGGCCAGACTTGTTTGTAAAGGATATGCTCAACAAGAAGGTATAGCTTTTGAAGAAACTTTTGCACCTGTTGCTAGACTTGAAGCCATAAGGACGTTTCTTGCTCTTTCTAGTTTTCAGAAATTCAAAGTATACCAAATGGATGTAAAATCCGCCTTTCTTAATGGAGACTTAGAAGAATAAGTCTATATTGAACAACCAGAAGGATTCATTCTTGGAACTGATGCAAAACTTGTATGCAAACTCATAAAGGCTCTCTATGGTCTAAAACAGGCTCCAAGGGCCTAGTATTACCGTCTTGACAAATATCTCCACCAACAGGGTTTTTCAAAGGGGTCAGCAAATAGAAATCTATATACAAAGATTAACACTGATAAATTGCTAATAATTGTTGTTTATGTTGATGATATCATTTTTGGTAGCAATGAAGAATCCATGAGTCAGAATTTTGCTTCAGTAATGCAGCAAGAATTTGAAATGTCCTTGCTTGGTGAGCTTACCTATTTTCTTGGTATACAAGTTCAACAAAATAAAGATGGTATTTTTCTTTCACAAACCAAATATCTCAAACAGATCTTGAAAAAGCACGGCATGGAATATTCTAAACCAGTATGTACCCCAATGGTAACAAGATGCAGTCTCAGCTCAAATGATGAATCAGCAGCATTACATCAACCAACTTACAGATCCATGATTAGCAGTCTACTTTATCTAACAGGTACCCGACCTGAAATCATGCATGCAGTAGGAATAGTTGGAAGATTCCAAGCAAATCCAAAGGAATCACACCTTCAGACAGTCAAAAGGATTTTCAAATATCTTCAAGGAACATAGAACTTTGGTTTATGGTATCCTAGAGATACAGATCTTACACTTCATGCATATACAGATGCAATTGGGCAGGAAGTGTTGATGGTAGAAAAAGCAGTAGTGGTGGTGCATTCTATATGGGTTCCAGGTTAGTGTCTTGGTTCAGCAAGAAACAAAGTTCAATTGCATTATCTACAACTGAAGCAAAATATGTGGTTGCTGCATCTTGCTGCACACAACTACTTTGGATGATGAAAACCTTGCAAGACATTCAGATCACATGTACTCCACCCATCTCCATTCTATGTGATAATACAAGTGCCATTAATATTTCAAAGAATCCAGTGATGCACTCCAAGACCAAGCACATACCCATCAAATATCATTTTCTACGTGAACATGTGCTTGAACAAAAGGTCAAATTGGAGTATGTTCCCTCCAAAGATAGGTTGCTGATATATTCACTAAACCACTGCCCAGAGAGACATTTGAATATCTCAGACAAAAGCTGGGAGTAGTTGCTGCATCATCATGCTGTTAAATCCTATTTTTTTAGAGAAAGGTTGTTATACACAAGTTTCATGAAGCGTAGTTGCGTACATATGCGGGTTTCTGTGGGCTCAGTCGCGTATATGTTGGTTTGAAGAAAAGCAGTGGGACAGACTAAAAGAAAAAGGGGTCTGCTATGGTTCTGTCAATTATCTGCTCTGTTTGATGATGGTTACAATTTGTTGATAACATGTGGAAATATATTGGTCCTCATAAAGTTGTTGATAACTTGCTGTATATCTGATTGATGATGATGTTTTGATATCTCTTACTATCATATGCAATGATCAGATCTGACAATGAACAGGTGGAACAGGTTCAGAGGGAGAACATGGTATGCTTCTAATAAAGCATTGTTGGCATTATGTCTAGAATTCTTTGGTACCTAATCAATGATGATGAGTTCTTACTTTAT
This sequence comes from Pinus tabuliformis, assembly GCA_031772625.1. Classification (NCBI taxonomy): domain Eukaryota; kingdom Viridiplantae; phylum Streptophyta; class Pinopsida; order Pinales; family Pinaceae; genus Pinus; species Pinus tabuliformis. Next base: position 1,068,223,968 of record CM062805.1, on the reverse strand, counting down.
GATGATAGGTTGATACTCACATATGTTGATTATCATGGTTGATGATATGGGATGTTCCCTAGTGATGATATAATGAAGGTTCTTATGGAAAGATGATGCAGTTTGTTATCACTGACAAAATTTCAATGCCAAATGTCTGCAAATAAGCACATGAATCCTTTTTAGCAGTTTCGCAGCGCTATATGTCTAGGTGGTTTCGTAGCGCGCTACGAAACTGGGGATTTGTCCGAAACCATAGCTCACTCATATCACCTTTGTTTCCCATGGATAATGTTGTTATTATAGATGATGAGGATGATGACACTGGGACAAGAACTTGTGATATAAGTTCAGATAATGAACAAGATGATCATGATTCATATATAGCAATTAATTCTGGGAAGGTAATTTCTGATACAGAACTAGTTGGTAATGATGAAAGCATAGAAAATGATTCTAGTTCTAATAAAAATACAAGTTCCTTATCCAAGCAAACTATAGAGCAGAATCCTAATGCTTGGCCACCTAGTCCCAATCTACAGACTTTTCTGAGGACGATGATAATTGTCAAGATATGTTTGAGTATGGTAGATGTATATCTTATCCCATTTCTTTATCTAGCAGTCCCATTGCAATATTTCCGAGGAATTGAAATCAGTCCAGTGCATTCTCATCTGCAGAGTTATTGCAGACAAATGCTGGCCTTTCCCTTTTATCGCCCTATTCAAATTGTCATGGACTTGCTAGTTCGTTCTATTTCCAGAATCTTGGCTGAAAGGGCACCCCTTCACTCCTGACATTGACAGTTCTGCAACATAAGAGTATTTTGTGTTACATGGAGAAGATCGTTCCCTCTGCAGATGAATTAGCTGTGTCCAAGAAAGCAAGGGTTTAAGGTTATAGATCCTGCTAAGGGAAGTATTTCCATGCAAATAAAAAGATAAAAACTACGCATAGCTTGTGGATTTGATGCAGGAACATGCTCAAATGGAGGAGAGGATTGTTTTCCCTGCTCTGGAAAGGGCCGAGAAAGGTTTCACTGAAGTTGCAAATGATGAACATGCACGAGATTTTGCACTAGTGAATGGCATCCGTGGAAGATTGAAAACATTAACAGTTTTGGAAGCTAGTAACCCAGGTCGTAGTCAAGCTCTACTTAGCCTTTCTGTGAAGCTAAGGACATTACAGGCTCATTGTATGGGACACTTTCAAGAAGAGGAGCAGAATCTACTTCCTCCCCTGGAGGCTGTAGAATTGGACACTAAAGAATAAGAATCCTTACTGATAGTTGTTTCAGCGTGATGGAATTATCTCACTCGCAACATTTTCCATATTTATTGTCAGGGTTGCTTCCACATGAAATTGAAGAATACTTAGGAGTAGCTCAACGCTGCTAGGTAGGAGAGAAGATCCAGAGAATGATTCAGTCACTTCGGTCAGCTGATGATGAACCCAACTAGCCATAGTGCAGAAAAGACTTTCCCGCACTTACAGAGTCCGGTTACAATGCTTCTTGACATTAATAGTGACCTGACACATTTTATGAGAGAAAGAGCAGAAGCTGAACGGCTGCAAGAGATGGAGAGTAAAGGGATTTTGGTCAAGCCTCGATATTCATTCAAGGGAAAGGAGGCCCGACCGGGAGAATTTCAAATTGTAGATCTTGATTTTCCTAATACAACTGCAGATGGACAGATATTAGAGTTTGGAGCTGATAGATTCAAATTTCCTGGTCTTATATTCAACTCGTCCCTACTTCAGACACTGCTTCATATAGAAAGGATTGATAATTTAGGGCATTCACTTTGCGGGTTTCCCCAGATGGTTATCGAGAATATAAATAAGTGGGACGTGGATATACGCCGAGAATTGTTTAGCAGTATTCTGCTTGCTGGTGGCACGGCATCGATGCAAATTGCAGATGGCAGCTTCTGAATAGGAACCAAGGCCGAGCTGATGACAATTGGATCATCAATCATAAAGTAAATTTCAACAGCTGGTGGCGTGAAGGAAGACATTCAAGGGCTAATATTTATGTGTAACTCGAAAACAAAGGAGGACTGTTTCCGTTATCGTGTTTTTGGGTTGCCTAAGGCGCACAAAGAACTTGTTGAGAAGAGATGGATTCGTTGTGGCCTGTATAGACGTGTTGCAAATTACCAATGCAACAATAATTCCACAGAGGACGCCTCTGGAACCAGTTACTCTGCTGGAAACTAGGAGGATACTGAAATTGATGGAGGAGATAGAGCTTCAAAGAGGTGGCCTAAAGTTGAACAGAATAAATCAGAAGAGGAAGGCGCATTTTGATATCATGGATCTTGATGTTGTTAAGATAGCGACAAAGTTTTTTATTGCTGCATTATTTGGACATGGCACAGGGGACCTTTTTATTCAGCCTCATCATTCAGATCTCATATATAACCCATATGCTGGTGATAAAAACATCATCAAGTTTGAGGGTGACCACAACTCTCCACGACCACCATTCTATTATGATTCAATAAGCATTTTCTTTCATAATGTCTTGCATCCTCCAGATGATTTGATTGAACAACATGCTTCTGAAAGTTTATATGACTACTTCGATGAATTAGGAAATCTGGATGAGAATGTGTTGCATGAAATTATTGGAGGTCCAGGATCCACACAAAATGACACCACCGAAGATGCCATTGATCATTTTCGCTCTAGGTGGCAAATGAGTAGAACTGAGGTACCTTTTGAATTTCCAGACAAATCAGAAAAACTGTAGGCATCATCCACGCAGAGGACTTAAGTGGACAGGAGAGGAAAGAAAACAGCGATGCTGAAGGTACATCCAATAAATGCGATAAAAGCAGTGACAGCATCCTTGACAAAAATTGTATTGATATTGTAGCAGCATTTCCCACAGGCAACCAAGTTTCTGACTGTCCTTTGGATAGATTTGCTCGAGTTTCAATTTCAATAAATGATGAAGAAAGGATGGTCATGGAAGCAATCATTGCCTCCCTTCGAGATCTGGAAACTGGAAAAGTTTCTCAAAATAAAACCTCCTAACCTACAGATACTATATCCTGTAAGAAAGCTTCAGAAACATCTTTTCAAGACATTTCTAGTGGCTCATGTGATGACTCATCTGCTGAAAGCAACACATCAACAAGCATATCTAAAGGAAGCCACCAACAGGGTAGTTTTTTCCATAATGACCAATAGCAACAGCTGCAACCAGTGGGTTTGTCTACGATGGCAGTATCCTTCAAATGGAAACCGTGAAGCTTAGCAAACAACAGCTATTCAATTTTGTGAGGAGTTTAGAGGAAGACTGTGTTTTTTTTAAATCACACAGCAGTTTCGTAGCGCGCTACGAAACTGCTGTAGGTGGTGATTTTAAACGCAGAGCAGCTATTGTGATACTGTGAGCGGGAGTTGTGGAAGAGAGACACCTGTCCATCAATACAACCTACAGCACATCAGAAACATGGCAGCATTCCATACCTGGGGTTATTAAAAGAGCTGGGACATGTTGCTGAACTTTCGAAGGATGGTAGGAGACAGGGACCTTAAAAATAGGTGTTTTGATCCTGATGATAAATGATCCATCAGCGCTAACAGGTATCCAAAGTCAGCGTTCCTTGCATCTGTAGCTCAATCATCTTGAGCCTAACCAACAAAAGACAGCTGTCAAAGATCAAGAAAGGAATCAGGCATACGAGGAGATGAAGTTAGAGTTTTAGTGTGATTAGGACTCTTTGTAATTACAGCTCAATACTTTATGTATTTAATGAGTTTGTTTAAAAATAGATAAGGGTAGTTAATGATAGGTCATCGAGCTCCCCTCATGCTGGAGGAGGGGACTCAAAGTAGTTTAGTTTGTTTTCCTATATATAGTGAAAACTCTGATGTAATGGGGGTTGGGAGATTTATGAAAAAACAGAGTTTCATTTTGGCTGATGTAAAAGACTTATTACAGTAATAGAAAAACAGCTGTTGTTTCTTCTCAAGATTCTCAATAGATCATATTGTTCAAATGTATGGTGGTTTATTCTCTTAGTGTTCTTTTTACAGTATTGTTACAGCATAATCACTAAGAATTCATGTTTAATGCTCTGACTTCCTGTATGCTTGGCAATCTGTGGTTTATGTAAAGTATGTTTGAACATCTGATGTAAAGAGCCTTGACTTCCATGAAAAGACAGTGCTTTTGTTTACTGAAATGGGTGAGACTCCATAAGCCCAATGAAGACTAATTTGATATTTGTCCAACCAGCTTATTTTTCATGTGTTGTTTAAAAGAGTTAGCCATCTTTTCTTGCCCTTAATGCATATCAAAAATCTGTGAGAGAGCCCTCTCTGACTAAGGAGGCTAAACCTTAGTCTAAAGCCTGGTCTGAAACAGTTTCATGAGATCTTGCTAAGTAGTAGCCCTTAGTACACGATTTTGTGATAACACAGTTCTTGATAATGATGTCTATGGTGGTTTCACATACATATGATATGATGTGCATGATTTTGTGCTACTGCTTGGAGATATGACATATGCTTAGTTGATTCATGGAAGGTTATGATAAGGGAATGAAGCAAGTTGATCTTGATGAGATCAAGTGGATGAGTTGATATATGTCGACATACTTTGACATAGGTTGATGATATTTTGGGAACTAATGATGGACATATATAGGTTGTTGGTCTGGATGTTGTTGACAAATGTTGCTGATGATACAGATCATATGATAGTTGCTGATGACTATCATGGTCTTGTTTAAGATATTTGGTCTCTGTTATATATGTCATTTAATGTAAAGGTCATGAAAAGACCTAATTTGTAACCCCACTATGCATGGGATGGATGATGTAATGTTTCTTGTTTTTTTCATGTATAAACAATTGGTATATCCCCACTTGGTTGGGTGGATGAGTCAAATTTGGTATATCCCCACTTGGTTGGGAGATGGATGTATGTATGAGTCATTGGTGTTAGGAAGGTCATTGGTATAGAGTCATGTCCTTCTTTTAGAAAATCTTTTTGCAGACTTTGCTTGTGCTCAGGGGGAGCATGGACTCAATCATAGGAGCTCAATCAGTACACTTCAGCATATCAGAGAATTCAACATGTACTTAGGGGGAGCATGACCCTTTGCCCTTGATGTCAAAGGGGGAGAGTGACTTGGTGTGATTGTTGCCATCAAGTCCAAAGGGGGAGATTGTTGGCATTATGATATAGGTATTGTCCTTGATGGAAACTCACTTAGATGAAAGATCACAGTATAGTAGGTAAACATCAAAGAATTACAGATCAGTCTTCACAGAATGAAGAAAGAGAGGTATACGCAGGTTCATTGTATATAAGTTGCGTATACGTACACACGCACTTTCACAGAAGGAAAAACGTGTATGCCTTGGAAAACTAAGTTTTTGGTCCGAAGTATTTTGATCCATGGTATTGGTCCAAGGTATCTGGTCTGAGGTATTGACCCTAAGTATTTGGTCCAAGGTATTGGTCCTAAGTGGTTTTGGTCCATGGTATTGAGAAAGGCCTAAAACTATAAAAGGAGGAGAAGATCATTAGGCCAAAATGTGCAAGTATCGAATATCTGATGAAATGTGAGATCTAGTATGTAGGTTATTGGGTTATGGTGCATTGCTAGATCTAAACCAAGGATGAACCTTAGCGGATGATGAGGGATTAGATCTAATGATGGATCGAGATCTTAAGGCGTAAAATGAACTATAATTATGTGTTTTTTCTCATGTATATTCTAGATCTGAATACTGATGCATATATTATTCTGTAAATGATATGATTTGGGTATAACTGAAGTCTGGGATAGTTGCAGAATTCTGAATTAATATTTGCAGATGTATACGCTGGTTGGCTTTGAGAAAAGCGTGTATACATGCAGGTTCGACACATGGAAGTAGCATATACCTTATAAAATATGTTTTAGTTGCTTCTGTTTGCTGTTGCAGAGATCTGGGTTCTGGTTTGGGTTTTGGTTACTATATTCTGGTGACAGTATTCTGAATGATCAAATTGATGGGTTGTCAAAGTGATTGATTGATTTGGTTGTGGTTGGTTCAAAAAGTGATTGGTTGATGCAGATGTATTTGATGATTGAATTACAGTTATGATGTTGTTGATGGATCCAGTCTGAAAATTTATGAAACGTGGTCCCTGGAGGAAAAGAGAAGGTCGTAGCCTTCTATAGGTCAGCGCCTACGTACCAGCAAATATATCGGCTAGTACAAGAGCTAGGGTGTTGTAGCTCCCTTCCAGTAGTAGCTGGAAAACGAGAGAAGGTTGCAACCTTCTATAGGTAGAAGCCTGCGTACTGGTATAAGTCTGCACCAGTACAAAATTGTAAACAGATTTTTCTTATTATTAAAAGAGGACAAAGACGACAACAGCAGGTGCTTTTTAACCAAATTGGGTTTCCACCTTATATCTTGGTGTTCATGTGCGATGCTTATGTGTAATGTTTTATTCTGCTTTTACTGCACTGTCTAATTAATATCTGACATACTGGTTAAAGTTCAATGCATGATAAATTGGGTAAATCAAAAGTTCTTTGCATATACGCTGATTGCTTTAATAACAGTTGCGTGTACACACTGGTTCACTTAGCTAAAGTAGCATATACAAATATGCCTATGGAAATGAAATATCATTGAGTTACAAAAAATGATTCACCCCCCCCCCCCTTAGTATTATTTCCAACAAGTAGATAGATTTATTGCTTTGATTGGTTTTTTGTCCTCTATTTATGATTGCAGGTACTTATCGAGCGGATTCAGTTCGAGAAGGAGTGACGGTAGCTATTCAAAGGAGACAAAGGGAAGAAAAAGATAACAAGTAGGTCCCTTGTCTTACTTATCTTCTATAGAAAAAGGTTAAACTCTTTAAATCTGTTGTTCTAGGTGTAGCTACCAACCTAGGGAAGTTGTGTTTATCCGTAGATGCAAAATTCCACATAACAAATTGGAGACTCTGTTGGGGAATTATCATCATTCCGGGTAGTTTATATTCATCCTATTACACCCTAGTAGGCTTTACTTGCCTCCATTGATCTTATTTCAGCCTTTTTGGTAAAAAATTGTGCTTGAAAGCCCCTAGAATGGCCTCTCTGGCACCAACGCAGGCTTGGTCAGGGCACAGAGCGCTGCAGAGCACCATTGGCTTGAGGACAGTGCTCTGAAGCACATTTTCTCCCATTCAGGGCTGTGTTGATCCTCCTTAGGTCAAAAATCTCACCTTTGACTTGATTTTTCCCAAATTTCCTTCTTTTTTTGCTTGCTGAAAGATCAATGATTGTTGTGTCTCTGAAATCAATTTGTATTTCTCTTCCTAGCCCTACTTTGGCCTTGATTTTTTAGTGTTTCTTAAATTATTTCTTTATCATTATCAGTTCATTGTCAAAGTTAGATTATAGTCGATTAATCTTTGCTGAAAAGAAAGTGTCGTAAAAGTCTTCACTTCTTTCGAAAAGGAATTGTTGTAAAGTCTTCGTTCTTGCAAAAAGATTGATTGATTGTATGTGCATTAGTTTCCTTTTGTTCATCTTAACATTAAGGGAATTGAAAAGAAAAACTTGCATCGTGCATTGAAAAAGTTTGTGTGTGCTTATAGGAATAGTTTAGGGAAATTGCATTAGATGTGCTCTTTGTTCTTTGATTAAAAGAATCTGATTTCTCTATCCCTATTAGCTAAGGTTTTCAATGTTCAAATTGAATGAAAATAATGCTTATCATATTAGTTTCATTCTAAGAATTTCAAAGCCATCACGTGGTGAACCTTGAAAGGAAAATTCTTAATCAAGATCAACTTAAAATTAATCTCAATTAACCTAATGGAGCATTGTCACCTAACGCAAAACATTTAGAGGTTCTAGCCTAGAGACGTGTTCCAGCGTCGTAAAACATAGCAGTTGTCGCTAACTTATCTACGATACATTCCGAGTGTGATACCTCATTCCACGTACGTCAGTATATCATAGCTCATCCATGTACCTTCAGGTATATAGGGCGGCGTTACAGTACGTAAAGTATAAAGGAATGTTCTCACTATGCGGTTTCGCATTAGACAACGCTAACATGGATTGGGCCTCCACGTACTTTCAGGTATATATGAGACGACTACATTAGGTTGCTATCCATCCTTAGGTAACCGAGTCGGCCGCCTTGTACACTGTGATACACCAAACACAACATTCGGGGAGATTGCCTGCACGTATGTTAAGTCCTTGGTTTACTGAGACAGTACATTGTTGTTCACAGTTGCTTGGTAATCCTTTTGCCTAGATTATCTCTCTTTTGTTTTGTTATGTTATTTTGATTAAAATAAAATTAATTGACCATGGATAACATCCTCCACACTCACTCCTTAGTTGATCTTATGTTGAGACATATGGCAACAACTCCGGAGTCCACCGATCAAGGAATTCCTTTTGATGGGAATCCTAGTCCTTTTCCTCCTTTCGAAAATATTGGTGCTCCTTATATGGCTACATTGTCCCTTCCGGGATTTACCATTGGCTTGCTAGTATGGTTGTTTTCAACCTCCTTGGTTTAAAATGTCGTGATTTCTCCGCAATCGAGTACTCCTCCAATTGGACAAAATCAACCTCCAGTTGATCTTAAAGTTGACCCTTTGCCTTCTTCCTCGGTTTTTTCTTCCTCCCCTTCTTCCTCTTCCTCCCCTTCTTCCTCGGTGAAAGTATTGACACTAGTAACTAGGTAGCTAAGAAGAAGAAGAAAGGGAAGAAGAAGAAGAAGAAGAAAATTCAGCAGGGGGCAACCAAGCAACCATTACCTTGAATGCAACTTCTGATGAGAAACCATCCGATAAGCTTCACAACGTTCGATATCCATGCAAACTTTGTACAGGAGACCATCTTCTTCGAAATTTCCCTGATATTCCTCAGATCTTAGAAGAATGGTCTTCTCGTTCAAATCGTCTTGTATCATCAACTTCTGGAGATCTTGTTGGTGACACACCATCAACTAGTGGTAGTAAAGTTCATGGAAAGAAGGGTAAAGTTAAGTTTCCCTTTAGGTTATGTGAAGGGAATCACCCCATTCACCTTTGTCCCTATTTGGATGAAGCAAAAAAAGTGTTGGATAATCGTCTTGCTTCACTGCAGCGACTTCCATCTAGTTACATGAGACTCTCCCTTAATCCTTCACTAGTTGATAAAGTGACTGACCCAAATCAACCGTCGGTCAAACCCACTATCTCTGAATGTGAATCCCATGAGTCTATACCTGACCAATCACAGGTCGAGGAAATAGTTGACCCGATTTCACCTTCAGTTAATCGTACCTTTCTCGAAGAGAGTGAATATGATACCACTCAGGTTCTTTTCATTTCTTCAGATTCCAATGAGCTTGGGGGCAATCCTCTTGCTCCATCAAGACAAGAGGAAAATCCTCTCGCTCTCGTAACTCAAGGGGTTAATTCTCCCATTTCTACGGTACCCCCTCCAAGTAGTCTGGTCACTTCCTTCGATTGGAATCAACTGACAGGATGTCGTCTTCCTTCTTATGTGCCTTTCCAAATCATAGTACAGGTTTGTAATATGATTGTACCTAACACTATTATAGATGAGGGTGCATCTGTGAGTATCCTTTCCTCCACTGCTTGGCAAGCATTTGGTTTGTCGTCACTTGTGCTTGTTACCCAGAATCTGTTGGCTTTTAATAGAGGAACCAATCAACCATTAGGGATTCTTCCTCAGTTGTCTATTACTTTGGTTTGGGGGGGGGGGCGGGGGTGGAATTGTTTATCTCAATGTGATGGTAGTCCCAGGCCCTTTAGATTACAATTTACTTCTTGGGCACGACTATGTTTATGACATGGGAGCTATTGTTTCAACACTCTTTCGAGTGATGTGTTTCCCGCGTGAAGACAGAATTGTCACTGTTGACCAGCTTTCATTTCCCGGTCCAAATATGACTTCCAGTCAACCATCTTCCCTAAATGGTCCTTTTGTCCCAATGGTATCTTCCCCGCCACGGGGAAATTATGTGACAACCCGTTCTATACCTACATCAACTGATGATCAATTCTGTGATGTTGTACATTATGTACTGTGGGCATTGGAACCAAATCTCAGATTCCTTATTACGGATCCCTTCCAGAGCATTATTCTCCCATCTAATGAGAACCTCTTGGAAGTCATGACCTCTTACGAGTCGTGATCAAGGAATATGAGGATAGTTCCTAGTCTCATGTCAATCTCGTTAAAAAATGAAACAAAGGGTATGATCATAGTTCCTTGTCTTGTGTTAAGCTCGTTAAAAAATGAAACAAGGAATATGAGGATAGTTCCTTGTCTTGTGTCAACCTCGTTAAAAAATGAAGCAGACGGTATGAGGATAGTTCCTTGTCTTGTGTCAAACTCGTTAAAAAATGAAATAGAGGGTATGAGCATAGTTCCTTGTCTTGTGTCAAGCTCGTTAAAAATGAAACAAGGAATCTGAGCGGAGATCCTTGTCTTGTGTCAATCTCATTAAAAAATGAAACAAGGTCCCATGGAGCAAAGTTCCAATTCGAGTCTTTGATTAGATCTTGTAAAATCCCAGTTGAGTCTTTCACTTGATCTCGTAAATGAATCTTCATTCCATCCACCTGATAGCCATGAGTAGTCTACTTAGGTGAATGCAATGAAGCTTGGGGGCATGCACCTAGAATTGAGTCATCATGCTGGGGGCATGTAAACCAATCTCAAGCATAGTTTTTCATTTCAAGCTTGTGTAAAAATGAAATTGAATCCAAGCATAGTTTTTTGTTTCAAGCTTGTGTAAAAATGAAACTGAATCCAAGCATAGTTTTTCGTTTCAAGCTTGTGTAAAAATGAAACTGAATCCAAGCATAGTTCCCTATGGTTCAAGATTGTGTAAAAATGAACCCATCTCCATTTTAACCCTCGTGATTTCCATTCTATCAGCCTCTTCCGTCAGATGAGCCTTGGTTTTTCTCCTTCCATCGTCACTATCTGCTTGGCCGATCATACACTTTCACTTGGTTGTTTTACCCTTTTTGAGGAATAGTTGCAATGAGTGGTCTTATTAGCCAACCTCTTCACATAAATCAACATGTTTTGAGAAGTTCCAACATCACCGGAACCAGTTGCTATCCTAGACACCATTCGTTCCTTAAAGCGGAGTCCTCTTTAATCTCTTTTTAGACTCTCAAAATATGAAACGATTGCCGAGTGCTTGTCCTTTTCAGCTCGTTAACGGATTGGAAATGATATCTGCTCAGTATAAGTTTAACCCTTTTCTGAACTGAGATAGATTATTTGCGAAAAAGGAATAGTTGATCGAACATCGTCAATAGGTTCTCTCTTGTATTATTTTATGCTTTTTCAGACTTGAGAGACAAACTTACGAAAAAGAACTTGTGGAGTTTTCTTTTTGTCCCTTTTCAAACTCTTTAAACATGAAAAGGACCAAGTTCTCATTGTCGTTAAACTCGTTAAAACATCAAATAGCGACAAACTTGTCCATCATGACAAGATCGAGTTTTACCTTCGCTAGGCTCGTTAAAACATCACATAGCGATGGATTCACCCGAAGGGTGGAATTATACAACAAGCACATGTTATCCTCCTCAAGATTGATAAAAAATAAAGAGGTATTGGTCAGCAATGACTGGGGAAAATGGGAAAGGGGGTAAACCACTTTACGGCAGCAGGTTTCTCTTGAACATGACACTTTCACTTCCTCTTTGTGACTATTTTGGTTGGGTTATCTGCTTGATGGTTATCATACCAATGGTCTATCATACCATCCATTAATTTGGTTTTGGGTCAATGCTGCCAATTCATTCAGTGTCGCCAACATGTTCAAGAGAAGTCACTCAGTTAAATTCATCCTTTACAATAGTCATAAACCTTCATTTTCATGACTGCCATTCCTGAACCATGTGTCATCAGTTACATTCTGTCTCCAAAAATCATTACACTCGTTTCGTGTTGTTGATATGGGATACATCAAGGCCCTCCTGCGACGAGTCACTTCTTGTTGAAATCAGCTCATTATCCAAGAAGTTGACTTAGAAACACCCTTTAAGTACCTTGAGGCTTGCATACATCAATGGCAAGTTTCTCACTTCCGGTGATAGGTTGAAATCACTGGCCTTTGACCGAAAGACTTTGTATGGTGTTCGACATCAAAACATCAATTCACACCATGCAGAATGTACGGCAATGCCTTGAGGATCATTATCATTATCGGTGATCTCTCTCGCGTCCGTTAACGACTTACATCGTTGGCTAGTAATCAGACAGTGTCTTCCCATGTTTGACTTCAGATCACATATTCACATGGTTAGACTCGTACTTGAGCAAGCGATTGAACAAGATAGAAGACTCCGGATCTAGTTTCATCCATCCAGGTTGCGATTTTAGGAGAGTACTAAATCATCTGTACGATGGATTTACACTGATGGTCATCCCATCATGGATCTATATCTGTAGACGACTATCTATGTACATGTAATGAAAGTTTATATGTTGAGCATGGGTATGCCTTCCCTCAGCAATTCATGAAAAATCCAAAATATCATGATATTATGTATTGTAATTGATGCAGGTTACCATCCGCTTCAGAACCTCCTCATCACATTGTAAAGCATATCACTCGACATTATCATTTTCGACTTCATGCTTTAGGGGGCAACTGTTACAGGTCTATTTGGGCACATCACTCCCATAATTCAAATCAGTACTTTTAGGGCTCATCAAACCCTAATTCAGTTGCTACATGCCCTAGACAAGTCATCACATTGAATGCCATCATTCCTGAGAGTTTCCTGGCCTGAAGACATCCTAAAATGACTCCTTGAGGGACCAATGCAACCTTGGTCAGGGGTAACTGCGCTGCAGAGAACTTAGGCCCATTCAAGATTGCTCTATAGAGCACCTAGGCCCACTTTGACCTGCATTGGGTGAGATGAGCAAAATCTTCATAGGGTTCTGGGAACATTCTTTCATTCTAGATCATTCTAGAAGATTCCCACTTCTTATCCTCTCCTATGAGCTCGAAATTAGATAGGGAATGAATCAAATAACCTCCTATCCTCTCATCCCTTCCTCCATGGAAACTAACTCCCAAATTGGAAAGCCATTCAATGCCCAATTTATGACAAAACGACCTCCATTTCCTTATAAATTGAGCACTCATCATAGTGATCAAGGGCTGGACTTTGAGAATTTGTAAGAAGATATTGCTGGTTTGTGGTTTGAGATTGTAAGAAAATATTGTTATGCCGTCGGAGTGTTGTTCTTTTGGTGTGATGAAGGATGGAATTCAAGCTGGATGAGTGACATGGGATCGAACTTCTTTGGTTGTAACTCTTCCTTCTACTTAATAAAGCTATTTACACCTTTTCCCATATTCTTGTCTTTATGTATGATGATTATATGTGTAAATTATTTTGATTCCATTTTCTTATAATAGATAGATCTCTTGCTTTGATTGGTTTTTTGTCCTCTGTTTATGATTGCAGGTACTTATCAAGCAGATTCAGTTCGAGAAGGAGCAACGGGAGCTATTCAAAGGAGAGAAAGGGAAGCAAAAGATAACAAGTAGGTCCCTTATCTTATTTATCTTCTATAAAAAAAGGTTAAACTCTTTAAATCTGTTGTTCTAGGTGTAGCTACCCACCTAGGGAAGTTGTGTTTATCTGTAGATGCAAAATTCCACATAACACTTAGCCAAGACTAACTTTCTTTCTTGCGAAAGTTATGAAATTAAATCATAATGACAACTTTATAAGTTCTTATCCTATTATTTAGAAATTTCTTTATTCTAAAATTAATGATAAAAAGAAATTCAAAATTTATCTACGTTAGTGAAATAATATTATTAAATCTTAAAATAGCATTGAAATGAAATCAATTTATCAAAATATGTCATAAGGTGCAATAACACAAGTGAAAACTTTCCACTTAAAAAATCACACTGATAGTAGTAAAATGTTTGATCTATGATATGGAAATGTACATTGTTATTAAACATTGATTCAAAATTAGTGCTTAAAGCTCCATTACTAATTTATATTAAGAAAATACTTAAGAATTGTAACAAGAATTGAAAAGGAAGACAATAATCAGTGAACTGATAATGGAGTTCACCTACATAGACTACATTTCTTGGTTTGCTTCAATCTACAAACTGACATTATTGATTCTCCTTTAAAAGAGGGTTTTTTCCTTTTTACAAAAAGGGTTAAAGATTCAAAAGCAATCCTACAATTTCTTTTCTCTCTTTTACAAAGGGCTAGTGAATCTACGAGAAAGCTCGCAACTTTCTCTCCTTTTCAAAGGAAAAATGAATTCCTGAGAAAGCCTACAACCCACTTTCTCTCCTTTACAAAGGGCAAGTGGATCTCCAAGAAAGCCAACAACTTTCTTACTCTTCTTTACGAAGGGTTAATGACTCCAAGCCAACTCTTCCCTCTCCAAAAATAGTTTAAATATTTCTTCATTTTAGAACTACTTCATCATCTCGTGGAGAGAATAACTATCAATATCCCATAAATTAGGATCTAGGCACCATTCAAGGGATTGGCTTAAGGAAATATCTCAACTCTCCATGAAGATTTCAATTTTCTATGACAATATTAAATCTCCATGAAACTAGGAAATTACAATGCTACATAGTTTTTGCATGAGTGCTACATAGTTATCACATTTGTATTAGTTTCCAATTACAAAATAATTATCACATTTGTATTATTTTCCAATTACAAATAAACATGACAAATACAAGAGTGTTTAAGCTCAAAAGTTTAATCATGCCATTTTATATTTTCACCATTTTCCCAACCATCAATGAGCCATATCATTCGCATATGAAGTCCTCCTAACCTCATTCAAACTACATAGAAAATATCTCTACGATCTCTTCATAACATATATAAATCTCTTTAAATTTATTTGAATAAGTGATCTCCATGGAAAATCACCCTATACTTTGTCACTAACTGTTAACCCAACTACGAACCTCCACACCTTCACACCTTCACACATTTTTTAAGTAGGAGGGGAGAGCCTCATGGAGTAGGGTAGCCATGGCACTAGGTATATGACCATACTGGAACATCCCCATTTAAATTGTAATTAATTATGTTTATGTTAATTTTACTTCAGCATGGATACTTTATCACCATGCCATTGTGATTTGTACATATGAAAACATTGCATGTATTTTATTTTTGGTAAATAAAGAATCCAATAGTTGATTGAGCATGAATGCTTACAAAGACCATGATTCCATGAGTGGGGAAATAAGGGGGGTGGAGAAGAGGTTTTTTACATGTCAAAGATTCCAATCCAAATTATATTAATAATGGGTTTTTAATTTTGAAATTTCCATTTTTCCCTCTTTATTTGTTGTAGCTAATCATTGAATCAATGTAAGGAGGTATGCAAAAAAGGTCATCTTTCAAGTTAATGGAGGCATGGGAAAGTACCTAGTTGATGGAAATTTTCCATTTATTCCATGTAAAAGGTAGGTTAAACAACCTGCTTTCCAACTAAATGCAGAATGGGAAAGAGTGCCCATTTGGGAATTCATGTATGATCCCAATTGCACCAAAAAAAAAGGAAAATCATAATTGAGAGGAGGGCATAGTGTGCATGAGGGGAAGACAATAGAGTTGCATGTAGAGAATAGAGTAGAGTGATAATTGCGAGCTTAGCCAATGCCTATGTAAAACCAATAGAAAGAAAATCCTTGGATTGATACCCTAGAATTGGGTGGGAATCCTTCTCAAATGTTTGAGTGTAGGAAAATGAAATTAGGACCTTGTTGGATGCACAAAAAGGCACTCGAAAGAGGATTTTCTCAATGGACTATGTAATAGTGAAGATAACTCACTCTTGTATTATGTAAATCTAGTAGAGGGGGTTCCTAGAATTAATGGGGGTCTTGAGAGCCAACAAGCAGTTTTCTTTGCCAAATTTATCCCTTGAGAGGTAGTCATTACCCACAAATGTTGAGATTTTCTGAAATTTACCTTCGTGGTATAATGGTTTGGCTAGGGGGTGGCATGTTTTAGAAAGATAATATGGAATAATGTTTATGTTTGGGTGGAAAATCACTCACCCTCAGTTAATTCGTTAGACATCCCTTAGATTTAGATAAGTAAACCCAAGTTTTCTAGTGATGTATTTCTTGTTTAGTGAATGGAAAGGGATGTCAACCTAAATTTTAAATGAAAAAAGTAATTATGAGAAGGTTCTTAAAAGGAATAGAAAATTGTATAGTTATTGCATTTAGGAATTAAGTGTAATTTCCTAAGTTTTCACTTCATGGAATGTTGTCTCAGATAGTATTATAATATGTTCCGTTGAGAACTATAGGTTCAACCTTTATGATAACAACTATCATTTGAATGATTGATGTGTTGTTTTATTGGGATAGGTTCAATTGTTTTGATAGTAAAAGCATGAAGGATATCAATATGGAAATAGAAGAGTTAACAATGGAATGTTACGAGCTCAAGGGATGTTATAGTTGACAATCAAAACGTATGAAACAATTTCAGCTTCGTCACTAGCATAATTATAAATTTATATTGTTATCAATATGGATTCTTTCATAATTGCAATATGAAAATTAAGAATAGAAGGAATCGAAGTCTTCATTAGAGATCCGATATATGCTAAATGAATAATTTGTTTATTTCATGGATGACAAGTGGCAATGCTCAAGAACTAATCAAAGAGAATATTTGTTATGAAATATATATCTCGTCTTAAATGTTTGATTAAGTAAAGGAGTTCCAAGGTGACCATAAACCAAGCTATTGGGAACAAATGTTCCCTATAAAATTACCCTAATTGATTTCTATGGTCTAAATAGGAAAGGGATCCCCCTTGTAAAAAATAAAACTCCTACAACTTTGATAGCATAATTCAAGGAACTTTTGTGATAAATAAAAAGACAAGAAAGCTTCTAGGGCCTTGGGAACATTGGGCTCTAGGCTTATCTTTGAAGGTAATATAATTTTAAATGTTGGAGGTATATTCGTTATCTAGAAGGAATTCCTATCAATCTTTAATAACGATTTGGTAAGAGTTTACTCACCAAGCTTGAGAAAATTTTTGAACCTAAGGCTTAGGATCTTTCCTTGCCTTGAGAAAAGCTAAATGGCACTTATAAGGATCCCTTTGTCCTCGTGTATAACTTGGGAGTAAAGCATTTATAATTTTTTAGAAAGAAAATTTTAAAATTTTATTCTAAGGCAAACCTAGAGAAAGTTTGAGTATTGCATGAAGAAGGACTTCGTGTGAAATGACACATACCACACAAAGAAAAGATTCGTGTAAACAGAAAAGGCAATGGAAGGCTGAGTCATCAAGATGAAAAAAAAAAACTAATGTAGTACAATGTATCACACCAATTTTATTTTGAGTGTGATACACCACACTTATATATTTTAGCCACAACCGAAGGAAAGAAGAAGAAATGAAAGTTTCTAGAAACAAAGTGAAGGAAAAACTCTCTTCATTGCATGGAAGTACAATTTCATGCAATGCAATGTATTTCACCGTAAAAATTTGTGGAATGGAGGAAAGTTTTCTTATGTTGTGATAAGGGAGGATCTACTTCCTTTATCACAAGAAGAACACTTTCCGAGGTGCAATACATTATACGATAAAAAATTATGGTGTGACACATATAATGAATCACAAATTACATTTATTTGACATCTTTTTTCTTCTTCTTTTTAACTCCTTTTGTTTATCTATAACTCTGGCTTATCCATTTTAATGCCCATATTAGGCTCAAGGTGTTTTCCATTTCTTTTATTAATATTTCATTGGATTTCTAATTAAAAATAGGGGAAGTAGTGTACTTTGTATTTACTTTTAAAGTGAGAGCCCATGTGTGGACAAGTTGTTACAGGGTGTTGCTTTAAAGTTTCACATGCTATGGATTCTTCAATCATGGGTGTTACAAATCCCTTGAAACATATTGAAGTTGTTATGATAGTTGATAAAAATGTGGGGTTATCATTAGTCCAAATAGTTTGCTACAAAATTAGACATGTAGCAACTTGCTATAGAATTGGACCTATAATAAATTGCTATAGAATTAGGATTGTAGGATCCAATTTAGAATTTAATGAAAAAATACCATGAATATGCCATGAATCCAACAATACAACCATGTAGGAATATGTGAAAGAAATTATTTTGATTTAATTGTTGAAGGGAAAATTTTCATATTCCCACAACTATCATTCCATTTTTCCACATACAGGTAATTTTAAATTCATTGGGAAGCTACAATTTACATCATAACATGTAAATTTGCTGATATAACATGTAGTGCATTTTCATCATGTACTCTAATCATCGTTAGGGTCTTTGCATGCAATAAAGGTTGTAACAAAGCATTTTTCACATCACCAAGATAGGGTACCTATGATCAAACAAATAGAGCATCATTTCAACTAACTAGAACCTATGTATTTATTATAAAATACCATCATAACAACTTCTGTACACATGATCAAGCAAGTGAAGGCCTTCAAACAAGTTGTTTTGGTATATGTCTATTAAGCATAGATGATCCAACTATGGATCACATTACTTTATTATTTGTTATATTGGAACATTGTAAACCCTAAATTTGAGGGTTTTTATCATTCCATATTTGGAACTAGCAGATGCTCTGCTAATGTATAAATATTAAGTCGTACTCAGTATTAGGGAGAGGGAGTTTTTGTGTAAGGATGTTAGCACTCTATAAGCACATTCCAATACAATATAAAGTTGTTACATGCAGATTACAAGTTAAGTTTGATCTGGGGATCCTATAACTAGAGCATAGGCCAAACCCTTATAGGGGGGCCACTCCAGGGTAAGACATTGTGTAATCTCTTTGTATATATTATAGATGTGTGTTATAGTTTCAGTTTGATTTATTTCATTCATTAGTGTTAATTTCCTTCCTTGTTTTATTAGTTTCATTTCATGTAGACAACTCGATTGTAAAAATAGGTTATTTAATTACAGGTTTAGAACCTACTCATGATTTCAATCTAATAACAAAGAAAAATATATGTTATCATAGGAATCTAGGTCATCGATGGTATCACTCTGATAGGAGCCATGCATTAGACTTGAAATCTTAAGTGTTAGAATATTTTGAAGGCATGTGTTTAATTTCCTGCAAATATTCTTTAATTTCCAATTCATAGTTATTGTTTTTCTAATCAGAGGCTTCCAACAATGAGAGATATGATCTATAGAAAAAATTATTACCTAAATAATGCAAGGAGATATCCTAGTGACAACAAGGCTTCCATTAGCATGATCAAGTGTTCAAGTATATAGATAATTGTTTAGAGTGAATGGGATTTGGGTTTATGAAGTACGATATTGCAATTTCCTTTTTGCAAAAGCATGTTGGAATACCTTTGGAAGTTAAGAATATGTAGTCTACACATATGATGTATGACATCTCGCTGGAATTAGTACCTTGATTTGACAATTTAATGATGAGCCATATTGTTCCAATTATACAGTAATAAAATAGCTCATCGTTTTGGCACCATTTGTGGGGAGATGTTAGTGGAGCAACGTTATTTATTTCATTTGTTTTTAGTGCAAAACATGGTACAAGAATAAGCAAATAAGAATTGCACACTACCGTCTTTATGATATATCATATGTAATTTTTTGCATTTAATATAGGTAATATAGATGCATGAGTTAAGCTAAAAAGATTTTCTTTTGTGGTTTTGTAAGAGTCACCCATAGTACCAATCACTTTTGTGGGAAGCTTGGAAGAAGGAGGAAGTAGTGGTGAATAAGGATTCCATGAGTTGGAAAGTTGAGGAGAGGTTATTTAAAGAAGGTATGCCTTATGAAATTAATAAGTCTTCCATTATTTTTATCTAGTATACATTAAAAGATCATATGTTTTCAAATTAATACTTAGATTTTGTGGAACAAAGCGTGGAAAACTTTCATGAATAATGAGACATGTGATGGACTCTCTACATTTTCCATGGCAGTTATGTCAATTTCTCCTTATTATATTTTATAATTTAGATGATGAGACATTCTATAGACTCTTTAGGTTGCCATAGTGGTTATGTTATGATCTCATTCTATCATACCAAAATTTGAACTAGATTCTATAGTAAGCAACCTCTAATGATTCCTCTTTCATATCTCCCCTAGCTAGGAATCAACTTTCAAACCTCAATTCATCTTTTATGATACACTAAAAAAAAGAGGAACATGGATATAACATGGTTATGGATGCATTCTATTGTGGAAACCCCTATTGTTACCTTAGGATGCTACAATTTGAGAGGCATTTAGGATGCTAAAAAATCTTCCACAAGTATATGTTCCAGCCATAAGTCAAAGCCTCAATCACATTTTGCAAGCACTTTTTCAATGCATGACCCTAATTAGAATTTTATTCCACATCCATTATGAACTTGTAGGTTTTAACCCTAGAGAAATAATACTTGTAACAAAATTCTTAAAACTAACAGAAAAGATACAATGGAAATAATAGTAAACATATACAAAAATTTTTCTCTGGAACCCAAAACTGAGAAAACCATATTGATTTTTCATTGTACCCCTTGATAATGTTACAATACATTATATACATCCCATAGCATACATAAACCCCCAATCCATTAACCCAGTATTAGAATATAAGTGTAATTCTTTTAACCAATCTACAAAACCATGGGAAAAACCACCATGCACCCAAAAAATGTAGACACAAAAATCTCCAAAATTATTATTATTATTATTATCATCATCATCATCATCATCATCATCATCATCATCATCATCATCATCATCATTATTCTTTTTTTGGGGCACTGCCCCAAACCCCATGCAAGGGACCTACTTCACCCTTGAAAACCTCCAGCAAGGGGAGATATCACCCCCCCTATTATCCACTGAACAAAGGGGGCTACCCCTCACCCTCATGACCCCCTCGTTGTGCCCAATGCAGCATATCATGCATGACAATAGTCGTCTAAATAATTTAACACATACCCCACAAAACCTTAATTTCATATCCTATATAAGAACATAGCTTGTCTCTTTGATCTAAAAGTTTGTCTAGTTTAAATGTATTTACATGATAACTCTAAGTGATCATACTTAAGGTACCATTCCCATACTTCTTATATTCTCTCCTAATTTAACTTAGGAGTTTCATGAATGTCACCACCATTGGAGAGGTGACTTGGATGATACAAAGCACACATGAAACAAGTACTATACTGTATATTTGATCCCTTGTAAGGAAGCAACCTTAGAAGTTTAATCATATAGATAAAGCAAAATCAGTTTGTTATTAAATAGTTTGATAAACAAGGTTTGCTATGACAATATTCTAGAAGCATTTTCTAACACATTGAATGTCTCTAGTAAGGTAAGTGAAATAAATTTAAGTACAACTACAAATCTTTCTTGAAGGAACTCATACTTGATGATGTGCTAAAGAAGGATTCCTATTAAAAGTGGTATTGATGAGCATGCATATGTGAGCCCACTATTTTTCCAAGAAATAATAATGTCTTCTTAGAAAGCATCATATAACCTTGGGCAACCTATTAATATCACATGTGTTTATAATACAAGGCTATCATTACCAAAGTCACTTCTCCTTCTTGTCATAATTTTTTCATCAAGGACACTAACTTTTGAGGATTTCCGAAGTGATTCAAAAATAAATCATGTTGAAAATTTGCTTCAAGCCCAAATCTGTCTATATTCGAATATTATTGTAATTTGGTACAATTGCACTTCATATTTGTTGTCTTCCGATTGGAATTTAGTGTTGCAGCTTCACAGTACTATGTAAAAAGAAAAAAGAGAGAGGTACAACAACAATATATTCGTAATAAACAATTTAGACACAATTTTCATAGCTCTCCATTGTTGAATTGGTGGTGAATGTTTTAAGTCCACTAAAGGAACCATGACAACCCTTATCACCAACACTACATAAACAAAGAACATGAAGGTAACAAAGTTTTCAATTGATACCTCATAAACCTTCATCAAGTAGGAAAAGAACATTTTCAAGGAGGTGATATATATATATATATATATATATATATATATTTCACAATCACTCTCATTAAATATTTGCTACAAAATCATTAAGTGTCATAGATATTCTGAAGTTCATATCATAATGTCCATGAAATAGGTATTGGGAAATTTTGGTAGAGGAAGATTACATTATGATAAAACATCCACCTAAAATATAAAATACCTAAATCATATTTTGCTACAAAATCATCAAAGTATCATAGGTATTCTGAAGGTCATATCACAATGTCTTTGAAATGGGTATTGGGAAATTTTGGTAGAGGAAGGCATTACATTGTGATAGAACATTCACCTAAAAGATAGAATACCTAGATTGTATTTTTATATAAATAGGATATTTATAACACCAACAACATTTTGACCTAGTGAAATTGTTAGAAAATAGAGTTGGGATAGTCAAATATTGGGAGACAAAATGAATGTATATTTTAAACATGTCTCTAGGGTATACTCTCCTATGAATATATTTTACATTGTAACTTGAACCATTTCATTTTGATACCATGTGATAAATTTAATCCATAATTATTAATTGTTTATCCTAAATCTACACTTTTAGAACTTTGTTTTTTAGATTGTTCGTTAGTACACTTAACATATCAATTATTCATTTGAAAAACCATTTTCCATTGATTATGTGTACATGGATCTAATTTCATTTCCAATTTGAATCAATTCAATCCATTATGAAACAAAATGGTTATGTCAAAAAGTGTGACTTTGGTCTAGGCCAAAAATCGAAAACAACTATGCCTTGCATCATGTTTCTTAGAATTTTTGGCATATCATTTCAAAAAAATTCAAAACGTGTTTATGCTAGAGATATCCCTATGAATCTAATTTAATTTAGATTTGAAATCACGTCAATAACACATTATATGAAGAATTTATCACTGAAATAATACTGGGTAGTCTAGGCTAACCACCAATCCTCGACAGACAACAAATTAAATTTTTTCAATGAATCCTTTAAGAGATATAATTTATACACATACTTACAATTTTTTTTATTCTTATTAGAGGAAGAAAGTACTCATATATCTTTTACTCCATAGTCTCACCTTGTGTTGCAGGTGAAATGCTAGTTTTTTCATAGGTCGAAGAAGGATCATGAAGGTCAAACTATGAATGAGTGATTTTTGAAGGGAAACTTTCATGAAATGGGAATGTCACCAAGACATACAAACAAGTGTGCTATCATGTAATGCTAAGTCCTTAAATGAACCATGTATAGGAACTTTCCATAGGAATTTTCCAATTGTTTACTTACAACAACATAAGGACATTCCATAAAGTTACAGATAGAGTGCAAGGTGAATAATGAATTGCTATGAAAAATAATGGAAGACCAGTGACATAGAAGTCAAATCCTATTTCTACATTGATGGTTCCATTTTTGCACAAGAGCCCTTCAAGAATAACAGAAGCATCATGGTATGCCAATGCATCTTTCCTAGCTCAAATTTTCCGTTCAAGTTAATGAAGTTTCATTTCTATATGTGGTTAACTTTGAAATCTAATAATTTCCTCGTGATATTGTTCATATAACCATTGCTATCACATCATAGCTTCATCCTACTTCTTTCCTCCACAAGACCTCCATAACTTCCTGGTCCACCCATTCCTAACCCACCCAATAAAGTAACTTGGCTTACTTACAATGCCAATCTACCTTTCCAGTTTAAATCGTTTTTGAATAAATAGAGTTTGTTTTTACCAATCCATTAAAGGTTTCTTTTTCTACTTGGATGCTACTAATATTTTCTAGCACACTTCATTCATTTTCAAACATTTAACCACGTCTTATGATCTTGCAAAATGTTTTTATTCTTAGTAGTGCTTTAGAAATCCACCACTGCTATAAAAGAAAAATAAATAACAAAGTTCTAAGGATGATATTGGTGTTGTTACAAAAGAACCAATGCCAATAATCCCTATGGTTGTCACACATGAACCAACTATAGGGGAAAGCTCATAAAAGAGAAGAAATAGGTGTTGTCACTCAAGAACCAACACCTACACACTTAAATTTTACCACAAAAGAACCAACCTCGGAAGACCCTAAGGTTGCTACATAAGAACCAGTCTCAAAAGGCCCTATTGTTGCCACACAAGAAGGATCAATAGAGAAATTAGTTGATGAAGTTCTCCAAGAGGACAATATTACTGCCCCGTGAGAACTTGTAGTAAAATAAGTTGTTGTAGAAGTAGCCTTCCCTCAAAGATTCAATAAAGATATCTCAAAACCAAGAGGGGAATTTGTTGATAGTCCTTGGCACAAATTTTCAATGATGTTTGCTCTATGAAATGAGAATGTGTGAAGAAATTGCTATAGAAGATCATACACTTGTTGCAAATTTCATGAAATTCTTAGGGAGGTACAGGTATGCTTCTTATTTCTATTTGTTTATCAAATTCATTAAATACTCTATATTTGTATTTGAAAACCCACTTAAGCGTATTATCTTTTCTATCATTCTTCTTTACCATTTTTTATTTTTCAAGGATGGAAAAAGTCTTCAGTTTGGTGTGTGTGTGTATGTGGGGAGGGGTGTGGGACATCATCACCTTTACATTTCATGACCACGCCATCAATTATCATCCCCATACCAACCCTACCCTTGTTTGATCCAAAACCTTCACCACTCCATTTAAATGTTGACATCATCATACTCTTCATCCACATTTCAAATCCAATCCAACACATCCCTAAATATCAAAAAGAGAGAGAGAGAAAAGGACTAAAAATGTTCAAGAAGAAGACATATGTGTTCTACATCAAGCATTGATGCTACTACACAAGAACCAACATTGAGAAACCCTAATGTTGCTCCATAGGAACCTACAATAGAGGGCCTTGTTGTTGTCACACAAGAACCAAGAGTAGGAGCAGAAGAGACATTAGTAGAAGAAATATTGTTGTTGCTCCATAAGAAACAACAAAGAAAAAAATCAACTAACATGGACAAGCCAATGAAATCACTAAAAAAGGAACATGTTGCCCCATAAGAACCATCAAGTAAAAAATAAAGTTGAGACTCATTGAAGGTTGAATTATATATGGTATGTGGATTGCAAATCATTTCTTACATGTGCAAAGGTGCTATTTGGGTTGTGAAATTCATAAAAATGTTGTACACTACATGTAATGTCCATGGAATATTCAAAGATAGATTATGTTTCCAACCTCTTCAATGGTAACCACAACTACAAAGATTATAACACCCATACTTCAAACCTCCTTTTGGCATGTTATGCTCAAAAATAGGTCATCTATTAGTTGTTGCAAATATATCAAGTTGTTATAGATCAACTCTAGTAGGGAAATCCATGGTAGCTTATATTAGTATAAATGCTTGTTACCCAACCTAGGCACATGCATAAATCATTGTTTGAAGACCAACAAGCATGCCTAGTTGACAAGAAGGGAAACATTATAGTCATATGTCAACCCAACCTATTCCCTTGTGTAGATTTGAATAAGACTTCATAAATTGGTCCTTGCGTCAAGGAGTCATCACCTCGATAAAATTTGATTGGTATGCATTGGAAAAAATAAGCCTCATTTAGTATGTGTCCTTACAATTTGGTTGATACAATGGTACAAGATTGCATGAGAACATGCAACATATTCAATTTGGGGGAGATGAAGAGTTGCAAAATTACCATAATTTGACATCTTCTTTTCCTTGTTTTTAACCCCTTTTCATTTACCCATAACCCTGCCTTATCAATCTTAATGCCTATATGTCGGATTTAAGCTCAAGATGTTTTCTATTGCATTTTTAAATATTTCATTGGATTTATGGTTAACATTAAGGGAAATAGTATGTTTTTTATTTACTTTTAAAGTGAGGGTGCACGTGTGGATATGTTGTCACAAGGTTTTTCTTTAAATGTTCATGTGCTAAGGATTTTTCAATCATGGATTTTGTATATCCCTTGCCACATACTAAAGTCATTATGGTAGTTGCTACAACTACAAGGTTCTTAGGAGTCTAAAAAGTTAACTACATAAGTCAAGCCTATAATAACTTGCTACGGAATTGGGCCTGTAAGAACCAATTCAAAATTTAATAAAAATATGCCACAAATATGCCATGAATCCAATAGTGCAACTATGTGGGATAATGTGAAAGGAAATAATTGTAATTGTAATTGTTGAAGGGCATATTTTCATATGCTCACAAATATCATTACATTTTTCACAATATAGAATTTTAACTTCATTGTGCAACTGTTCACATGCAATTTTTAATAAAGTTTATTGGTATAACTTGTAGCACACCTTTAGCATGTCCTCTATGTCATCACGAAGGTCTTTGGATGCAATAAAGGCTGGAACAAAGTAGTTTTCACATGACCAAAATGGGGTACCTACAATCAAACAACCAATGCTCATTTCAACTAAATGGAACTTTTGTAGGTATTATATGATAACATCATAATGGGCTCTATACATGTGATCAAGCAAGTGACACCCTCCAACCCTAATTCTATCCTCTGTCATGATGACAGACTGAGAGCATTAAACACTTCAATGGATAAGACCAACAACAAATTGTTTTGGTATATGTATGTTAATCATTCATGATCCAACTATGGATCACATCGCTTTATTATTTGTTACACTGGAAAATTGTAAGCCCCATATTTGAGGTTTCTTTCCATTCCATTTTGGAACTGGAATATGCTCCACCCATGTATAAATGTTAGTTACCCTCACTATCAGGGGCATGTGTAGGGGGAGGTGCATTGTGTGAATATGGATGTTATCATTTTGTAATCACTTTCCAATATATCATTACAAAGTTGTTATGTGTCTGTGTGATTGCGAGTTAATTTTAATCTAGTGATCACATAGCCAGTGCACATGCTAAACCCTTGGAGGGGGGACACTCTAAGGTAGAGTGTTGTGTAAGTTCTTTGTATATATTGTAGAAATTCCCACTGTAGATCAACAGATTATGCAATATACTAAAGCAAAATACAAGATCTACTTCTACAACAAACTTTGCGGAAGCTTAATCGAATATGAGCAAGATAAATGAGAACACATATAACTAAGAATGAGAAATCAATCACACATAACACAGAAGAATAACTTGGGGAAAGCCTCAGCCTAAAACCCCAATCTCTGTATTATCATACAAGTGGAAATATGTTCGAGTTACAAAAATAATCAGCTCTCAAGCTATCCTGCTCTCTTTGCAATCAAACAATATAACTCACAGACTGAATAGACACAATATATGTCCTCCTCAATCCCTCCAAGCCTCCTATTTCCTTGCGTAGTTTTTTCTTGGGGTCCAGTGATGCCACATGTGTGAATTGGCCTCATCACACTCACAAAAACTAAAGAAGTAACTACGCAATCCTCAAGGAAAGAATTCCTTCTGCATGCAAGAGATATTCACAATGGAATATTCTAGCAACTGATAGTACACTGTCCCTCCATTTGATCTCAACTGGGTCTCTATCTGAACTGACGAGTTATTTATGAGAGAATATTCAGTTATCTGAAGTGCATTAGTTACATGCATGCATGAATTAACTAACTGAACTCACAATTAATTCAACAAATTGTTTGAATTAATCTAACTGGACTTGACTCAGTTAACTGAGCCAACTAATTACAACTCAATATTACAACTCATCCTTATCTCTTTAACTGATGGATAAATTCCTCAATTGATGGAGAAATTGTTGCATGTCCCCACATAGACTTCATGTTTGATTTTCTACAAATAATTAACTCATGGTGAATTAATTAATTATTTTACAAACAGCTGCTAAGATCAAATTCGAATTTTTACTTCTCTATTTTAGTTCAGGGACTAACTAAAATAGGAAGGTATCCCGAAATGCTATTTATAGCAGTACTACTATATTTAGCATTTCTTGTTGCTATTTTCAACACTCCCTCTCAACAAGAAAGGGATTATCAATAACCCCAATCCTGTCCCTGTGGAACTCGAAATTGCATTTTGACAATGCCTTAGTCAAATTATCTGTATCCTGTTCCTCAGTCGAAACATACAGCAACAACATGATCCTCTTGACCACACAGTCTTGAAGATGGTGATACTGGATATCAATGTTCTTGGACTTGTCATGAAAAACTGGATTCTCAGAGAGTTTGATACAACTCTGATTATCGCAGTAGAACATGGTTGGATCCATCCTCTGACCAAACAATCCCACTAGAATATTCCGCATCCAAATGGCCTCACATGTAGCCTGACTAGCAGCCATGTATTCAGCCTTTGCTGAGCTAAGTGCAACTGACCTCTGTTTCCTGTTGTACCAGGAAACTGCAGTTGAACCAAGGTTGAAGATTCCTCCAGAAGTGCTCTTCCAGTCTGATGGATTCCCTGCCCAATCCGCATCTGTGAAGCCTTGAATCTTCACTCCCTCTGTCCGTCTGTACCACAATCTGAACTGAGATGTGCCTCGGAGGTATCTCAGGACATGCTTCGCTGCCTTCCAAAATAGCTTGGTAGGCTGAACCATAGCTTGACAGCTGGTTCACCACAAAGCATAAGTCGGGTAATGTGTTCACTAGATACATAAGTGAACCCACCAGCTGCCAATAAACAGTAGTAGTTACTACCTCACCTGAAGTAGCATTCTCCTTCCTCCAGTTCCCAGCTAGAGGAGTCTGCATGGGCTTGCACTTCTCCATGTGAAAGTGCCTGAGTATCTCATTGGCATACTTGCCTTGAGACACAAATACTTCACCATCTTTCTGCCACACCTCCATGCCTAGAAAGTAGTGCATAAGACCCATGTATTTCATTTCTAACTCTCTTGCAAGGTCCTCCTTGCAAGACTGTATCAGCTAATCATCACCTGTCAAAATCAGATGATCGACATAAAGAACAATGATCAATGGTTTACCTTCTACCATGATGTGGTAAAGGTTTGCATCTGCTTCACTCTTGGTGAAGCCCAACCTAGTGAAATAGATGTCGATCCTAGTGTACCAAGCATGGGGTGCTTGCTTCAGCCCATACAAAGCCCTCTTGAGTCAGCACACATGCGACTCACGATCGAAGGTCTCGAAACCCTCTGGCTGCTCAATGTACACCTCCTCCTCAATCTTCCCATTGAGGAATGTTGTCTTCACATCCATCTGATGGATCTTCCAACCCATCTGAGCTAATAGTGCCAACATCGATCTGATAGATGAGTACCTTGCTACGGGAGCAAAGGTCTCATCGTAGTCGATCCCCTCGACCTGTGAGAAACCTTGGGCAACAAACCTTGCCTTATGTTTCTCAATGCTGCCATCAGCTGCCTACTTTACCTTGTAAAGCCATCTGGAACTCACCACTGACTTGCCTTGAGGTCTTGGGACAACATCCCACACACTGTTCCGAATGATAGAGTTGTACTCCTCTACCATTGCATCAACCCAGACTAGTTGCTGCACTGCCTCCTCGAATGAAGAAGGTTCGGTATCTACACACTCCCCAACCAGGGCCATGTACCCAGTGTATCGTTCACATAATGTACCCAATGTACCGTTCAGGTGACCTCCTCTGTCTGCGCTGAGAAGATGGTTGTCCCACATTTTCCCGCGCATCTAGCATCAACCTATCAGCTTCCCTTGAGCGTTTCTGCCCATCTCTGGAAGTCTCAGCATGAGTGGATGTCTCCACTCCCAGATCCTCTGCATGCACTGCTTCGCATCAATCTGAGGCTCCTCCTCCTTAGGAACTGAAAGTTCCTCCTCTGCATGTAACTTGAGCTCCCTCTCAAGTGATAATCGCATGGCTTTTTGCTCGTCGAACTTCAGATCCCTGCGTACCACTGTCCTCTGACTGGTAGGCAGGTACACCCGATAGTTGTGGGGTGTATCTGTGTACCCCACAAGTATTCCAAACTCAGCTGTTGGATCCAGCTTCTTCCAGGCATCTTTGGTCACATGACAGTAAACTAATGATCCAAAGATTTAGAAGTGACTCACATCTGGTCGCTTCCCGGAAAAGGCCTCCATAGGTGTCTTCATTCCCAGTATACGGTGCAGGCTTCTGTTCTGCAAGTATACTACTGTATTGCATGCCTTAGCCCACAAATGCAGTGGTAGGCTTTGGTCATGCAACATCACTCGAGCTGCTCCCACAATCGATCTGTTCTTCCTTTCGGCCACCCCATTTTTTTGTGGGTTATGGGGTGTCGTCAATTCCCGTTTAATTCCTTCTGCAGTGCAGAAGTCTTTAAACTGTTGGGAGACATACTCTCCACCATTGTCGCTACGCAAGGCTTTTATTTTCTTTCTAGATTCTTTCTCTGCCAAGGCTTTAAACTCACAAAACCTCAAGAAGGTCTGATCCTTCTTTTGCATAAAGTAGATCCAGCATCTACGAGAAAAATCATCAATAAAAATAACATAGTACCTTTGTTTAGCGGTGGAGGTTGTAGAGAAGGGTCCACAAACATCTGAGTGAACTCGCTCCAGGATTGCTCCAACTCTACTGTCTCGATCTAGAAAGGAAGATTTCGCATACTTACCCAAGGTACAACCTTTGCATGTATTCTTCTGCTCCAGTTTTCCCTTGGGAAGTCTGGTAGAAATTTGTTGCATGATCTTCAGGGCTCCATGGTGCAAGTGGCCCAGTCTTCTATGCCATAGCTCACCAACATCTTGGCTCTGCACCATCTTAGCTTTGGAACTCAATGCAGCACAGTCATCTACCTCCAGCTTGTAGAGATTCTTTACTCAAATCCCGATTCACTTGGTCTATCCAGTACCGATATGCCTCAGGAATACCTTTCCTTTACTAAAGACTACATCATAGCCTTTATCTTCTAGCATAACGACAGACACAAGATTCTTCTTCAAACCTGGTACATACTTTACATCAGCCAGGGTGAGGGGAGCTCCATGCTCCCTCTGAAACACAACTGTACCTTCACTTGAAACACAGTACTTTCCATCATCGCCCATCTCGATCTGCATTTGGAGATCCTTCTCCTCTAAGGTACTGAAAAGATTCTTGTCACCTGACATGTGGAATGAAGCTCCACTGTCCAGGTACCACACACATCCCACCATGGATGAAACCACGCATGCGATAAGAAAGAAATCCAACTCAAACTGTGAGGCCAGTGCCTCACCATCAGATCCCTTCAAGGATCCCTTCTTGGATTTCTTCTGTGGACAATTCGTAGCATAATGTCCCACTTCATGACAATGAAAGCATCGCAATTTCGATTTGTCAAACTTCTTCCCACCATGGGAAGAACCGGATTTGGGATGGGACGCCTTCCCTTTCCCTTTCCTCGCCTTACTCGCTAAGGCTAGATTTTCCTCATCATCTTGCTTCAATGAGGATCCATCTTTGGTGCTTCTTCTTATTTCCTCCTGCATCAGATCCGACCAAAGTCGTTCCCAATCTGGCAGTTTTTCTCTTCCATTAAGCGAGTCTTGGTAGTTATGCCAACTCTTAGGAAGACTGAGGAGTGCAAGACTCACCATGTCATCATCAACAATCGTGATCCCTACACTTCCAAGCTCATCCATGCAGGTGGTGAGCTTGTTCAGATATGTAGAGATCGTGTCGCCCTTTTCACACTTGATTTTCCGAAGCTTGTCTTTCAGCGCCATCTTCCTCTGGTCGTTGTTTTTCTGATATAGATCTTTCAATGTTTTCCACATCAAAAATGGTGTCTCCTTCCCATGGAGACTCGAGACTATGTGGTCTCGAACTCCCTCCAGAAGGATTCTCCTTGCTCTAGCCACACATTTCTTCCATTCCGCAAATTCAGTAGCATTAGTCGGCTTGGGGGCTTCTTGATCAATGAAGTCCTTTAGTCTATTATCCTCTAACACTGCTTCCATGTGATCCTTCTAGCCTATATAATTCGAACTTCCATCAAGAGCATATTCGAGTCCTAAACCGTTGAACGCCATTGGTGAAATTGAGACGTGATAAGAACTCGATTTCTATATTCAGGAACTTGAAACTTCGAACTTCTCCCTTCTTGTATACTGTTCTTCACTTTGATAACCTTGCTCTGATGCCATGTAGAGATTCCCACTGTAGATCAACAGATTATGCAACATACTAAAGCAAAATACAAGATCTACTTCTACAACAAACTTTGCGGAAGCTTAATCGAATATGAGCAAGATCAATGAGAACACATATAACTAAGAATAAGAAATCAATCACACATAACACAGAAGAATAACCCGGGGAAAGCCTTAGCCTAAAACCCCAATCTCTATATTATCATACAAGTGGAAATATGTTCAAGTTACAAAAAGAATCATCTCTCAAGCTATTTTGCTCTCTCTGCAATCAAACAATACAACTTACAGACTGAATAGACACAGTATATGTCCTCCTCAAGCCCTCCAAGCCTCCTATTTCCTTGCGCAATTTTTTCTTGAGGTCCAATGATGCCACATGTGTGAATTGGCCTCATCACACTCACAAAAATTGAAGAAGTAACTACACAATCCTCAAGGAAAGAATTCCTTTTGCATGCAAGAGATATTCACAATGGAATATTCTAGCAACTGATAGTACATTGTCCTTCCATCTGATATCAACTGGGTCTCTGTCTGAACTGAGATGCATGAGTTATTTATGAGAGAATATTCAGTTATCTGAAGTGCAACAGTTACATGCATGTATGCATTAACTAACTGAACTCACAACTAATTCAACAAACTGTTTGAATTAATCTAACTGGACTTGACTTAGTTAACTGAGTTAACTAATTACAACTCATCCTTATCTCTTTAACTGATGGATAAATTCCTCAATTAATGGAGAAACTGTTGCATGTCCCCACATAGACTTCATGTTTGATTTTCTACAACTAATTAACTTATGGTGAATTAATTAATTATTTTACAAACAGCTGCTAGGATCAAATTCGAATTTTTACTTCTCTATTTTAGTTCAGGGACTAACTAAAATAGGAAGGTATCCCGAAATGCTATTTATAGTAGTGCTAAATTTAGCACTTCTATATTTAGCATTTCTTGTTGCTATTTTCAACATATATTATAGATGTATGTTGTAGTTTTTAGTTTTTATTTTTTTTCATTCATCAGTGCTAATTTCCTCTTTGGTTTTTATTTGTTTCATTTCTTGTAGAATGCTTGGTTGTAGAAATAGGTTATTTACTTGTAAGTTTAGAATCCACTCATGATTGCAGTATAATAACAAAGCAAAAGACATTTGATCACAGGACTAGGTCATTGATTGTATCACTATGAGAGAAGCCCTAAAAGACTTGAAATCTCAAGTGTTAGATTCTTTGGAAGGCATGTGTTTTAATTTCCAATTAATTATTAGTGTTTTTTTAATCGTAGCCTTCTAATAATGAGAACTATGACATGTAGAAAAATAGATTACCTAAATCATGCAAGGAGATCTTTTGGTGAGAGCAAGGCTTCCATTAGCATTATCAAGTGTTCAAATATATGGATCATTGCTAAGGGTGATTGGGGTTTGGGTTGCAATTTCCTTTTTGTAGAGGCATGTTAGAAAACTAGTGGAATTTTAGAATCCGTGCCTTGCACATATAATGCATGACATCTTGCAAGTGTTAGTACCCCAAGTTGAGAATTTAATAATGAACTATCTTGTTCCAACCATATGGTAATAAAATAGCTTGTCAATGTCGTATTGGAGAAAATCTTGTAGAGCGTGATAAACCATTTTACAAGAAAGATAATTTTTAAAGTGATACGTCACATGACGAAACAAACTTTGGGATGTGACATATTGTTGCACCAAAACTTATTTGGCATGGAGGATAATTTTATAAGGTGCAATACACAAAAGATAGGGAATTTCCTTGAAGGGGATGAAACTTGGTGAATGTCCATACAATGAGTGATGTGTCAACTTCTAATGCCACATAGGCATGATGATGTCATCAAGAGGAGAAGTCCAATATCTTCAAAAGGCCATGACTTCTTGTCTAGAGCTCGGATTTGAGCGAGAACACAGTTATTGGACATTCTCAATGAGTAGAATGCATCCATGAGCTCATAAGTGGCTTTCGAGTTGTGTTAAGATTAAGAGGAAAAGTTGATTACCTCACCTTCCTAAACATGATCAAGGGATTGGGTACATTACATGTACAACCCATGTATGAATCTCTATTAGTAAAATAATGGTTTGGACAATCTCTCAAATGCCCAAAAATTCAAACCATACAACTATAGAACAATTTCCTCATGTGTGCTAGAATGTATATTGGCTCTTAGAAGTTTACAGACAACTTAATAAACCTTCGAAAACCAATATACAACTCATGGCAACCAGACAAACGACAATGACATTTTTCCTTACTTCCACTTGTGAATTAAATAACAAATTTAGAATTAGAAAAGTCTTACAACAAGGCAAGAGCCATATTATAGAAGCCATTTATTTTACATCTCATAAATGAATGGATGGAGGTGGATACAATGTTATTAGAGTTATTTATTTAGTGAATAAAAATTATAACTCTAATGCTATAGCTAGGAATAAAATATTACTCCCACCCACTTCAACTACAAAACCAAAACAAACCCAAAAATTTATTCCAAAATTAGTGGAAAAATTAATGAAATCTTCGGTATAGAAACGTGGAAGATGTTAAAAACATAAATAATAAATCAATTAATGTTGAAAATGAAAAGTTACGGAAAAATGGAAAGGTAAATGCGGTTTCCAACCTGGGAAAATGAAAAGTTACGGAAAAATGGAAAGGTAAACGTGGTTTCCAACGTCTCAACAACCACAGCCTCCGCTTATGAAATGGACTGCCGCAAATGTCGGCTGACGTGTCACGACTTCGTTGGTTAATGCGTTGGAAGTTGGAACTTTGTTTTGGGCGGATCCCAAACGTTTGGAAGTCGCCGGGTTCCGACGGTCATATGGACCGCCAGGCGCTGAACCAGATGCCTGAAGGAAGGAGGAAGATTCCTTGCTGCCGCCAAGGTGGATTTGCATTGGGAGTGACGGACGCGAGGAAATCACGCGAATTTGGCCGCCCTTCCCACTACTTTCCGAAGAACAACGGGTCGCCGCAACTGTATAAGTTTACCATCCCTACACGATTGCAGTTCCATTCCGATGTCGACGAAGTAGTCGTCCTCCTCCTCCTCCCGGTGGTGGTGGAAGACTTCATCTGCCGCTGCTCCTTTCTTTCTTTTGAGATCCCTCCGCTGATTACTTAAGCTCTGTTTTTCTTTGTAGGGGCGGCAACATCAATTTATTGGCGCAGATGGCGAAATACATGGAAATGGTGGATGCCGGTATAAGGATCGTTACCAGGTTTCAATCTCACTGCCCTCAGACATCGCGCATGTATTATCATCCAACTTCCAACAACAAATCGCCCAAAAATGAGGGCGAGGGCGCCTCCTCTGGAGAAGGACTAATGGCTACCTCTCGTGCTGTGCATCTTCCTACATCTCGCGCCGATTCAGCGTTAGAGATCCTCTGCATCGCTGTTTAGGCTGCAATTTCTTCTGCAAAGAAAACAATGGGATCGGGATTGTTCCCCCAACCTATTCAATAATTTCTCATTCTTTTAAAATTTTCTCATTTAATCATGCCATAATATCCTTGACATTTGGGAGCATAATATGTTCTTTATCGTCCAAATGTATTCTTCAGTTATTTCTATGCTTCATTTCATCGACTTTAATGCATTAAATACTGGAAAATGTTGAAGTCTTGCAGCATTCAAGCCACGGATTCCAATACCTGCAGTAATTTTCGATCCATGGGTTATTTGGCACAGTCTGATCTCTAACTTTATTTTTCTTTTGCTTTTTTCATTCATAAGCAGAGAGAGGAAAGGGTTAAAACAAAATAAAGATCAATATATGTCACTGAAGAGATCATGATCTGAAATTAAAGATTAAGAATTTGATACTGTGTTCACATCGTAAATCATTTTTCAATCTTTTTCGGATCTTGCGGATTTTTTTTAGTACTTGCTCTAAAATAGTGCTGGAAAAAAATGACTTTTCAAATCTGGTTGGAAAACCAATCCCTATATTCACACCTTATAAGCTGCAGTCTCACCCGATGGAAAAATCTTCATGTTCACTGTAAGTTTTCATATTCATCACTGAGTCTCTGTACAACTACGAAATGCAAGGGTTTTGTTTTCCTTCTTAATTTGTATGTTTTGTTTTATAATTTACATTCACTTTTATGGCACTGGTCAGAAAATGGCCAATATTTAAATTGGATGAATGTTGGATATAATTTATCCGACACTTACTGAAAATTTGTATAATAATTGCTGCATAGTAGTGTTGAAAAAAATCTCTATTGTTAGCACTCTATAAGTTGCAGTGACTGTATGGCCGGCTCTTCTTTCATATTCAACACCCTATAAGCTGCAGTGACTGTATGGCCGGCTCTTCTTTCATATTCAACACCCTATAAGCTGCAGTGACTGAATTACCCTATGGAAAGCTCTTCAGATTCACTGTAAGTTTTTATATTTATCACTACATCTCTTTACCACGAATCTTTGCACCATTTCACGCCTCCAGTGAAAACAGGACTAACCATGACAAAAAAAGCAAAGAATATGGAAAGGGGTTGACATTCAATGTAAGTTTTCATATTTATTTTTGCATCTCTGTGTGACGGTTTTCTGCACCATTTCATGCCTCTAGTGTCTCTGAAATCGATGCAGACAGCAGGATTAACCAGGAAGAGAAAAGCAAAGAACACAGTGAGCAATAGACCGAGCTTCAAAAAGTCATCCACAACACGAAAATTACAGGCCTAAGTTACTGTACTTGCATTTAATATTCCATGTTGAATATCATTGACAGGGTAACAGGGCGACAGAAACACAGCCCTACGGTAAGCATATAGTAACACACATATTTATGTGGAGAAAATCTTATCGCGGGATAAATTTTTCAACACTAAAAAAACATATTCTCTTTTTGTCAAAGAATACTACAGATTACAGAGCTCTCTTTTCTCATATTCACAGAGGGTGCTCGCTCTGGAGTACAGTCAACTAGTCACAGATGTTTGCAAGTTTCCCACAATCTATTGCTGCAATTCCCTCTCTGTTTTTCCTTCCATGCTCGAACATGAACTTGCCTCCTTTTTCTCTTTTGAAGTTATTAATGGATTGGTTCTCTCAAACCACAGTTATTTGAAGAACACAGTTATTTTGAGATACTTCAATTTCTTCACTTGCATGAATGAATATATAAATGTAATAATACTTATTATTATTATTATTTAATTTTAAATGTAACACTAAATTGGTGTATCACACTTTTCTTTCTGTTTTTCCTCTTATGTTTGAACATGAACTTGCTTTTTTTTTTTAAAGTTATTAATGGATTGGGTTTCTCCATTTTCAAACAACAGTTATTTGAAGACTTTTTTTGAGATACTTCAATTTCTCCACTTGCATGACCTCAATATGTAAATGTAATAATATTTATTATTATTATCTAATTTTAAATATAACACCATTCTAAATGACCGAATTGGTGTATGACACCTCTTGTTTGTGTGACAAGAGATCTACCCCTGGATAGATTTGATTGCTAAGTTTATAAAGGCATACATATTCTACCTTTTTGGTTTTGAACATTGGTGTATGACACTTCTTGTTTGTGGAACAAGGGACCCACCTCTGCGCAGATTTGATTGCTAAGTCTATAAAGGCATATATATTCTACCCTCTTGATTTTGAACATGTATCCTCTTAAAGAAGAAAAATATGCTCTTAACAATTAAACACACTCAAACTTACAACATAGAAGACATTTCGTCACCACTCTTCTCCACTTAATAAACTTAATAAAAACCAAAATATGATTTTGCAATATTACAACACAGTTGATTGCCTATTTTTAACACCATTTTGACTCATAACACCATTTTGACTCAACTATGTTGTAGAACCCACACACAAAATTCAAAAAAAAAAAAGAAAAAGAAAAAGTAAAAAAACAAAAAATAAAAACAATCCTCTCCATATAATGGAGCGCGCAAACGAATAATGAAATCAAGTAAAGGTGGAAAACAAGAATATGGAGAAGTGAGAAAAGCAAAGGTAAATGCTGATTCCCATATGACATCCAATTTCAAGATGTATGCTTCAGAAAAGTCAGCTGAAAACGGTGGAGGGCACGATATATAAAATAAATGCGTTGAATGGTTTAATGGGTTGCGCCAATTTCAAAGTCTGCACAGTAAGTAAGTGATGAACGGACGGAGGAGCAACACGCGAATGGGCATATTACCAAAGATGCTTAGCTGTCAACAAAAAGGCCGGAACATAGTTCGCCATAGTTCGCGTGGGCCCAGTGCCGCCAAAGCGGGCGGAATTGGATTTTCGTGGGCACCATGAAAGATCCTTTTGACCTGCGAGTTTCCAGATCTTCTTTCCGAGCAACCACATATGAAAAGATGCAAAGTATATATAACCATGCAGAATTTTTTGACGGTCATATAAAAGAATAACCAAGTAGGGCAAAAGTTATTGTAGACTTTTTCAATAGATTTTATTCTCAACATATTACAAGAGAAGCAATAGCGACAAACAAATGTTGTAAAGTCTTCTCCAATAGATTTCATTCGCAACATATGCATAGATGATTCCGACAAAAATAATAGTAGAAAAAAATGTGAAAATTACAAAAGCAAATGTGGGGCACAACCACCACTCTGAAAAACACACAAAAATATAAAAATGTAAAAGTAAAGAGCCACCACGTACACAAAAAAACAAAGCAAGTATATTTAAATTCAAGTGGTAGAGATCATAAACATGTATATCTCCTTAATTTTCAAATATAACAATAATTAAGCTATTTCTATAAAAACATCTTTCAAACTTAATTACAGAGTCTTTCAAACTTACTTAGAGAGTCGAATAATTCAAAGATTAAAAAACAATTCACAAGCCACCGTTTATCATGTGTATATGAGCCTTGACAATTTAACCATTGTTTGCATAATAGTATAACTAGCAATTGTCCCAAAAGGTACAAAGAGAGGCCGATAGGATTAGTAAAAGGAAGAAAGTTCTATAGATAGTCAAGCATATATAAAGTTGAGTAGTGACGAAGGCAATAACCACGTTGACCATCCTGTACCAGTACATTTGATATTAAAAGAACAAAACCAAAACCAAACCATTCATATCAATATAGTAAGTGTAGAACGCGTTCATACTTAAAGGTCAATAGATTCAAAAGATTATTGGCAACACGCTTTTTTTTTAAGTAAAAAGTAAATTACAACGTTGTACATGGTAAATGAAAAGTGGAGAAATTTGTGATTTGCAAATATTAAAACAAATCACTTACATTACTAGTTGACACTACAACTAAAACATTAACATTATTAAAATTTTGAAACCGATTTTAAATTCATGTATTGTATTTTTCAAAGTATTTTGGGAAATCTTCTTAAATAAGGAATGCAATTGCTAGTATAACCAACTTGTATATAAGATATTTTTTTTAATAAGTAATTGATTTTAGAATTAATATATTTATTACTTATTTAGCGTTATATAAACCCACGATACCCTCATATCAACCTCAACAATTTGCAAGGAAACTTTGCCTTGTCGCCTTGTCTATAGATGAACCAAAAAGTAGTCTTGTGCAAATGGATATCTTTGTGTAGAAGGATGAATTCGGACCTTAGATTGTATTCTTTGAAGTCGAAACCCTTGGAAGGAAGTAGGGTAAATATGATAAGAAAGAGTAGGTGAGATATAAGAGCAGAAGATTGTTCTATGATTTAGCAATGGGCAATGACAATTTTTATCACTATTAATAAAAAAACAATAAACAGACGCGACTGGTACATGAGAATATTAGAGTACAATTTTAATCTTGGTAAGATATAAATTACTTGCAATTATAAGAAAGAGTACATTCTTGGATATGATAGAACAGGAAAGAAAAAATAGACGAAGAATGGTACATTGGTAGCAAGACAAAAATCCCTCACAGGGAGAAGAAAAAGTACATTATGTAATGTGCATAATTTCTATGTATATACGCTTGCAGGGTTCCTAACGGATGAAGGTCTCTCAGTTTAATATTCAAATCCTTATGGGCAGTCATTCAATGATATGAAATTAAAAGTAGTCTGCAGTGAGTATAAATCCTGGAGAAAATATCAAACCTTGTTATCCAGTTCTATTTAATGTACTTAATCCTCATACCACTCACTGGTGTGGTTTACTATTCATATGAATGTCATATGGCAAACAGTTGGTTTACTATTCATATGAATGTCATATGACAAACAGTGAGGTGACATGATGCTGATGAATGATAAGGGCAGATAATTACATAAATATGAAACCTAGTTATCCATTTCCATTCAATGAACTTAATCCTCGTGTTGTTTGATGGTTTACTATGCACATGAATGTCATATGGCAGGTTCAACAATCTCAAGTAAAGTTTATACAGAATTAGTTTGAGAGTCGATTGAATATGGATTTAGTTCATACCGAAATAGATTCATCTAGGTTTAAAGTTAAAGCACAGTTCAACCAACTAATTGAAGATGTGCATCCTTTTATTACCATGTTTAACATATATATCAAACTAATAATCAATGTATTTAAACCTATTAAAATATGGATCCTTGCATTATCATGCTTCTGTGATTAAAATACATCCCTTACATGCAACGGGAAAACCACAATTCCAACATCCATAACCAGAAAAAAAATTGAAGACACCCACTTCTATGTTATCCTTGTTATCCAATCTTCTTTCTCTTAAAAGGAGTGATTCAGTGCAGACAATGCCATGATTTTGAAACAGGGAAGGTAGAATAATTTGATACATTCTTTTGGATTCATAAGATTTCTTGTAAACCTTCTATGTGCCATTTCAGAATCATCGTTCAATGGTACTAGAGAAAGAGCTGCTAAATATAGATGCTAATCTTGTAGCCTGCTATAATTTTAAATATAGCTGCTAATCTTGCAGCCTGCTATAATTTTATTTATATCTGTTGCAATGTTTGTTTTTCTTGCTATGTCATCTCATTTTGAACTAAAGGAACAGGTGCTTAGGACATTTTCAGGCTATACAACTCACAGGAGGCTTACAATTAAGGCCCGAGTCATAAGAGATGGAAATCTAAGCACTTCATCAAGTTGGAGGCAACCACATGTTTGAGAGATACAGAGTCTGCAATGAATTCACAGGATCGAGCAAAAGTATGCTAAATTTAAATGTAAGTACTTGTTTGTTGTCAGAATAAATTTTCTCACTGCAAGAGGGGCAGTTGACAGCAAAAATTGTCAATTTTGATACAGATTGGATTGCCATGCAGTACCATATTCTTCTAGAGTTCGTTACAATAAGGTTGGAAAATTGTAAAAGGAAGGTGACTTAGCAAAGGCTTTGATGATGTCAACATCATAAGAAGGCCAACATTTCGCTTTGATGTCTTGGAATAGCCAATCATCAAACATGACCTGTAACAAATTTCGAGTCGAATTGTTTGATCTGCCTTCATTAGATGCCAGATAGTGGCAGGGCCATTGAATTATGAATATTTTGCCCATATGCACCAAACATAATTTACAGGCTGATATAAGAAAAGAATGCACAACTTAAATATGATGCCATAACAGTCTCGTCTGTAGATTAATTTTTGCCAAGAACAGTATATGAAGGTTTCAGCTTCTCCATGCAGGATATTTTGGTAATGTTGAAGCTACTGAGTTAACTATAGACTCGGAAGGATGGCTGAAGAACATTCTCGGGATGTTATCCTCTAGGATATCAGTTGAAGCTGTGAAAATAAAAAAGTGAAAATAAAAAATGTATCAGAAAGGATTATGAACATATATCTTACTCATGCTTGTAGGCTTTTGATTTGGAGACTTTTAGGTTTCAAAAGTAAATACACCATATTTGTTAGGTGCTTAAATTCTAGCCCCAATTGTGTCCTGGAAAAACAGGAAAATATGCCTCTGAACAAAATAGGGAGCAGGTTGCAGGTAATGTTCAAAAAAAATTAAGCAGCTAGTACAGACCTCCCAAGCCATGGTGAGAACGTATCGGTGCCTAATAAACATGGAATTACATCAACTCGATGTCAAAGTAAAAGTTCTAGCATGGCTACAGGCATATACACTGGCAATCAAGGCACCATGCGTATTAGTTTGTTGGTCCTAGTCACACACAAAGTCCTCCAAATCAGCTCCACACATTACTTATTGCACAAGTGAAAACATACCCTCACCGATACAGAGCATTACATGCAAAATGTTTCCTCAAATAACTCTTAATTTCAAGGTACTTAGTTAAATTGCCACTACATGTGTGAGAGTGCTCCTCCTTGAATTTCGCTTTCTGCAAAGTGTTCTCTGTTTTGCTATCTTATGGAAAGTTCAACAGTTTCTACACAAAATTTCTCCTCAAGTGTTTTCTGACAAGTAACCTTTCATTTAAGAAGGCAGTGTCTACGCAAAATAGCTTCAAACCTAAATAGAACAGAAGGTGCAAATTTAGAAATGCACCACTGATCATGATTTATCCTGCCTAATTTTTCCACCACTGATGCTTTTACCAAAACGGATTTAGTTTATATCTGTAATAATTATTAACATCACACCATACAAGTATCTGTAGACAGCAGTAACGCTTAGTGATGAAATTGCAAACAGAGATAACCTCAGAACCGCCAAATACTACTCCAGAAATTGTAGATTCAAATTACCGTAAAAGCAATTAGGTCTTGTATTTGGGCTTACCAATCCAGATAATATAGATTCGAATTAACTAAGATCAATTATGTAATCTGCGTATATCCTTTCAAAAGAGAAATATCGCCAACCAATTTCGACACTGGAAGTCTTGGAGCTCTACCGTCATGAAAAGACTACTCCACATCAAACAGCTGACCATAACCATTGAATGTTGAGTATAAGCAGCGACAATCAGAGAATGCAGAAGATGACAGTTGTGAGAAATCATTTAGTTTCTGTACAAAGTTTCTATGTCTCTAACTTCCACTTCATTCGATTCTCCCAAACACAAATTCCAAACATGGCCTTACAGATACACAAAAATTTGGCCATATGCTTCTTGAATATCACCACTATAAACAAATAATAATGTATTAAAAGTTAGCAATTGTCTATGAAGGGATAAGGTACACAAAAAATGACTTCAACTTCATAACATGTAGCAATTGAACCTTACAGGACCGTTGGCCTGCAATATAACCTTTATTAGCTCTTCAAGTGTACTAATTTCTGACATCTATTTCTCT
This sequence comes from Pinus tabuliformis, assembly GCA_031772625.1. Lineage (NCBI taxonomy): Eukaryota > Viridiplantae > Streptophyta > Pinopsida > Pinales > Pinaceae > Pinus > Pinus tabuliformis. The sequence continues at coordinate 1,068,180,605 of CM062805.1, read as the reverse complement.
TCATCACTGCAGGTTACTGAGAGTGGAAGGCAGGAGTGCCATCTAGTTGCCACTGTTGGTAAATTTTCTGTCATCTGGAACTTCCGGCAAGTAAAAAACAGCGACGTGTGTTACAAGGGCCAGAATGGGCTAAAAAGCTGCTATTGCTACAAGATTGTTCCAAAAGATGAATCCATTGTGGATAGCAAATTTATGCATGACAAATTTGCTATTACAAATTCTCCAGGAGCTCCACTTGTGGTTGCAACACCATAGAGAGTGAGCTCTTTCAGCATAGCATCTTAACAATAACATCCATTTCACACTAATCATGGCGTTGAGCAATTAACTCAAGTGATGAACTATAAACAGTTGTATTGGCTTGTGCATATAACATTCCACACCTTATTAGGGTGGAGTAAAACTAAATTCTTTATAGATTTATAATCTGTTGTATAGCTGAGAGATTGGGCATTTGGTGCGTTTGAAGCAATGCTTGTTGTAATCTGTGTAAAGTGATGAACAGGAGCTATGGTGCTTGTAAGTCTGTGTAAAGTTATGAATTGATTTTGACACCACATGCTAACTCTGTCACTTAATTCTTATTTTGTTCAAGTGGACGCTCAGTATTTACCTTTTAATTAACTATTGACAGTTTATAATGGAGAAATTCGAGGAAATGGAGAGGCTTTTGAATGGTATGCATATTTTTGTCGTGAAAATTCAGAAGAGATGCATTTGATGGCTTCTTATCATTTGTAATCTTGAGATTATTGGACATGGTAAATTGATATTGGAATTGGATTTATGTCCATATCTGCAAATTTCTAAGCAATTGAGAGTTTTAGAAAACAGAGTAATAGCAGTGTGCAACCCATTGTGAGTGTCTGGAGCATCTTCCAAAGCTTAACATCCAAATGATATAAAACTCAAGTATGTGAATGTGATGGAAGGGTAAAATGCTGACATGTTTTTGTTGTTTAATGTAGAAGGAATCTTGCCATTTGGGCTCTAGAGCCCAACCTGCTCTCTCTTATTGCAAAACACAGAGCATTTAACCAACAAAAAGCACAGAGCAGTGGACCATGTACTCGATTGCAGAAGATGACAGCTGTGAGAAATCATTTAGTTTCTGTACAAAGTTTCTATGTCTCTAACTTCCACTTCATTCGATTCCAGCCAAACAATAGTGGGAATCCATCTTTGGTGTCTACTAAAAGGAATCAGAAATCACAATCACAAAGGTAGAGGCACCTTCATCTGAATCATTTTTGCAACTCATTGGGATACCTGGTTAACTATGTGGACGAGCTGAAGACAAAAAGAACCATGTGTGTCATGATTTCATACAATATCTTTCAACTTGGATAAAAAAACCACAGAGAACTGGTCTATCAAGTACGCGAACCCCTGTTCTGGGGTATACTGCATTCAATGGAAAAACAATTCATCTCAACTACCTGCTTAACCATTTAGAGAACAGAAAATGCACCGTGTTGTGGATGCCTTAAATTTAATAGACCTTGGCCATACTATCTTATGAAGTATGGCTGTGCTGGCTATCAGATTATTTTAGGATTGTGATTTTGGACATCAAGGTTTAGTTTATTTCTTTATTATGGTGGCTGTAATGAATGAATTTATATTCCATTCATTTTTACTGCATGTGGATAAATGCCCTTACTACTTTTTCACTAGGTTGTTGTAAACATCGACCTATCTAAAGTGAGAAACGTGTTTCTTTATAAAAAAAGTTGTTGGTTGAATCATAAAACCCAAAACAAAGAGCAGTGGACCACGTACTTGAATACTCTTTGTTCATACAACAGAGAACAGTTCTATTAAGATATAACTAAACATGCCAGATATAAGTAAAGATATATACAATGAAAGTATTCGTTGGCTTCTAAACATATGTACAAGAAAAGTATTCTATTATGTAGAGATGTAAATGAGAATGAGCCGCTAATCATATATGCATGATGGGCCATGGCATCGGCAACACCAGTTAGTGTTTATTGTGGTGCCATGTTGTGCGAGTTGTTCCTGCAGTTGATGTCGCATCTGCCTGTGTGCATCCCTTTCATGGATGTGAATTGTAATCTTAAGTAGTTTCCTTATATTCTTTAACAACGTAATTGCTGGGCGCAAATGGTAAAGTGGCATGGATTGTTGTGGCAGGATCCTTGTCTGCATATCTTGTAATGTAAGTTCTTGTTGCTGGATTTCTTCGCAACACTCGTACAACCGTCGTAGGTAGCATGTATTCATACCTGTTGCCATCCAAAAAGGAAACACTGTAAGTGACAATGAATATGTTTGACGATTTTGTTTGAATATTCGAAATAAATTAAACGATTCCAAATGAGTATAAAATCATATGAAATTAAATGTAATAGCAAGAAATCTATGTGAAACTTCGTTATGTAGTGAGTGGTGTTTACCATGTGGGTAATTCTGGAAGACAGGTTGTATGATTGGCTAAAGTGTATTATCCTGGATAGATTTTGATGCAAGGAATGATTCCTCTTGCTGTCTACGCTTAAGATATGGATTCTTGTGCATTTGTGCAATGCGGGAGAATGGGAATGCTGGATTGATGTGTATGTCTGCTAGTGACCGCACTCTTGAAATTGCAGTGAATGTTAGCCCTTGGCGTTCTCTGGTGCCGATGTCCACTATTGCTTTGTCTAATGTCATTCCTTGTGACTTGTGTATCGTTAAAGCCCATGCCATTTGAAGTGGTATCTGACGGTGTGCACCCCTTGTGATGGGAGGAATGGGTACATATGTTGGGTGTGAAATGTCCCACGGTGTTCCTCTGTATTGTTGAAAGTCAACAACCACAAAGGATGGTAATGCTGGGGGCTTTGAGTCAATTGAATAAAATATTGAGATGACCTTCCCAAGCGCGCCATTGACAAGGCCTGCATGTACCCATAAGTTGCTGGTGAGCATAACTTTTTGTTCACTGCATAAGAGCACCTTTGCAGGTAGGTGCTCATCTTCTGTTGTAGTAGGAGTTTTCTGTCTTTGTTGTTCCGCAGAGCAAAGTGCTACTGGGATGTTCAATTGTTTGAGCATTTTCTTATTATGCAAGACAACTGCGTTGTTTGTTGCGAATAGGTGCATGGACTCGTCGAATGTGCATTTCTCTTCATGTGTAAGAGATGAACTTGTTCTTGACATTAGATGTTGCCAATCTTCAAGTGTAGATATTCCATTCCTAAGATTTGCAAGTATTTGCCGGAAAGCAACCTGGGACGAGCTAGCTCCTTGTTGACGGAAAACGGTTGAAAGTGTTATGAATATGTCGAAGCTGCGCCAAAGTGCAGTGCCACGCGATGTCCCAGCATATAAAGGAATGTCTTTTACAGGTGGTAGTTGGCCTAAATCTCCGACAAGGATAATTGAGCGATTACCAAATGGTGTATTCCAATGAAGAGGGAATGCCTCTCTTAGACGATCGTCAATGCGAGAAAGCATTTTTGGACCAATGAAGCTCATTTCGTCAATGAGGATGTATTCTACGTGACGGATTTGCTCTTGCAGGTGTAGGAGCGGCTGGCCTTCGAGAGGATGCATTGTCTGGATAGGGATATGAAGGGCAGAGTGAATTGTGAGGGCATTTATGTTGAAAGCTGCAACGCCGGTTGGTGCAAGTAACAATAAAGGGTTTTTGTTGGCTGGCGAGTTTTCCACAAATGCTTGGTGAAGGCATTTAATCAAATGGGATTTTCCTGTGCCAGCTGTTCCTTGTACGATGATCTTCCGTGGGGATTTTGGCGAAGGGGTTTTGAAGTGTGAAAAAACAGCGGTGAAAGCTATGCTTTGGGTAGGGGATAATGTATGCTCATGGGGAAGGTTGGAAAATGAATGATGTTGGTTTTGAATGGGTGAGCGGTTGAATTCAATGAAATTGATGGCAGTTTCTTGCAAGGGGGGAGGGACAGTATTTTGTAACCAATTGTGGTTGACATCGAAGTCACGGTAGCCAATCATGTCGAGGTCATCAATTGCAATATTGTAACCTGGGTGTAGTTGAGAGAGGATTTGCCATTCATTCATCTACATGGAATCAGGGGGGGTGTGTGGGGTAGGTTGATCTTCAGTAGGTGGGCTTTGTGGGTTTTCGGGTTCGCGATGGACATGCCATGGTGTATATGCACCCTTTTTTTGTTCCCAGTGTGCAATAATTTCTGCATCAGTTGAACCGATATCATCAGGGAGTGTTCAGAAGGGGAAATACAAGAGTAATTCACTCCAACAGAAGGTGGCATAAGAAGGATTAGTAGAGGAAGGAATGACATTGTAATGGGGCAAGACATGTACAATCATTGGGGGGAATATGTGTTTCCAGTGGTTTCTTCTCCGCTGGGCAGAATATGACCATGAGCGAGCAGCTTCAAGGAGGGGCAGTGGTTCTAGTGAGGCAGGCCTGTTCATATACGCAACGATAAAGTTTGGTGTCGAACTAGGATTTTCAGTATCTTGCGAAACACGTTTGAAAACAGCCCTGTTGACATTCAAAGAACGGAATGTACGGCTGCAAAGAGAGAGAGGTAGCTTTTGTAACATATGGCATATTTCTTGTGCACCAATGTCTCTATCTGCAATGGTTTCTGTAAGGAGTTTCCGGATGACACCACTAGTAGGTGCTTCTGGAAGGGCACTTTGTGATAGTCGCGATAGCATTTGACGGTAGCTCTCAGATCTTGTCTCCGCTTTTGTTGCATACTTTGAAATATATTTCAATACAGCATGGCGAGAAAGGACTGGTTGGCAATCAACATTTGCTCTCCAAATAGAGAGTAGATCGGCGTTGTGAATATTCAATCTTTCATCATTGCGAGCAGGGACATAGGTTTTATGACCTTTATCATCAATGAAAAGTGAAGAAGTGGACTTCAATTCCCACGGTACTCCATATCGGCAGCTAAGCACATTGTCTTTCTTACGAAGACAGGAAGATTCATGACACTTTGTATGACGTTGAACGCAGTTGACAAGCTCTGTGTAGTCTTCAAATTGATTGGATGCGAATATTGCTGCTGTGTCAAGGAGACACGGGTTATGAATTGTTGACTGGTGAAGCGGAATAGTTCGGTGTTCTGCCTGACGTGGATTCCAAGCAGTTACGTAGTGGTCGAAATATTTCTGTGCATTAGCAACTTCTAATGCATTGTCCCAATCAAGTGTGTCCATGTCTGGTGCATTTTGTAGCCAGAGGAAGCCATGAATGTGTGCGGATCCTCTATGTTGCCATTCGTATCTGAATATAACATGAAGGGTACATTTAGTTAATACATGTATATGCAATGTATAAAATTAATGTAGAGGGATATGGATATTAAATAATACCTGCACCAGTAGTCGGTTGCATGGAGGCCTTTTTGAAGGATTTCTTCAAGGAAAATTGTAAATCTACAATGCATATATTGGGCTGTTAGATGTGGGTTTTTAATTATGTTTTGGATTTTCCATTGGAAGGGGTTGACTGAAGTGGAAGGAACACTGGTGGGCATGATCGTGTGCAAGTCATGCCATTTAGTATCAGCTGCACTGAGAGTGAAGAAGAATGTTGGGCTTCCTATTTGCGTGATCATGTCAGTCAGCTCAGATCGGCGTTTGTTCCAGAAAGACCGTGTTCCTCGTAGAGCTGACCCAAACCTCATTATTTGCTCTGGCAATCTTGAATCCGGAGAGTCATGAAGACACTGGCGTAGGTCTGATACCGTTGTTGGCAAGTTGTTCTCAATGTACTTCTTCACGAAAACACTGGCTGTTGCTTGGCTACGGTGGCGCATTAGAATGTTATAAAGATAGTAGCGGAATCTTGGGTGTTGGCCAAAGCGGTTATCATGGTAGTGAAGCAAGTGCAAAGCATATTCATGCATTTCAACTTTTGTAAGTCTTGGTTGCATGATCATTGCGATGCCTGTAGGGAAGAGTGTGGGGAATGCCATGGCAAGGAGGCCGATGGTGTTGTATTCATTTATAGCGGTTGGAGATATTGGAGGCCAATCGATAGAGCTTGTTGAACTTGAATGGGTCGAGTGCAAATAGTTACAAATGTGGTCACGCTCAGTACATGAATTTGGGAGGACTGGAACGAAAGAAGAGGGTTGGATTTCTAATGGAGGTAGCATGACATCATCAGGATTATAAGTGGAATCAGTAGTGGTTTGATGGGGTTCAAAAGAGGAGGTGGTTACACTGTGGAGAAGAGAAGAAATGTCTGTAGGGAGATCTGGCAGCGTAGAAATTGCAGATGAATTCAATTGAACATCACGGTAGTAAGGGTCATATTTTATTTTGTATTCAAGGGCTGCAAGGACACGTGATTTGCAAACGTAGAATTCGTAAGCCTTTTCAGATGGATTTTTCCTTTTCACAATGAGGATGTCTAAGTCAGAGAGCATCCGGGGTAAGTATTTGGCAATACTGGTGATATCTTGAGGGAAGCTAATTGTATGGCCACTATATTTATATTGACCACCACGGGAATGAGTGACTTGTAGAATGGGGTTGACACGTGCGATGAGCATTTCTTCAACTTGGGTTAATTGGTGAAGGACACAAGGTTGTTCTCCAGGGTCCATGTTGTTTAGTTCAGAAAAATGATTGGTAGATTTAGATGATGCACAACGAAAACAAGAGAGTCTACTGTGGAAGAGCTTTGTTTTCATTCCTGGGTATGCTTCCTTGCATGTTGTGCAAACATGCAAGGTAGAAAGTCCATCAATCCTTTCTCGAAAGCGACGGTGTTCTTCGTTAAGGGGAGGGTTATATTGGATATGATGAACGTGTGCTGGGTTGGTTTGTGTAGGTGGGAGAGCATTTGAGGTGGGAAGGGATGTAGAGGAAGTAGTAGGGTTGTTGTGCTGTTCATAAAGTAGTCGACGTCGTGCATTTATTCGATCCTTTTGTTGTGCATAAAGAATACGCCGCCGCTTGTTTTTGGCCGCAATTTGATTGTTTGGTGGCATATCTAAACAAGTACAAGTAATAGTTGTTAGTTTTCGTAAACAAGTAGTGCATGTTTGGTATCTCATTTTATTGGGTGCACATCCATTGTGAAATTGGAACATTATATTTTGAACATAGATTTAAATTTTTTTTAGTTCAACATCGGTGAAGATAGGTAGATTAGGTAGAAGGGAAAACATGCAATTAGGAATGCTATGAAATCATATGTTATTTCAGTATCTATCATTGAGAGGAGAGAAACAAGATTAAAAATATTTCGTTCCCTTTTCTTCAAAAAAATTTTGTTTGACATGTTTGAGCGATAAAATGAATAGCTTAGCAAGCAAGGGATCAATGTGTAGCATGTAGACAACGAACGAGAAACATATGTAGTGACTCTTTACAAATGTTGATATTTATATTACGTAAAATGTAAATGGCAAACATACATATGTTGGAATGACTGGAAGAGAGTATTTGCACTGAAAACTACAGGTTTCATCATAATAACATGGGTGTGTAATTTACAAAGATGAGACAATTAGTTGTGTGGAAATGTTTGTTTATGTACAAACAGGCGTGGTAGATGAAGCCCTAAGAAAAAGTTCAAAGGCGGCGAACAATAGGTCGTTTTGAAGCGGACAGTTCTTGAATGTCAGTGAGCGCTTCCTTGCATGTAGAGGCATATTGAATTTCCTCTGAATTGATCAGTATTGGTTGCAAGCGTTGAACACCGTTGAAGTAATCTGTTTTAATGGAAAGTGTTAGCTGGAAGCGGTGCCCTGAAATCCGGCCACAAATTTCCTGTAGATCAGTTGGTTCGATAGAAAGTAGGAACAGGTCTTTTGCCGTGATGCCCATGAGCTCGTTCCCTGCATCATTGAAAACTGTGACGTTCTGTAGATTCCCGGTGTGGTCATGTAGCTCAATTTTAAGTTTGTAACGGTAGTCACATTCTGGGAAGTCACCGTTACATTTTGTACAATGCCAAAGATTGTTAGAATGCTCCACAACCTTCTTCATGCATTGTTTTCCATTGAAATCTAGTGGACATGCTAGAAAGTAGAAGTCATCCATATGAAGAGCAGTAATTGTTGCTCGAACTGAAACCCAGATTGCTTTATCAGAGGGCTGCATGCCAGCAATTTCATGAAACGTCTTTCGTGGCAGGGCACGTTTCAAAGCAACAACATAGTTTCTACTCAAAGATGGAGAAGAAGAGCTATAGCCGGTTTCACGGAACCATGCATGTAATTGCTGAGTTTCTTCAACCTGTGGATTTATTGTGAGAGTGCTCGTTGGTATCGTCCCTATTGTGGTGCCATTAAATTCAGACACGCGGCCTCCTTTGATTGCAAGAATTGGTGGGTTGTCGAAAGAGTAGAATTCAGAAAGATGTTGTCCGATATAGTCACAGTGGTCTCCCCATAATGTTACATCAATGCTAAAACCCGACCTGTCCTTTAGTATGAGTGTTTTCCTTAATGTCTCACTTCCATCTTTTCGTCGAATTGTTGATGCAGGTGACGTGGAAGTAACAACACCAATGACATCCACATTTGTATTTGGAGTTGCATTTTTTACTTCAGCAATATTCTTGAAGTGAAAGCTCTGGTAGGGAAACGTTGGATCATCTGTAGGACATGGATTGATAGTGGAAGCAGCAGACAAGTAAATCTCCCATTTGTTCTTGAGGTGGTTGTAGTTTGGATTTGCTTCTCTCACTGTGCCATTTGATACAATGTATAGTTGCCCAACCTGAATTAGATTGTAAAGAGATTCGGCCAGTTCAACAAATGCAGAAAGGTGGATCTCTTCCTTATCACGGTTGATAAGGTCAAATCCGAAAACTTTTCCTGAGCCTCGCACATTGTTGTATGCCTTCAATGATGTCTTCGCAGATGCTCTACCTTGGATAGACCAATACTTTCGGTAAGGGTTGAGTGCCGTGAATGGAATTGTTGTAGTTGTTGCCGTAGTTGGTGGAGTAACTACAGAGGGCAAGGTATCTTCAGCTGACGAAGAGCTAAATTGGGCTGAACCCGCCTGTGCATGTTGCAGCATCGATGTGTCCTTCATCAACGCTGCTGAGCGCTTCACAACTTCAAGCTCAACGACTCGGATGGACCTTATGTAAACAAGTAAGAAATGAATTAATAAAGATTCCATTTTCCTTCTTTTGATGCAAAAAACGGCTAGGCGGGAAAAAGTAAAAGAGGGTGATTTCAAATGGTGGGCCTTACGAGGAGTTTTGGAGCACTGTGCAAGCTGCTTTTTTGAGCAGAATTATTGAGCCAATTTGGATGTCTCCAGAGACAACTTGTGGGCCATATGCGGATGGTAGCAAAGTCTTATGTTGATGTGCTCCATCAGATAGAGTAATGTGGAAGTGCGAGGATGTTGTTTTCAATGAGGTAACGGAACCTACATCGATTATCTGAAGTAGTGGTTGAATCTCGGTGCAACCATTCAGCAATAGAGGAATGGCATTCGGTGTCAAGGTTGTCTCCATAATAGAACAAGAGGTTTCTTTTTCCCGTGATAGGAGTACCTGCAATTCATCAATTTCACCACAATACAGAATTCTAGTCAAAGAAGATGTGACATGAATGCGGAATCTAATCTAAGAAGGCTAACTGTTGATGGTGAAACAATAATAAGGGCACAACCTACACGGGGAGGAGAATAACCTCTCATATTAACCACCCAAGGTAATCCACGTTAACAAAATGCTTGTTATTTGATTCAGGGAAAAGCTACATATTGTTGGAATTTAGAAGCACCTCAAGCGGCTCAAAAATGCTTATAGTCTTACAGTACCGGCAAAACATCAATGAAATAGGAACATTTCTCAGCCAATCCTAATACTGATCCTACACATTAAGAGATGTTGTTCAATCGAGGCATTTGCCATGTATTTCACTCACTTAATTTACCCTTTCCAGACCCTTCTAAAAGGCTGACTGGACTCCATATGGCTTTGTAATAATTTATGATATATTAAGTATCATGTGAACAATGCACAATTTTTTTTTCTTTAATATGCTATATTCGGGTGTACTCACTGTGCTTGTGCATTTCTGCACATTTTAGGGATGTTGAATAGCAGGCATTGCATATAGTGAACACGCTATTCAAACACCATGTATAGCTATTGAATCTGAAAGTTCACACATTCCTTCAGTCCAGGCATATAGAAGAACTATCTGGGGCCAAGCTCATGTTTGTAATAAGAGCTATCTGGCTCCTCCCTCTTGTCAGAAACAGGACCCTGAAAACAGCGGCCAGACCATACCAACAATCAGATTCCATCAGTCACATAACAGTGGCCAGATTGCAGACTATCATGGGCAGTTTCTATTTATTTGCAGCCTGACCAACCCACCTAAATGCAGCGATCTGGAAAAGAGGAGTAATTCAATTCCCATTTTCTTTTTGTACAAAGTTAAAAAGAGGGAAATGGAGTATGATGTGAAATGGGAAAGAATGTGGGCAGTTTCAATATAATTTTAGCCTTACCAACCCATGTAATTTCATGACCTGAAAGGAAGGGCTTTGAATGACCTCACCTCCTACCTATCCTTAGGTGTGGAATTGTTAGTATGACCTCACCTCCTACCTATCCTTAGGTGTGGAATTGTTAGTATGTCAGTTTCTTACGCACCACACATGCAGAATTCGGAGTAGAATGACATATGTTGAAGAGAAATAGGGAGGAGCCTCAGCCCAATAAATAGATAGATCATGAGAACTTGCCCCTACTACGGACTGTGTTCTCCTTGGAAACCAGTAGATGTTCATGTGGGAGACGTGTTCACCACAGAGGAATTTAGGGGTGAGTGCTTAACAATAGGGCTGACACAGCAGGTGTTACAGTCCCTGCCTTCCAATTTTCAGAGGTAAACTCTGTATGTTCACACTTTACCATATTCACTTTAGGGAGGCTGGCATCATATACCTATTTTGAACCCAATCATGAACTCCATGGGTAGTAGTGATACGCCAATGGTGTTGCACATGGCTTACCCAACAAGGGATAATATTGGAATTTGCATGGGATGAGTTGACCTAGTAATAAATTTAGGTATAATTTGGTAGCAATGATGAGTTAAACGTTAATTATGTACATGCCAGTAATGCAGTGGAGTTGATCCTAGCTAGGGAACCATCATCATTATACCTGTTCTAGGTGTGTGTATGTATGTATAAAGCTGGTTGGGTGAAGCTACATATTTGTTTCTTGAAAGAAGAGCAGAGTACTTGATGCAAAATTGTCTACTCTATAATTCTCATTAAAAGTGCCATGAAACTAAACATTAACAAATTAACAGCTAATACGCTCATGACAAACTAGCGGAGATATGTGGCAATTTAATTTTTAAGCACCAGAAAGTCCCTTGGCAAATTACATGTGCATAGCTTCCTCCCTATCACGACTTGTGCCTCTTCTAATAAGAATGAATTATAACAAAATATGATACAAGAAGCGAAACAAGAGATTGGTATAAATTATGGTAAGAAATAACTTCCTTACAATGATAAGAAAGAGTAGGTGAGATATAAGATATACATGAAGCGAAATAGTAAGATATAAATTCCTTATAATGATAAAAAAAAGTGCACATCATTGGAACAATGGAACAACAGAGAGAAGAAAGAGCAGAAGACTGTTCTATGATTTAGCAATGGGCAATGACAATTTTTATCACTACTAATAAAAAACAATAAACAGACGCGACAAAAATCCCTCACAAGGAGAAGAAAGAGTACATTATGTAATGTGCATAACTTCCTCTGTATCACAACTTGTATCTCTCCTAATGAAAAAAATACAACCAAAATTACATGCATGAAACAAAAGAAAAGCGACTGGTAATATGAGTAAGATACAAATTCCTTCCAAGGAGAAGACAAAATACATTCTTGCCATGACAGAACACAGCAGACAAAAGAAACAGAAGAAGATTGGTTAAAGAGAAGTACTTACAAGGAGAAGGTATACTATATTACAGGTACCCTATTTTATATTCCAAACTGTGAACAAGGTCACATACTTTAGGAATCAAAATGTAATATAATATTTGCTCATTTTTCTGATATAATGGATGTCTTGATTTTGTTAGTGTCGACTCGGGGATGCATTCAGGTGCAGTAGTTGCCCCTACAAAGGACTTATCTCCTTTCAAACTTGGGGAAAACTTAAAAGGTATATATACCACATACATATTGTTTTCCATCTATTGCGCCTTCTATTTTTAACAAGTTTGTTCTGACATATCAATTTCTCCATTTCACTAAAATGCTTTTACAAAAATTGCAGGTATCTCTTCCTGGCACACTCTTGACTGTTGATATGTGAGCAAAGCAGTGCTTTGAAGAGTTAACAATTAGTCATAAACCCTCAATCATTCCGTGCCATCCAAGTGATGGATTGCTTACCTTTAAACATTTCTAATGTAATTTCCCTTCAACCATTGAGTGCTTAAATGAAGCAATGGTGCAGCCTTATTTCTAGGTATAAATTATAATATAGTGTATAAGAATCACAACTATTGCTGGCGTTATTAGGAATGTTAGTGTTACCTATCTACTTTTGTATCTGTTATATATGACATATGAAATGATGAATCTGGCCAGGGAAGGAATGTTTATAGCATCCCAACATTGCTTCCTTGAAGGAAATGAGTAAAGTACTTAATATTTGTTTAACAAATTTAGGATAAGTTTGATTTGCTTGGCCAGCTCTTTTCTTATGCTGATTTTTCAATTACAACAGTCACGTAAGGGCTATTGTATTAACTCCAAACTGAAATTGAAATACACTTCAATTCCGTCACGATAGAGAGGTATAGAGAGAGGGATCGATCAGGCACTGAAGCCGCAGTAAAATGAAAGAACGCCACCCAAAATAAATTGGAACACAGTTCAGTTCGGTCACGAAAGAAAGGCACAGGGAAAGGGATCGATCACCTGTTGGTGCAGCAGCATGAAGGCCGCCCAACCGCCGACATATAAATTGTAAATTATGGATGCAAATTTTCTGGATTAGAAAATAGGCCATGAAATTTCTGAGTAGCGCAAAATAGAAATAAATGAATCCGAAAAAATCACTTACAGTTTGCAACAAAAGCAATATGGAGAATAGAGACTCTAAATGAGAATATTCACATTGTGTTACAAGATATGGTAAAACATTTCTGAATCGAAGCCTTAAATAGAATTCCCTGGAACGCCATTTTTCAAACAATAAAAAGAAAAGGGAGACAACAGATTATTGATATATGCCAAAATCCTATCTCATATGTACCAGCAATTAAGGGCATCACTTAGCAGCCACAAAGTTGAAAGTGTTTATAAGGGATAACACCAAAACTGTCAACATCGCTAGTACCAGAGTGGGAACCCTGGATTGTGTGGGCTGTATCTGGGAACTTGCACAGATCAGCCCTAACAGCATTCCAGAGGGTGGGCTTCCCCTGTGAAGATGTCTTCGAGTGTTTGAAAGAGGAAAATATTATTGGAAAGGGAGAAGCAGGGGTTGTGTAGAAGGGTTCGATGCGGAGCGGTGAGGAATTTGCAGTGAAGAGGTTGCCTGGGATTGGAAGAGGGTCTTCTCACGACCATGGTTTTGCTGTAGAGATTCAGACTTATATGTAAGTTCTCATACAGTATTTTCTTGTGTTATTTTTTCAGAATATGCATACACGCTGAAAGTGGATGAAAAGAGAGACGATGACCTCACCTGGAAGAAATGATGTTGTGTTGACGTTTTCTAAACAACAGCTCCGGCTCACGATTTCCAGCTCCGAGACCCGTTCGTGAGATTGTTAAACCAGGCTCCTCTGTCAGTTTGAACAGTGGTATACTCTGTGAGATTGATCGCTGCCGGTAGTTTGATGCAAGAAGGAACCGCAGAACAGTTACTACTGGAACTTAAGAATGCATAAGCTGCGGAAGATAACTGCACGAAGTTAACACGACGCCGCCAGTCCCTCGCAGAACATAAATATCCATGAATACACGACGCCACTCCCTCGCAGAACTGTCCCGCTCTATTTTGACGCCACTCCCTCGCAGAACTGTCCCGCTCTATTCTGACGCCACCTGTCAGCACGAGACTGAAAAACTCCCGGTTGTGCCATTCGGAATCCGATGCCACGTGTCAGCATGAGGAACAAAGGGACGACGAAAGTCCCTTTCAAAGGAAGGCCTATCGGCCTAATTACTTAAAGTAAAACAAAAGTAGCATTTAATGTGTTGTGTTATTTATGTTTATAGCAAAATATTAAAAAATAAGAGGAAAGATTTCATATAAAGAAACTTACATTTGCTATAGTTATAATAGTTTATTCAATCCAAATTACTATTTATTAGAGGTTTATATTATATTATCAAAGATAAAATCCAAAGATTTTAAATCTATATAAAAAATTATTTTTTGAAAACTTTCATTTTCTATGATTATGATAGGTTATTCAATCTAAATTACCATCTACAACAAGTTTATATCATATTATCAAAAATAAAATCTAAAGGTTTTAAGTCAATATAAAGAACTATTCAATTAATATACTCTTCACAATCTATTCAAATTATGTTTTGGTGGATTCCATAATGATTTAAAGAAAATTATACATGCGGTCAAACTTGGCCAACACCAACTTTCATTATTAAATTGTGAAATTAAATTAGAATGACAAACTCTCTATAAGTTCCTCTCTCACTATATAGAAATTGCTTTATTGTTAAATAAAATGAAAAAATAAAATAAAAAATAATCTATATTACACATTATTAAACCTTAAACTAGTATTCAAATATCAAATCAAATTATTGAAATATCTTATAAGGTGCAACAAGATAAAGATAAGCAAGAACTTTCCACTTAAAAAGATTCCACTGATAATGGTAAAACGCTTCATCTATGATATGGAAATATACATTGTTATTAAACATTGATGTGAAATTAGTACTTAAAGATTCATTACTAATTCAAATTTATTCAAACAGTGTCTCAACACATTTACATAAATAAAATATTAAAAAATTGTAAGAAATAAAGACAGTACTTGGCCAATTGATAACGGAGTTCTACATGGGTGACATTCCTTGGTCCACTTCAATCTACAAACCAACCTTATTGATTCTCCTTTAAAAAAGTGTTTCTTCTTTTGACAAAAAGGGTTAAAATTCACAAGTAAGCTTACAACTTGCTTTCTCTCCTTTACAAAGGGCTAATGAATCTACGAGCAAGCCTACAAATTTCTTTCTCTCCTTTTCAAAGGAAAAATGAATTCATGGGAGCCTACAACCTGCTTTCTCTCCTTTACAAAGAAAACCTACAACTTGAGAAAGCCTACAACTTGCTTGCTCTTCTTTATGAAGGGCTACTGAATCCAAGCCAATTCTTCCCTCTCCAAAATCAATTTAAATAATTCTTCATTTGAGAACTATTTCATCATATCATGGAGACAATAACTATCAAGATCTCATAAATAAGGATTATGTGCCATTCAAGGGATTGGTTTAAGGAAATATCTCAGCTCTCGATGAAGATCTCAATTTTCCATGAACATCTCAACTCTCCATGAAACTAGGAAATTACAATGCTACATAGCTTGTGCGCCAATGCTACATAGTTATCACATTTGTATTATTTTTTTGTTACAAATAAACATGACAAACACAAGAGTGTCTAAGCTCAAAATTTTAATTATGTTATTTTATCTTTTCACTATTTTTTCATAACCATCAATTTCCATTTTTTTCTGCAGATGAAGTCCACCTAACCTCATTCTAACTCCATAAAAAATATCTCTACAAGCTCTTCATAACATATAGAAATATTTTTAAATTTAGTTGAATAAGTGACCTCCACGTAAAAGGACCCTAAACTTTGTCACTTCAAATATATACATTAACATTATAATAAATCCCATAAGTTTATATTAGAATGTTGTGTAACATATTACTGAAAATAGAGTTTATATTTCTAAAAAATAAATTCCAAATTTAACTTAATACTCACCTTTCATTTTAAAAATCATTCTTAGACATACTTACCTATGTATTTTAAGATATTGTGAATATTAATACTATATCATAATTGAGCCTACAATCCATAAATATCAACAAGATACACAAAAAAAATGTCAAGCCAATCTACAATGTATTTGCAAGGTAATTGATAGTTATTCCCTTGGAGCATTGATTCATTTCCATCTAGTTGTGCTCAATTTGGACTAGTTGATTCTCATCATCAAACAATTCGATTGCAAGAGCCTTTACAAGTTTTATTTTTCCAACTCCAATGAACCCCAAGAATGGGAACGATTTAGTCAATTGTTAAATATTTAAAGTCCAACCTACAATCTTAACATAACTTCAATAACCACTTGAACTGCCTCATATTTTATGACAATTCATTCACGCAACCTGTCCATCGGACCTATCAGTGGTGCCTTTTCATTCTAATGAACTATTTTAACAAGAAAATGAGTCCAATGACTCACAACCTGCATTCATCACATAGGTATATATCTTGAACATCAAACACTATGTCTATCTTTAATGGTGAACATAAATTCTACAAGTCATATTCAATGGAAAGTATATAGATACTTGAAATTAAGACATTTAATGTACCTCGACAATCTATTTAGGTCCCACACTCTTTGTTAACATAATATTTTCTCTCATCCCAACTTCATCTCTAGCAATTGCAACCTCTATTTCCTAAAGGACCCCATATCAAAGAATTTCCTATTGAAAAGAGGTTTTGTGTAATAAACATAATAATAATAATAATAATAATGTGAATATCACTACTTTGATAATAGCTTAGTAAGTGTTTCAAAGTATCGTTATAACAAGCTAAGTAATTATGCTCATGAGCAAATTTAAAAATAAAGGTGAAAAGGGCATGAAGATAAAGAGTATGTGTGAACCATCAAATAAGATTTGAAGGCCATGATTTTGTGCATGTAACTCCAAATCAAGAAAAGTTACATGCATTGGAAAGCTCTTGCTAAGAACCATTCCATTGCCAAGTTGGATTTATAGTATTATCAATGGATCCAAAGGAGAAAAAATGATACAACATTGGGTTTGGGTAGGTGACACTCATCATCATCTACAGTTATCAAAAACCTTGTTCATCTTTCTCTTCTAAAAGTGCTTGGGGTGTCTCTCATGGTGTAATTTCTAATGATATTCCTCAGCCTTGTCAATTTTTCTCACAAGTTTTACATTCTTTTATTGAAGAGATGGCTTCTTTTGTTGTTGTCACAATATTCTTGTCAGTCCACTTATTCTTCTCCCCTTTTCTCTATTTGTCTTGTGATTTTGCTCGATTATGCACTCTCGAATGTTCCTTTCACTTTTCTCCATCAAGATTCTATGCTTAACATTTTATTAATTAATTTTCTTAGGCGTAAACAACATCCTGGTCATTGACTGAGGAATCAATGCTCACAAATATTTTATCAACATGTATGGACCTTTTAAAGAGACAACCTATTGTGTAAAATTCGCAACAAGGGTTAGCAAATCTAAATATCTAGTAGTTTAGCTAGATAACAGACAAATAATGGAAAACCAAAATAGAAAACCTAATTTTATCTTTCTCTTCCTCTCTAATGTTTGCATTCTTCGTGAGAAAAGTAAAGAACAAAATAAAAAAAGAACAACTCATGAATAGAAACTAGATTATGAATGAAATGATTGTACCATTCTAATAAAAACAATAAATAAAACACCCTTGTAGAAGTTCTTGGAGAAAAATGGACTCCTTGTCCTCCTCCTTGGGAGGGCTTTCGTTGTTTCTTGAGTGTGTGGTTTGGCTCCTCTCCTTATGGCTAAAAGTGATGATGGTTGTTATGAAAAGATCTCATGAATCACATTGGGTGCCTTGGGATTTAAATAAATTTCAACAACATTTCATTACTTTCGATGGGTGAATATCAATCAATTTTAACTATTATTTTTAGATTTTTTTATTTTATTTGATTTTACTTATCTTTTTTGGATAATTTTTAAATGAAAAGGTCAAAAAAGGGTTTTATGACCATATGAAATGAAAATTACTTTTAGGAAAAGTGCTTCCTTAAGTTATTTTGGTAAAAATGATGTAAAAGCGGGTTTAAACACATGGTACCTGTAGTATATGTGATATATTTCGATAAATGTAACAACCTCGGGTTAAAAGTTCATGTAATAAACTTAATAAAGGAAAAATAAGACCAAGGTCATCGGACATGTATTCCAAGATGAATGTTGGGCAAAGCATCCTAGTGGGCATCATTTGTTGTTTATTATGGCTAAGGGGAAATTGGCAAAGGCTTTGAAAAGGAAAAAAGGCATTATTGGCATTCTATTTATGAAAGTAATGGAAAATAGGAGAAAATGAAGGAAAGGAAGGTGGCAAGTCATAGGTTGCATGTGAGGGGGAAATTGAAGGAAAATAGAGGAAAATGAAAAAATTAGAGGCATCAATAATAAAAAGGATTATGAGGATCAATTCACAAGTTTTGCTGGTTTAGCCTTTTGTCAGTTTGGCTTTGGAATTACTCTCAGAGAGGAGAAGAGCACCAAGAGGAGGAAAGCAAGGACAAGCAAAGGAAGGACAAGAAAGGACGAGGAAATCAAGGAAAAGCAAGGAAAAGTTGGATCAAACAGCTTCAACAAGAATCCTTGCGGGTAACAGGTTGCATGTGTGATTTCCTAGCTGGTTTGTGCATGCATGGTACATGCATGTGTGTATTTGGTTCTCTTGTTGTCATGGGCCTGGGTTTTTCCAAGTTTGACAGTGGTTTTACCCTTGCCTTGCTGTTTCCGGATAGTCATGGTGTGATGGGATTCATTCTTGGTTGAGCTTTGAATTTTCGAAAGGTTTTGGATCTAGGTGAGGTGGTCTCAGGAAAATCCCAAGGGTTGGGGGTGAAGATGGTTTTCTCTGGGACCTCAATGGGTGGGTGGAGATAGGAAAATTCCTCAAGGGATGGTGAAGGAATAGTGAGGCATCCAAGCTCAGTTTGGTTTTGTGATCTCGAGACTGGTTTAGGTGAGATCACGATAGTGTGAGGGTGGAGGTGGTTTAACCTCTGGATTCCCTTGGTTGTTTATGCATTGGTTTATCCCATGAGATCTAACATTCATGCTTGGAATATGGAACGTGGGTGATTGGCTAAAATAGATATTTGGTTCAGCTCAATCTATGGTCGAATGGTACGTGGAAGTCCCTGACTTGGCTAGCTTTTGCATATGATGGATACGAGTTATTTCCCATTGTAATTCATGAGTAGTTATACTTGTTATTATGTGTATTTAATGGTTATTCTATCATTGTTATTTATTTGGTTATATGTTGGTTATAAGCATGGTTTTATGACATATTCAAGTTATGGCTCTTATCATGTGTTGATTGATAAATGAATGGTTATTGAATGCATGACCTAATAGATGTTATTCCAACTGTTGTGACAGGGCATTAGCCCTTCTTGGTAAACCTCAAATAAGTTTCATACCATTCTATGTTCATATATGCATTGATGACTTATATATTTCATATTCACCATGCATTTGACGGAATGACTGCCATGGTTAGACCAAGTTATTTCAAGTCCTTGAGTAATTTTTGTGTTAGAGGCTTTGTTTGTGTGTCATTTACTATTCTTGAAAGTTTTAGCAATTTCTAGGCAATGGTCTGGAGACTAGCCCTGCAAAAAGTGGCTTAGATCTTGCAATTGCTGGCACAAAGCTGGGTAAAAAAGACTGCAGTCGCTCCCTTGTAGGCTTATGCATGTGACTGGAGGATTACAATCAAATTTAGGCAGTGTTATGCCAACGTATGTGAATCCAAATAAGTGAAAAAAACAAGTTGACTCAAGGTTTGGGCACCTAGAAGGGTGGTTTAGCTCTTGGGGGTCCTATAGCACCTGAGGGAAGTGAGTAAAGTCTTGGGTTGTCGACTTCATTTCCTTAAGGTGATCTAGGAGGTTGAGTCATGTCATAGTAGCCCTCCGCTCTTGTTTACCACGATAGGCCAGTGAAAGTGGGTAGATGTGGGAGGTGTCATTACAGAATGGTATTAGCGCATGGTTCAACACTTAGAATTAATCAGTGGAATGTATTTGTCATGCATGCATGAAGGTTGTATATGTGCTTGATGTGTATGCATGGTGGTGGCCATTGTTACAGTTGTGTTGACATGTAGAATTTGATCATGTTGTTGTTGGGATGTGTTTGTCATGAATGCATGTCAGTTGTATATGCATTTGTTATGCATGTTAGTGTTTATATGTTGTTACACATGCATTGTTATGGGCATGGTTGTCATACATGAGGTCATGGTATGCAATTGATATTGTCATGCATGATGTCTATATATTGTTATGATTATGATTATACATGTATCGTGCTAATCTAGCTGATCTTACATATAAGATATACTCCCCTGAACTACATTGAGGTATGTTGGTTAATGGTTGTTATAAGCATTAGGGTTATGTACATGTCTGTCAATCTATGGTTGTTGCGGTTACATGTATGATAGATGCTAGTTGATCAGTGTGATCATATGGACATGCCTTAGATAATCTTGTATGATAGTAACTTGTTGTTATATGCACTGCGGTCATATGCATGATGATTATGGTCATTTCATTTAATATATTGATGTTATATGTATCGTATTAATTTGGATTGGCCTGTGAAGATGGATATGGTTATGATACTCAGGTATGAGTCCATATATTTGTGATATGTGTTGGGTGATTTAATGGTTAGTTAAATCCCTGTCATTTAATTTATCAACCTGTGGGTTTCGTAAACTTATGAGGTATACCTGTACTATATGTACAAGGTGGTTATCTTTTAGATTAGATTAATCTAATGAAATCTAAAACTAATTACAAAACAAATTAAATCAATCAAAACCAAACCAAATTGAAATAAAACATAAATAAATTGAAATCACACTTACATAAAGGAAATCACACTTGCGTGAAAGTAAATCACACCTACTGAAATGAAATCACACTTGCATAAAGTAAATCACACTTATTGAAAGTTAAAGCACACTTGCATGAAATGGAAATGCACTTGATGAAAGTAAAAGCAAACTTGCATGAAATGGAAACACACTTGCTGAAAGTAAAAACACACTTGCATGACAAGAAATGAAATAACAAAACTATACTATGTTACCAATGTACAAAGATGTGCAAACTGTAGTTGATGGGGGCCCTCCATTCCTTAGTAAGCACGCCAAACTACCATCACATATTCAAAGTAACAATATGCTGGAGAATCTTGGATTGAACTATTTTATTGATTGGAAGAATATAATACATAGATAGATAGATGGGTTCCTTTGAAGGATGCACCCCTATTTATACAAAAAATGAAGATCACTAAACAATAAATGTAGATTCGTCAAATCTCTCCTAAATCCACATTTATCTCATGTGGTTACAACCAATCTCCTAAAAATGTGAGATACATATCCTCTCAAAATCTTCTCATCCATGATTCTTCTCCTTTAAATATGCATAGATAATTCCATGAGTGGGGAAAATAAGTGGGGTGGAGAAGAGATTTTTTACATGTCAAAGATTCCAATCCAAATTATATTAAGAACGCGTTTTTAATTTTGAAATTTCCAGTTTTCCCTCTTGACTTGTTGTAGCTAATCATTGAATCAATGTAAGGAGGTCTGTAAAAAAAGGTCATCTTTCAAGTTAATGGAGGCATGGGAAAGTACCTAGTTATTGGAAATTTTCCATTTATTCCATGTAAAAGGTTGGTTAAACAACATGCTTTCCAACTAAATGCAAAATGGGAAAGAATACCCATTTGGGAATTAATATATGATACCAATTGCACAAAAGAGAGAGAAAATCATAATTGAGAGGCAAGCATATTGTGCATGAGGGGAAGACAATAGAGTTGCATGTAGAGAATAGAGGAGAGCAATAATTACGAGCTTAGCCAATGCCTATGTAAAACCAATAGAAATAAAATCCTTGGATTGATACCCTAGAATTGTGTGGGAATCCTTCTAAAAAATGTTTGAGTGTAGGAAAATTAAATTATAACCTTTTTGGATGCACAAAAAGGCACTCAAAAGAGGATTTTCTCGATGGATTATGTAATAGTGAAGAGAGCTCACTCTTGTACTATGTAAATCTAGTAGAGGGGGTGCCTAGAATTAATGGGGGTCTTGAGAGCCAACAAACAATTTTCCTTGCCAAAGTTATCCCTTGAGAGGTAGTCATTACCCACAAATATTGAGATTTGCCTAATTTTACCTTCGTGGTATCATGGTTTGGCTAGGGGGTGGCATGTTTTAGAAAGATAATATGGAATAATGTTTATGTTTGGGTGGAAAATCACTCACCCCCACTTAATTGGTTGGGAATCCCTTAGATTTAGATAGATATTTCAAACCCAAGTTTTTTTTTATATATTTCTTGTTTAGTGAATGGAAACAGATGTCAACCTAAATTTTAAATGAAAAATTAATTATGAGAAGGTTCTTAAAAGGAATAAATTTTTTTCTAGCTATTGCATTTAGGAATTAAGTGTAATTTCGTAAGTTTTCACTTCATGGAATGTTGTCTTAGATAATATTATAATATGTTCTGTTGAGAACTATAAGCTCAACCTTTATGATAGCAACTATCATTTGAATGATTGATGTGTTGTTTTATTGGGATAGGTTCAATTGTTGTGATAGTCAAAGCATGAAGGATATCAATATGTAAATATAAGAGTTAACAATTGAATGTTATGAACCTAGTTATTGCGAAGAAATGTTCCCTATAAAATTACTCTAATTGAATTCTGTTGTCTAAAAAGAAAAGGGACCCCCCTTATCAAAAAGAAAATTCCTACAACTTTGCTAACATAATTCAAAGAACTTTTGTGATAAAGAAAAAGACAAGAAAGCTTCTAGTTCCTTGGGAACCTAGGGCTCTAGGCTTACCTTTGAAGGTAATATAATCCTAAATGTTGGAGGTATATTCGTTATCTGGAAGAAATTCCTATCAATCTTTAATAACGATTTGGTAAGAGTTTGTTCACCAAGCTTGAGAAATTTTTTGAACCTAAGGCTTAGGATATTTCCTTGACTTGATTAAAGCTAAAGGGTACTTATAAGGGTCCTTTTGTCCTCATGTATCATACTTGGGAGTAAAGCACTTAGAATTTCTTAGAAAGAAAAAATTAGAATTTTCTTCTAAGGCAAATCTATAGAAAGTTTGTGTATTGCACAAAGAAGAACTTCATGTGAAATGACACATATCACACAAAGAAAAAGTTTGTGTAAGATAGAAAAGGAAGGGGAAGGCTAAGTCATCAAGATGAAAAAAAAAACTAATGTAGTACAATGTATCACACCAAATTTTTTTGAGTGTGATACACCACACCTATATATTTTAGGCACAACCAAAGGAAAGAAGAAGAAATGAAAGTTTATAGCAACAAAGTGAAGGAAGGGCTCTCTTCATTGCATGAAAGTAAAATTTCATGTGATGCAATGTATTTCACCATAAAAATTTGTGGAATGTAGGCAAGTTTTCTTATGTTGTGATAAGGAAGGATCTACTTCCTTTATCACAAGGAAGAAAAGTTTCTCAGGTGAAATACATTATATGATAAAAAATTATGGTGCAACACATATAATGAATCACAAATTTCATTTATTTGACATATTTTTTCCCTTCTTTTTAACTCCTTTGTTTTACCCATAACTCTGGCTTATCCATTTTATTGCCCATATGTAGGATTTAGGCTCAAGGTGTTTTCCATTGCATTTCTTAATATTTCATTGGATTTATAATTAAAAATAGGGGTAGTGTACTTTGTATTTACTGTTAAAGTGAGGGTCCATGTGTGGACAAGTTGTTACACGGTGTTGCTTTAAAGTTTCACATGTTATGAATTCTTCAATCACATGTGTTGCAAATCCCGTGAAACATATTAAAGTTGTTATGATAGCTTCGACAATTATGGGTTTCTGAGTAGTCCAAATAGTTTGCTACAAAATCAGACATGTAGCAACTTGCTATAGAATTGGACCTATAATAACTTGTTGTAGAATTGGGCCTATAGGATTCAATTGATAATTTAATGAAAAAATACCATGAATATGCCATGAATCCAACAATACAACCATGTGGGAATATGTGAAAGAAATTATTCTGATTTAATTGTTGGAGGGAAAATTTTCATATTCCCACAACTATCATTCCATTTTTCCACATACAAGAAAATTTAAATTCATTGGGAAGCTACAATTTACATCATAACATGTAAATTTGTTGATATAACATGTAGTGTGGCTTCATCATGTAATCCATTCATCATTAGGGTCTTTGCATGCAGTAAAGGTCGGAACAAAGAATTTTTCACATCACCAAGATAGGGTACCTATGATCAAACAAATAGAGCATCATTTCAACTAACTAGAACCTATGTATTTATTATAAAATACCATCATGACAACCTCTGTACACATGATCAAGCAAGTGAAAGCCTTCAAACAAGTTGCTTTGGTATATTTCTATTAAGCACAAATGATCCAACTATGGATCACATTACTTTATTATTTGTTATATTGGAACATTGTAAGCCCTAAATTTGAGGGTTCTTGTCATTCCATGTTTGGAACTAGCATATGCTCTGCTAATCTATAAATATTAAGTCGTACTCAGTATCAGGGAGAGGGATATTTTGCGTGTAAGGAAGTTACCACTCTATAAGCACACTCCAATACAATATAAAGTTGTTATGTGCATGATTACAAGTTAAGTTTGATCTGGTGATCCTATAACTAAAGCATAGGTTGAACCCTTATAGGGGGGCCACTCCAAGGTAAGACATTGTGTAAGATCTTTGTATATATTATAGATGCGTGTTATAGTTTCAATTTTATTTATTTTCATTCATTAGTGTTAATTTCCTTCCTTGCTTTATTAGTTTCATTTCATGTAGAAAGCTCGATTGTAAAAATAGGTTATTTAATTGCAGGTTTAGAAACTACTCATGATTTCAATCTAATAACAAAGCAAAAGACATGTTATCACAGGACTCTAGGTCAGTGATGGTATCACTCTGATAGGAGCCATACATTAGACTTGAAATCTTAAGTATTAGAATCTTTTGAAGGCATGTGTTTAATTTCCTGGAAATATTCTTTAATTTCCAATTCATAGTTATTGTTTTTCTAATCAGAGGCTTCCAACAATGAGAGATATGATCTATAGAAAAAAGAATTACCCAAATAATGCAAGGAGATATCCTAGTGACAACAAGGCTTCCATTAGCATGATCAAGTGTTCAAGTATATAGATAATTGTTTAGAGTGAATGGGATTTGAGTTTATGAAGTGTGATATTGCAATTTCCTTTTTGCAAAAGCTTGTTGGAATACCTATGGAAGTTAAAAATATGTAGTCTACACATATAATGTATGACATCCCACTAGCATTAGTACCTTGATTTGACAATTTAATGATGAGCCATATTTTTCCAATTATACAGTAATAAAATAGCTCATCATTTTGGCACCATTTGTGGGGAGATGTTAGTGGAGCAACACTATTTCTTTCATTTGTTTTTAGTGCAAAACACGGTACAAGAATAAGCAAAGAGGAACCAAATACTACCGTCTTTATGAGATATCATATGTAATGTTTTGCATTTAATATAGGTAATATAGATGCATGAGTTAAGTTAAAAAGATTTCCTTTTGTGGTGTTGTAAGAGCCACCCATAATACTAATCACTTTTGTGAGAAGCTTGGAAGAAGGAAGAAGTAGTGATGAATAATGATTCCAGTAGGGGGGAAGTTAAGGAGATGTTGTTTAAAGAGGGTATGCCTTATGAAATTCATAAGTCTTCCATTATTTTTATTTGGAATACATTAAAAGATCATATGTTTTCAAATTAGTACTTATATTCTATGGAACAAAGCATGGAAAACTTTCATGAATAATGAGATATGTGATGGACTCTTTACATTTTCCATGGCAATTATGTCAATTTTTCCTTATATCAATTTTGTAATTTAGATGATGAGACATTTTATAGACTCTTTAGGTTCCCATAGTTGTTATGTTAGGATCTCATTATATCATACCACAATTTGAACTATATTCTATAATAAACAATCTCTAATGATTCCTCTTTCATATCTCACCTAGGTAGGAATCAAATTTCGAACCTCAATTAATCTTCTATGATACACTTAAAAAAAGAGGAACATGGATATAGCATGGTTGTGGATGCATTCTATTGTGGAAACCCCTATTGTTACCTTAGGATGCTACAATTTTGAGAGGGATTTAGGTTGTTGGAAAATTTTCCACAAGTATATGTTCCAGCCATAAGTCAAAGCCTCAATCACATTATGCAAGCACTTTTTCAATGCATAACCCTAATTAGAATTTTATTCCACCTCCATTATAAAATTGAAGGTTTTAACCCTATACAAATAATACCTGTAACAAAATTCTTAAAACTAACAGAAAATATACAATGGAAATTATAGTAAATATATACAAAGATTTTTATTTGGAACCCAAAATTTGGAAAACCATATTGATTTTTCATTATACTCCTTTATAATGTTACAATACATTATATACATGCCATAGCATTCATAAATCCCCAATCCATTAACCTAGGATTAGAATATAAGTGTATTTTTTTTTTTACCAATCTACAAAACCATGGGCAAAACCACCTTCACCCAAAAACTGTGGACGCAAAAAATCTTCCAAATTATTATTATTACTATTATTATTATTTTGGGGCACTGCCCCAAACCCCATGCAAGGGGGCTACTTCACCCTTGAAAACCTCTAGCAAGCGGAGATATCACCCTCCACGATCCCATGAACAAAGGGGGCTACCCCCGTGACCCCCTCGTCATGCCCGATGCAACATATCGTACATGACAATAGTCGTCTAAATATTTTAACACGTACCCCACAAAACCTTCATTTGATATCCTATATAAGAACATAGCTTGTCTCTTTGATCTAAAAGTTTGTCTAGTTTAAATGTATTTACATGTAACTCTAAGTGTTCATCTTAAGGTAACATTGCCATACTCCTTCTATTCTCTCCTGATTGAACTTAGGAGTTTCGCAAATGTCACCACCATTGGAGAGGTGACTTGGATGATACAAAGCACACATGTAGCAAGTACTATACTCTATATTTTATCCCTTGTAAGGAAACCACCTTAGAAGTTTCATCATATAGATAAAGCATAATCATTTTGTTATTAAATAGTTTGATAAACAAGGTTTGCTATGACAATATTCTAGAAGCATTTTCTAACTCTTTGAATGTCTCTAGTAAGCTAAGTGAAATACATTTAAGGACGACTGCAAATGATTCTAGAAGGAACTTCTACTTGATGATGTGCTAAAGAAGGATTCCTATCAAAGGTGGTATTGATGAGGATGTATATGTGAGCCCATTATTTTTCCAAGAAATAATAATGTCTTCTTAGAAAGCATCATATAACCTTGGGAAACCTATTAATATCACATGTGTTTATAATACAAGACTATCATTACCAAGTTAACTTCTCCTTCTTATCATAATTTTCTTATCAAGGACACTAGATTTTGAGGATTTACCAAGCAATTAAAAAATAAATCATGTTGAAAATTTGCTTCAACCCAAAATCTATCTATATGCAGATATTATTGTAATTTGGTACAAGTGCACTTCATATTTGTTGTCTTCCAATTGGAATTTTAGTGTTGGAGCTTCACACTACTATGTAAAAATAAAAAAGAGAGAGGTACAACAACAATATATTCATATTCATCAATTTAGACACAATTTTCATATCTCTCCATTGTTGAATTTGTGGTGAATGTTTTAGGTCCACTAAAGGAATCATGACAGCCCATATCACCAACACTACATAAACAAAGAACATGAAGGTAACAAAGTTTTCAATTGATACCTCATAAAGCTTCATCATGTAGGAAAAAAACATTTTCAAGGAGGTGTTATATATATATATATCTATATATATATATATATATATATATATATATATATATATATATATTCACAATCAATGTCATTAAAGATTTGCTACAAAATCATCAAAGAGTCATAGATATTCTGAAGGTCATATCATAATGTCCATGAAATGGGTATTGGGAAATTTTGGTAGAGGACGAAATTACATTGTGATAGAACATCCACCTAAAATATAAAATACCTAGCTCAAAAATTAATATAAATAGCATATTTATTGGACCAACAACATTTTGACCTAGTGAAATTGTTAGAAAATAGAGTTGGGATAGTCAAATATTGGGAGACAAAATGGATGTATATTTTAAACATGTCTCTAGGGTATACTCTCCTATGAATCTATTTTAAAATGTAACTTGAATCATTTCATTTTGATACGATGTGAGAAAGTTAATCCCTAATTACTAATTGTCTATCCTAAATCTGCACTTCTAGAACTATGTTTTTTAGGTTGTTCATTAGTACACTTAACATATCAATTATTCATTTTAAAAACCATTTTCTATTTATTATGTGTACATGGATCTAATTTCATCTCCAATTTGAATCAATTAAATCCATTATGAAACAAAATGGTTATGTCAAAAACCGTGACTTTGGTCTAGGCCAAAAATCCAAAACAACTATGCCTTGCATCATGTTTCTTAGATTTTTTGGCATATCATTTCAAAAAAATTCAAAACTTGTTTATGCTAGAGATATCCCTATGAACCTACTTTAATTTGGATTTGAAATCACTTCAATCATACA
This sequence comes from Pinus tabuliformis, assembly GCA_031772625.1. Lineage (NCBI taxonomy): Eukaryota > Viridiplantae > Streptophyta > Pinopsida > Pinales > Pinaceae > Pinus > Pinus tabuliformis. The sequence goes on along the minus strand of CM062805.1, from coordinate 1,068,151,839 downwards.
TTATATGAATAATTTATCACCGAAATACTATTGGGTAGTCTAGGCTAACCACCAATCCTCGACGGGTAACAAATTAAAAAATTTCAATGAATCCCTTAAGATATCTAATTTATACACATACTTACAAAAAAAATTATTCTTATTATAGGAAGAAAGTACTCATAAATATTTTCCTCCATAGTCTCACCTTGTGTTGCAGGTGAAATGCTAGTTTTTTCACAGGTTGAAGAAGGATCATAGAGGTCAACCCATGAATGAGTAATTTTTGAAGGGAAACAATCATGAAATGGGAATGTGACCAAGACATACGAACAAGTGTGCTATCATGTAATGCTAAGTCCTTAAATGAACCATGTCTAGGAACTTGTTATAGAATTTTTCCAATTGTTTACTTACAACAACACAAGGACATTCCAAAAAGTTGTAGATAGAGTGCAAGGTGAATAATGAATTTCTATGACAAGTAATGGAAGACTAGTGATATATAAGTCAAGTCTCATTTCTACACTGATGGTTCTATTGTTGCACAAGACCCCTTCAAGAATACCATAAGCATCATAGTATGCCAATGCATCTTTCCTAGCTCAACTTTTTCGTTGAAGTTAATGAAGTTTCATTTGTATATGTGGTTAACTTTGAAAGCTAATAATTTCCTCATTATATTATTCATGTAACCATTGTTATCACATCACAGATCTATCCTGCTTCTTTCCTCCACAATATCTCCATAACTTCCTAGTCCACCCATTCCTAACCCACTCAATAAAGTAACTTGGCTCACTTACAATGCCAAGCTACCTTTCCAGTTTCAATCATTGTTGAATAAATAGAGTTTTTGCTAGCAATCCATCAAAGGTTTCTTTTGCTACCTGGTTGCTACTAATATTGTCTAGAACACTTCATTCATTTTCAAACATTTAACCATGTCTTATGATCTTGCAAAATGATTTTATTCTTAGTAGTAATTTAGAAATCCACCACTGCTATAAAAAGAAAAAGAAATAACAAAGTTCTAAGGATGATATTAGTGTTGTTACAAAAGAACCAATTCCAATAATCCCTATGGTTGTCACACAAGAACCAACTACAAGGGAAACTCATTAAAGAGAAGAAATACACGTTGTCACTCAAGAACCAACACCTACACACTTAAAGGTTGCCACACGAGAACCAACCTCGGAAGACCCCGAGGTTGCTACATAAGAACCATTCTCAAAAGGCCCTATTGTTGCCACAAAAGAAGCAATAATAGAGAAATTGGTTGACGAAATTCTCCAAGAGGAAAATATTACTGCCTTGTGTGAACCTGTAGCAAAACAAGTTATTGTAGAAGTAGCCTTCCCTCAAAGATTCAATAAATATATCTCCAAACCAAGAGGGGAATTTGTTGATAGTCCTTGGCACTAATTTTCAATGATGTTTGCTCTCTGAAATGAGAATGTGTGAAGAACTTGCTATAGAAGATCATATACTTACTGTAAATTTCTTGAAATTCTTAGAGAGTACGGGTATGCTTCTTATTTCTATTTGTTTACCAGATTCATTAAATACTCTATATTTGTATTTGAAAACCCACTTAAGTATATTATCTTTTCTATCATAATTCTTTACCATTTGTTATTTTTTCAAGGATGGAAAAAGTCTTCAGTTTGGTGTGTGTGTGGGGGGAAGGGTGTGGGACATCATCACCTTTACATTTCATGATCACGCCATCAATATCATGCCCATACCAACCCCACCCTTATTTGATCCAAAACCTTCATCACTCCATCTAAATCATGGCATCATCATACTCTTCATCCACATTTCAAATCCAATCCAACACCTCCCTATCAAAGAGAGAGAGAGAGAGAGAGAGAGAAAAGGACAAAAAATGTTCAAGAAGAAGACATGTGTTTCGACATCAAGCATTGATGCTACTACACAAGAACCAACATTGAGAAACCCTAATGTTGCTCCATAGGAACCTACAATAGAGGGCCTTGTTGTTGTCACACAAGAACCCAGATTAGGAGCAGAAGAGACATTGTTGATGCTCCACAAGAACCAGTAACAAGAGTAGAAGAAACATTTTTGTTGCTCCACAAGAAACAACAAAGAAAAAAAAACAACTAACATGGACAAGCCAAGGAATCACTAAAAAAGGAACATGTTACCCCACAAGAACCATCAAGTAAAAAATCAAGTTGAGAACCATTGAAGGTTGACTTACATATGGTATATGGATTGTAAATCATTTCTTACATTTACAAAGGTGCTTTTTGGGCTGTGAAATTCATAAAAATATTTTACACTACATGTAATGTCTGTGGAATATTCAAAGATAGATTATGTTTCCAGCCTCTTCAATGGCAACCACAACTACAAATATTATAGCACCCATACTTCATACCTCCTTTTGGCATGTTATGCTCAGAAATAGGTCATCTATTAGTTGTTGCAAATCTATAAAGTCGTTATAGATCACCTCTAGTAGGGAAATCCATGGTGTCTTATACTAGTATAAATGCTTGTTACCCAACCTAGACACATGCATAAATCATTGTTTGAAGGCCAACAAGAATGCCTAGTTGACAAGAAGGGAAACATTATAGTCCTATGTCAAATCAACCTATTTCCTTGTGTAGATTTGAATGAGACTTCATAAATTGGTCTTTGCTTCAAGGAGGAGTCATCACCTTGAGAAAATTTGATTGGTATGCATTGGAAAAAAGAAGCCTCATTTAGTATGTGTCATTACAATTTGGTTGATACAACAATACAAGGTTGCATAAGAACACACAACATATTCAGCTTGGGGGAGAGGATGAGTTGCAAAATTACCATAATTTGGCATCTTCTTTTCCTTCTTTTTAACCCCTTTTCATTTACCTATAACCCCGCCCTATCAATTTTAATACCTATATGTGGGATTTAAACTCAAGGTGTTTTCTATTGCATTTTTTATTAACATTAAGGGATATAATGTGTTTTTTACTTACTTTTGAAGTGAGGTTGCATGTGTGGATATGTTGTTACAAAGTTTTGATTTAAATGTTCATGTGCTATGGATTTTTCAATCATGGATTTTGTATATCCCTTGCCACATATTAAAGTCATTATGATAGTTGCTACAACTACAAGGTTCTTAGGAGTCTAAAAGTTTAATTACATAAGTCAAGCCTATAACAACTGGCTACGGAATGAGGCCTGCAACAACCCATCAAAATTTAATAAAAAAATGCCACAAATATGCCATGAATACAATAGTTCAACCATGTGGGATGATGTGAAAGGAAATAATTCTAATTTTAATGGTTGAAGGGCGGATTTTCATATGCTCAAAAATATCATTACATTTTTTCACAATATATATTTTTAAATTCATTATGCAACTACAATTCATACGCAATTTTTAATAAGGTTTATTGATATAACTTGTAGCACACCTCTAACATGTCCTCGAGGTCATCATGAGGATCTTTGCATGCAATAAAGGCTGGAGCAAAGTAGTTTTCACATGACCAAAATAGGGCACGTACGATCAAACAACCAATGCTCATTTCAACTAAATGGCACTTGCATAGTCATTATCTGATAACATCATAATGGACTTTGTACATGTGATCAAGCAAGTGACAACCTCCAGCTCTAAGTCTATCCTCTGTTATGATGATAGATTGAGAGCATTAAACACTTCAATGGATAAGTCCAACAACAAATTGTTTTGGTATATGTATGTTAAGAATTCATGATCAAACCATGGATCACATCACTTTATTATTTGTTACACTGGAAAATTATAAGCCCTGAATTTGAGGATTCTTGCCATTCCATTTTGGAACTGGAATATGCTCTACCCATGTATAAATGTTAGTTACCATCACTATCAGGGGGAGGGACAGTGTGTGAGTATGGATGTTATCACTTTCCAATATATCAATATAAAGTTGTATTGTGCATGATTGCGAGTTAATTTTATCTGGCGATCACATAGCTAGTACACAGGCTAAACCCTTGGAGGGGGCCCACTCTAAGGTAGAGTGTTGTGTAAGTTCTTTGTATATATTATAGATGTATGTTCTAGTTTTGATTTTGTTTATTTTCATTCATTAACGTTAATTTTCTTCTTGGTTTTTATTTGTTTCATTTCCAGTAGAATGCTTAGTTGTAGAAATAGGCTATTTACTTGCAAGTTTATAATCCATTCATGATTGTAGTATAATAACAGAGAAAAAGACATTTTATCACAGGACTAGGTTATTGATTGTATCACTATGAGAGGAGCCCTACAATATTTGAAACCTCAAGTGTTAGATTCTTTGGAAAGCATGTGTTTTAATTTCCTGCAAGTATGCTTTAATTTCCAATTAATTGTTAGAGTTTTTTTAATGAAAGCCTTCTAACAATGAGAATTATGATCTATAGAAAAATAGATTACGTAAATCATGCAAGGAGATCTTTTGGTGAGAGCAAGGCTTCCATTAGCATTATCAAGTGTTCAAATATATGGATCATTGCTAAGGGTGATTGGGCTTTGGGTTGCAATTTCCTTTTTGTAGAGGCATGTTAGAAATTTAGTGGAATTTTAGAATCTGTGCCCTGCACATAGAGTGCATGACATCTTGCAAGTGTTAGTATCCCAAGTTGAGAATTTAATGATGAACTATCTTGTTCCAACCATATGTTAATAAAATAGCTTGTCAATGTCGTATTGGAGAAAGTCTTGTAGAGCGTGATAAACCATTTCGCAAGAAAGATAATTTTTAAAGTGATATGTCACACGACGAAACAAACTTTGGGATGTGACGTACTGTTGCACCAAAACTTATTTGGCATGGAGGATAATTTTATAAGGTGCAGTACACAAAATATAGGGAATTTCCTTGAAGGGTATGAAACTTGGTGAATGTCCATACAACGAGTGATGTGTCAACTTATAATGCCATATGGGATTGCATGCCACATAGGCATGATGATGTCATCAAGAGGAGAAGTCCAATATCTTCAAAAGGCCACGACTTCTTGTCTAGAGCTCGGATTTGAGCAAGAATACGGTGATTGGACATTCTCGATAAGTAGAATGCATCCATGAGCTCATAAGTGGCTTTAGAGCTGTGTTAAGATTAAGAGGAAAAGTTGATTACCTCACCTTCCTAAACATGATCAAGGGGTTGGGTACATTACACGTACGACCCATGTATGAATCTCTACTAGTAAAATAATGGTTTGTACAATCTCTCAAATACCCAAAAGATCAAAACATACAACTATAAAACAACTTCCTCATGTGTGAAATTTATAGACAACTTAATAAACCTTTGAAAACTAATAAACAACTCATGGCAGCCATGACAAACTACAATGACATTTTTCCTTACTTCCGCTTGTGAATTAAATAACAAATTTAGAATTAGAAAAGTCTTACAACCAGGCAAGAGCCATATTATATAAGCCATTGATTTTAGATCTCATATATGAATGGATGGAGGTGGATACAATGTTATTAGAGTTATTCATTTAGTGAATAAAAATTATAACTCTAATGCTATAGCTAGGAATAAAATATTACTCCCACCCACTTCAACTACAAAACCAAAACAAACCCAAAAATTTATTCCAAAATTAGTGGAAAAATTAATGAAATCTTCGGTATAGAAACGTGGAAGATGTTAAAAACATAAATAATAAATCAATTAATGTGAAAATGAAAAGTTACGGAAAAATGGGAAGGTAAATGCGGTTTCCAACATGGGAAAATGAAAGTTACGGAAAAATAGAAAGTTAAACGTGGTTTCCAACGTCTCAACAAGCACAGCCTCCGCTTATGAAATGGACTGCCGCAAATGTCGGCTGACGTGTCACGACTTCGTTGGTTAATGCGTTGGAAGTTGGAACTTTGTTTTGGGCGGATCCCAAACGTGTGGAAGTCGCCGCGTTCCGACGCGGGTGCCCACGGTCATATGGACCGCCAGGCGCTGAACCAGATGCCTGAAGGAAGGAGGAAGATTCCTTGCTTCCACCAAGGTGGATTTGCATTGGGAGTGACGGACGCGAGGAAATCACGCGAATTTGGCCGCCCTTCCCACTACTTTCCGAAGAACAACGGGTCGCCGCAACTGTATAAGTTTACCATCCCTACACGATTGCAGTTCCATTCCGATGTCGACGAAGTCGTCGTCCTCCTCCTCCTCCCGGTGGTGGTGGAAGACTTCATCTGCGGCTGCTCCTTTCTTTCTTTTGAGATCCCTCCGCTGATTACTTAAGCTCTGTTTTTCTTTGTAGGGGCGGCAACATCAATTTATTGGCGCAGATGGCGAAATACATGGAAATGGTGGATGCCGGTATAAGGATCGTTACCAGGTTTCAATCTCACTGCCCTCAGACATCGCGCATGTATTATCATCCAACTTCCAACAACAAATCGCCCAAAAATGAGGGCGAGGGCGCCTCCTCTGGAGAAGGACTAATGGCTACCTCTCGTGCTGTGCATCTTCCTACATCTCGCGCCGATTCAGCGTTAGAGATCCTCTGCATCGCTGTTTAGGCTGCAATTTCTTCTGCAGAGAAAACAATGGGATCGGGATTGTTCCCCCAACCTATTCAATAATTTCTCATTCTTTTAAAATTTTCTCATTTAATCATGCCATAATATCCTTGACATTTGGGAGCATAATATGTTCTTTATCGTCCAAATGTATTCTTCAGTTATTTCTATGCTTCGTTTCATCGACTTTAATGCATTAAATACTGGAAAATGTTGAAGTCTTGCAGCATTCAAGCCGCGGATTCCAATACCTGCAGTAATTTTCGATCCATTGGTTATTTGGCACAGTCTGATTTCTAACTTTAAATTTTTTCTTTTGTTTTTTCATTCATAAGCAGAGAGAGGAAAGGGGTTAAAACAAAATAAAGATCAATATATGTCACTGAAGAGATCATGATCTGAAATTAAAGATTAAGAATTTGATACTGTGTTCACATCGTAAATCATTTTTCAATCTTTTTCGGATCTTGCGGATTTTTTTTTAGTAATTGCTCTAAAATAGTGCTGGAAAAAAAATGACTTTCCAAATCTGGTTGGAAAACCAATCCCTATGTTCACACCTTATAAGTTGCAGTCTCACCCCATGGAAAAATCTTCATGTTCACTGTAAGTTTTCATATTCATCACTGAGTTTCTGTACAACTTCGAAATGCAAGGGTTTTGTTTTCCTTCTGAATTTGTATGTTTTGTTTTATAATTTCATTCACCTTTAGGGCACTGGTCAGAAAATGGCCAATACTTAAATGGGGTGAATCTTGGATATAATTTTTCCGACACTTATTGAAAATTTGTATAATAATTGCTGCATAATAGTGTTGAAAAAAATCTCTATTGTTAGCACTCTATAAGTTGCAGTGACTGTAGGGCAGGCTCTTCTTTCATATTCAACACCCTATAAGCTGCAGTGACTGAATTACCCTATGGAAAGCTCTTCAGATTCACTGTAAGTTTTTATATTTATCACTGCATCTCTTTACCACGAATCTTTGCACCATTTCACGCCTCCAGTGAACAACAGGACTAACCATGACAAAAAAAGCAAAGAACATGGGAAGGTGTTGACATTCAATGTAAGTTTTCATATTTATTTTTGCATCTCTGTATGACGGTTTTCTGCACCATTTCATGCCTCTAGTGTCTCTGAAATCGATGCAGACAGCAGGATTAACCAGGAAGAGAAAAGCAAAGAACACAGTGAGCAATAGACCGAGCTTCAAAAAGTCATACACAACACAAAAATTACAGGCCTAAGTTACTGTACTTGCATTTAATATTCCATGTTGAATATCATTGACAGGGTAACAGGGCGACAGAAACACAGCCCTACGGTAAGCATATAGTAACACATATTTATGTGGAGAAAATCTTATCGCGGGATAAATTTTTCAACACTAAAAAAACATATTCTATTTTTGTCAAAGAATACTACAGATTACAGAGCTCTCTTTTCTCATATTCACAGAGGATGCTCGCTCTGGAGTACAGTCAACTAGAGTCACAGATGTTTGCAAGTTTCCCACAATCTATTGCTGCAATTCCCTCTCTGTTTTTCCTTCCATGCTCGAACATGAACTTGCCTCCTTTTTCTCTTTTGAAGTTATTAATGGATTGGTTCTCTCAAACCACAGTTATTTGAAGAACACAGTTATTTTGAGATACTTCAATTTCTTCACTTGCATGAATGTAATATGTAAATGTAATAATACTTATTATTATTATCATCTAATTTTAAATGTAACACTAAATTGGTGTATCACACTTTTCTTTTTGTTTTTCCTTTTATGTTTGAACATGAACTTGCCTCTTTTTTCTTTTTTTGAAGTTATTAATGGATTTTTGTTTTTCCTCTTATGTTTGAACATGAACTTGCCTCTTTTTTCTTTTTTTGAAGTTATTAATGGATTGGTTTTCTCTATTTTCAAACAACAGTTATTTGAAGACTCTTTTTGAGATACTTCAATTTCTCCACTTGCATATTTATTATTATTATCTAATTTTAAATATAATACCATGCTAAATGACCGAATTGGTGTATGACACCTCTTGTTTGTGTGACAAGGGATCCACCCCTGGGTAGATTTGATTGCTAAGTTTATAGAGGCATACATATTCTACTTCTTGGTTTTGAACATTGGTGTATGACACTTCTTGTTTGTGGGACAAGGAACCCACCTCTACACAGATTTAATTGCTAAGTCTATAAAAACATATATATTCTACCCTTTTAATTTGGAACATGTGCTCTCTTAAAGAAAAAAGACATACTCTTAACAATTAAACACACTCAAACTCACAACCTACAAAACATTTCGTCACCACACTTCTCCACTTAATAAACTTAATAAAAACTAAAATATGATTTTGTTACAATATTACAACACAGTTGATTGCCTACTTTTGGCACCATTTTAGCTCAACGATGTTGTAGAACCCACAGACAAAAGAAAAGAAAAAGAAAAAGGAGAACAAAAAATAAAAACAATCCTCTGTATATAATGGAGCGCGCAAACGAATAATGAAATCAAGTAAAGGTGGAAAACAAGAATATGGAGAAGTGAGAAAAGCAAAGGTAAATGCCATGATATGACATCCAATTTCAAGATGTATGCTTTAGAAAAGTCAGCTGAAAACGGTGGAGGGCACGATATATAAAATAAATGCGTTGAATGGTTTAATGGGTTGCGTCAATTTCAAAGTCTGCACAGTAAGGGATGAATGGATGGAGGAGCAACAGGCGAATGGGCACATTACCAAAGATGCTTAGCTGTAAACAAAAAGGCCGGAATACAGTTCGCGTGGGCCCAGCGCCGCCAAAGCGGGCGGAATTGGATTTTCGTGGGCACCATGGAAGATCCTTTTGACCTGCAAGTTTCCAGATCTTCTTTCCGAGCCACCACATATGAAAAGATGCAAAGTATATCTAACCGTGTAGATTTTTTTTGACTGTCATATAAAAGAATAAACAAGTAGGGCAAAAGTTATTGTAGACTTTTTTAATAGATTTTATTCTCACCATATTACAAGAGAAGCAATAGCGACAAACAAATGTTGTAAAGTCTTCTCCAATAGATTTCATTCGCAACATATGCATGGATGATTCCGACAAAAATAATAGTAGAAAAAAATGTGAAAATTACAAAAGCAAATGTGGGGCACAACCACCACTCTGAAAAGCACAGAAAAATATAAAAACATATGCATGGATGATTCCGACAAAAATAATAGTAGAAAAAAATGTGAAAATTACAAAAGCAAATGTGGGGCACAACCACCACTCTGAAAAGCACAGAAAAATATAAAAATGTAAAAGTAAAGAGCTACCACATACACAAAAGAGCAAAGCAAGTATATTTAAATTCAAGTGGTAGAGATCATAAACATGTATATCTCCTTAATTTTCAAATATAACAATAACTAAGCTATTTCTATAAAAACATCTTTCAAACTTACTTACAGAGTCAGAATAATTCAAAGATTAAAAAACAATTCGCAAGCCCCCCTTTATCATGTGTATATGAGCCTGGACAATTTAACCATTGTTTTGCATAATAGTATAATTTAAACAAAAGTAGCATTTAATGTGTTGTGTTATTTATGTTTATAGTAAAATATTAAAAAATAAGAGGTAAGATTTCATACAAACAAATTTACATTTGCTATAGTTATAATAGTTTATTCAATCCAAATTACTATTTATTAGAGGTTTATATTATATTATCAAAGATAAAATCTAAACATTTTAAGTTCATATAAAAAATTATTTTTGAAAACTTTCATTTTCTATGATTATGATATGTTATTCAATCTAAATTACCATCTACAACATGTTTATATCGTATTATCAAAAATAAAATCTAAAAGTTTTAAGTCAATATAAAAAACTATTCAATTAATATACTCCTCACAATCCATTCAAATTATGTTTTTGGTGGATTCCATAATGATTTAAAGAAAATTATACATGTGGTCAAACTTGACCAACACCAACTTTCATTATGAAATTGTGAAATTAAATTAGAATGACAACTCTCTATAAGTTCCCCTCCCACTATATAGAAATTGCTTTATTGTAAATAAAATAAAAAATAATATATATTTCAAATTATTAAACCTTAAACTAGTATTCAAATATCGAACCAAATTACCGAAATATCTTGTAAGGTGCAACAAGATAAAGATAAGCAAGAACTTTCCACCTAAAAAGATTCCACTAATAATGGTAAAACGCTTCATCTATGATATGGAAATATACATTGTTATTAAACATTGATGTGAAATTAGTACTTAAAGATTCATTACTAATTCAAATTCATTCAAGTAGTTTCTCAACACATTTACATAAAGAAAATATTAAAAAATTGTAAGAAATAAAGATAGTACTCGGCCAATTGATAACGGAGTTCTACATGGGTGACATTTCTTGGTTCACTTCAATCTACAAACCAACGTTATTGATTCTCCTTTAAAAAGGGTTTCTTCTTTTGAAAAAAGGGTTAAAGATTCACAAGTAAGTTTACAACTTGCTTTCTCTCCTTTACAAAGGGCTAATGAATCTACGAGCAAGCCTACAAATTTCTCTCTCCTTTTCAAAGGAAAAATGAATTCATAAGAGCCTACAACCTGCTTTCTCTCCTTTACAAAGAAAACCTACAACTTGAGAAAGCCTACAACTTGCTTGCTCTTCTTTATGAAGGGCTACTGAGTCCAAGCCAATTCTTCCCTCTCCAAAATCGATTTAAATAATTCTTCATTTGAGAACTATTTCATCATATCATGGAGACAATAACTATCAAGATCTCATAAATAAGGATTAGGTGCCATTCAAGGGATTGATTTAAGGAAATATCTCAACTCTCGATGAAGATCTCAATTTTCCATGAACATCTCAACTCTCCATGAAACTAGGAAATTACAATGCTACATAGCTTGTGCACCAATACTACATAGTTATCACATAGCGAAATTACAATGCTACATAGCTTGTGCACCAATACTACATAGCTATCACATTTGTATTAATTTTTTTGTTACAAATAAACATGACAAACACAAGAGTGTCTAAGCTCAAAATTTTAATATGCTATTTTATCTTTTGACAATTTTTCCATAACCATCAATTGCCCTTTTTTCTGCAGATGAAGTCCACCTAACCTCATTCTAACTACATCAAAAATATCTCTATAAGCTCTTCATAACATATAGAAATATTTTTAAATTTAGTTGAATAAGTGACCTCCAAGTAAAATCACCCTAAACTTTGTCACTTCAAATATATACATGAACATTGTAATAAATCCCATAAGTTTATATTAGAATGTTGTGTAACATATTACTGAAAATAGAGTTTATGATTCTAAAAATTAAATTCCAAATTTAACTTAATACTCACCTTTCATTTTAAAAATCATTCTTAGAGATACTTACCTATGTATTTTAAGATATTGTGAATATTAATACTATATCATAATTGAACCTACAATCCATAAATATCAACAAGATACACAAAAGAAATGTCAAGGCAACCTACAATGTATTTGCAAGGTAATTGATAGTTATTCCCTTGGAGCATCGATTCATTTCCATCTAGTTATGCTCAATTTGGACTTGTTGATTCTCATCATCAAACAATTGGGTTGCAAGAACCTTTACAAGTTTTGTTTTTCCAACTCCAATGAACCCCAAGAATGAGAATGATCTAGTCAATTGTTAAATATTTAAAGTCCAACTTGCAATCTTAACATAACTTCAACAACCACTTGAACTGCCTCATATTTTATGACAATTCATTCATGCAACCTATCCATCGAACCTATCAGTTGTGCCTTTTCATTCTAATGAACTATTTTAACAAGAAAACGAGTCCAATGACTCACAACCTACATTCATCACATAGTTATATATCTTGAACATCAAACACTATGTCTATCTTTGATGGTGAACATAAATTCTGCAAGTCATATTCAATGGAAAGTATATAGATACTTGAAATTAAGACATTTAATGTACCTCAACAATCTACTCAAGTCCCACACTCTTTGTTAACATAATATTTTCTCTCATCCCAACTTCATCTCTAGCAATTGCAACTTCTATTTCCTAAAGGACCCCATATCCAAGAATTTCCTATTAAAAAGAGGTTTCGTGTAATAAACATAAACATAATAATAATAATAATAATGTGAAGATCACTACTTTGATAATAGCTTAGTAAGTGTTTCAAAGTATCCTTATAACAAGTTAAGTAATTATACTCATAAGCAAATTTAAAAATAAAGGTGAAAAGGACATGAAGATAAAGAGTATGTGTGAACCATCAAATAAGAGTTGAAGGCCATGATTTTGTGCATGTAACTCCAAATCAATAAAAGTTACATGCATTGGAAAGCTCTTGCTAAGAACCATTCCATTGCCAAGTTAGATATATAGTATTATCAATGAATCCAAAGGAGAAAAAATGATACAACATAGGGTTTAGGTAGGTGACACTCATCATCATCTACAGTTATCAAAAACCTTGTTCATCTTTCTCTTCTAAAAGTGCTTGGGGTGTCTCTCATGGTGTAATTTCCAATAATATTCCTCAGCCTTGTCAAATTTTCTCACAAGTTTTACATTGTTTTATGAAAGAGATGGCTTCTTTTGTTGTTGTCACAATATTCTTATCAGTTCACTTGTTCTTCTCCCCTTTTCTCTATTTGTCTTGTGATTTTGCTCGATTATGCACTCTCGAATGTTCCTTTCACTTTTCTCCATCAAGATTCTATGCTTAACATTTTATTAATTAATTTTCTTAGGTGTAAGCAACATCCTTGTCATTGATTGAGGAATCAATGCTCACAAATATTTTATCAACATGTATGGACCTTTTAGAGAGACAACCTATTGTGTAAAATTTGCAACAAGGGTTAGCAAATCTAAATATAGTAGTTTAGCTAGATAACAGACAAATAATGGAAAACAAAGATAGAAAACCTAATTTTATCTTGCTCCTCTCTAATGTTTGCATTCTTCGTGAGAAAAGTAAAGAACAAAATAAAAAAAGAGCAACTCATGAATAGAAACTAGATTATGAATGAAATGATTTTACCATTCTAATAAAAACAATAAATAAAACACCCTTGGAGAAGTTCTTGGAGAAAAATGGACTCCTTGTCCTCCACCTTGGGAGGGCTTTCGTTGTTTCTTGAGTGTGTGGTTTGGCTCCTCTCCTTATGGCTAAAAGTGATGATGGTTGTTATGAAAAGATCTCATGAATCACATTGGGTGCCTTGGGATTTAAATAAATTTCAACAACATTTCATTATTTTGGATTTAAGAGATCTGTGGTTTGTATCTTTTGAATCAGAGACCGGAGAATCCACAGTACGAACATTTTTACACCAACGTTTCAAATCCCAAGTGGGATCCATCATTACTTTAGATGGGTGAATATCAAACAATTTTAACTATTATTTTAGAATTTTTTATTTTATTTGATTTTACTTATCTTTTTTAGATAATTTTAAAAATGAAAAGGTCAAAAACGGGTTTTATGACCATATGAAATGAAAATTACTTTTAGGAAAAGTGCTTCCTTAAGTTATTTTGGTAAAAATGATGTAAAAGCGGGTTTAAACACATGGTACATGTAGTATATGTGATATATTTCGATAAATGTAACAACCTCGGGTTAAAAGTTCATGTAAAAAACTTAATAAAGGAAAAATAAGACCAAGGTCATGGGACACATATTCCAAGATGAATGTTGGGCAAAGCATCCTATTGGGCATCACTTGTTGTTTATTATGGCTAAGGGGAAATTGGCAAACGCTTTGAAAAGGAAAAAAGGCATTATTGGCATTTTATTTATGAAAGTAATGGAAAATAGGAGAAAAGGAAGGTGGTAGGTCATAGGTTGCATGTGAGGAGGAAATTGAAGGAAAATAGAGGAAACTGAAAAAATTAGAGGCATCAATAATAAAAAGGATTATGATGATCAATTCAAAAGTTTTGTTGGTTTATCCTTTTGTCAGTTTGGCTTTGGAATTACTCTCATAGAGGAGAAGATCACCAAGAGGAGGAAAGCAAGGACAAGCAAAGGAAGGATAAGAAAGGACGAGGAAATCAAGGATAAGCAAGGAAAAGTTGGATCAAACAACTTCAACAAGAATCCTTGCAGGTAACAGGTTGCATGTGTGATTTCCTAGCTGGTTTGTGCATGCATGGTACAAGCATGTGTGTATTTGGTTCTCTTGTTGTCATGGGCTTGGGTTTTTCCAAGTGTGACAATGGTTCTAGCCTTGCCTTGCCATTTCCGAATAGTCATGTTGTGATGGGATTCATTCTTGGTTGAGCTTTGAATTTTCGAAAGGTTTTGGATCCGGGTGAGGTGGTCTCAGGAAAATCCCAAGGGTTGGGGGTGGAGATGGTTTTCTTTGGGACCTCAATGGGTGGGTGGAGATAGGAAAATTCCTCAAGGGATGGTGAAGGAATAGTGAGGCATCGAAGCTCAGTTTGGTTTTTTGATCTCAAGATTGGTTTAGGTGAGATCACGATAATGTGAGGGTGGAGGTGGTTTAACCTCTGGATTCCCTTGGTTGTTTATGCATTGGTTTATCCCATGAGATCTAACATTCATGCTTGGAATATGGAATGTGGGTGATTGGCTGAAATAGATATTTGGTTTAGCCCAATCTATGGTCGGGTGGTATGTGGAAGTCCCTGACTTGGCTAGCTTTTGAATATAATGGATAAGAGATATTTCTCCTTATAATTCATGAGTAATTATACTTGTTATTATGTGTCTTTAATGGTTGTTCTATCATTGTTATTTATTTGGTTATATCCTAGTTATAAGCATGGTTTTATGACATATTCAAGTTATGGCTCTTATCATGCGTTGATTGATAAATGAATGGTTATTGAATGTATGACCTAATAGATGTTATTGCAAATATTGTGAGAGGGCATTAGCCCTTCTTTGTAAACCTCAAATAAGTTTCATACCAATCTATGTTGATATATGCATTGATGACCTATAGATTTCATATTCACCATGCGTTTGACGGAATGACTACCATGGTTAAACCAAGTTAGGTCAAGTCCTTGATTAATTTTTGTGTTAGAGGCTTTGTTTGTGTGTCATTTATTGTTCTCGAAAGTTTCATGAATTTCTGGGCAATGGTCTGGAGACTAGCCCTGAAAAATGTGGCTTAGATCTCGCAGTTGATAGCACAGAACTAGGTAAAAAAGATCGCAATCGCTCCCTTGCAGGCTTATGCATGTGACGAGAGGATTACAATCAAATTTAGGCAGTGTTATGCCAACGTCTTGGAGTCCAAATAAGTGAAAAAAACAAGTTGACTCAAGGTTTGGGCACCTGGAAGGGTGGTTTAGCTCTTGGGGGTCCTATAGCACTTAAGGGAAGTGAGTAAAGTCTTGGGTTTTCGAATTCATTTCCTTAAGGTGATCTAGGAGGTTGAGTCATGTCATAGTAGCCCTCTGCTCCTGTTTACCACGATAGGCCGGTGAAAGTGGGTAGATTTGGGAGGTGGCATTACAGAATGGTATCAGAGCATGGTTCAACACTTGGATTGAATGGGTGGAATGTATTTGTCATGCATGCATGAAGGTTGTATATGTGCTTGATGTGTATGCATGGTGGTGGCCATTGTTACAGTTGTGTTGACATGTAGAAGTTGATCATGTTGTTGTTGGGATGTGTTTGTCATGAATGCATGTCGGTTGTATATGCATTTGTTATGCATGTTAGTTTTTATATGTTGTTACACATGCATTGTTATGGGCATGGTTGTCACAGAGGAGTTCATGGTATGTAGTAGATATTGTCATGCATGATGTCTATATATGGTTATGATTATGATTATACATGTATCGTGCTAATCTAGTTGATCTTGCAGACGGGATATACTCCCCTGAACTACATTGAGGTATGTTGGTTAATGGTTGTTATGAGCATTAGGGTTATGTACATGTCTGTCAATCTATGGTTGTTGCGGTTACATGTATGATAGATGCTAGTTGGTCAGTGTGATCATACGGACATGCCTCAGATAATCTTGTATGATAGTAACTTGTTGTTATATGCACTATGGTCATATGCATGATGATTATGGTCATTTCATTTAATATATTGATGTTATATGTATCATATTAATTTGGATTGGCTTGTGCAAATGGATATGGTTATGATACTCAGGTATGAGTCAATATATTTGTGATATGTGTTGGGTGATTCAATGGTTAGTTAAATCCCTGTCATTTAATTTATCAACCCGTGGGTTTTGTAAACTTATGAGGTATACCTGTACTATATGTACTAGGTGGTTATCTTTCAGATTAGATTAATCTAATGAAATCTAAAACTAATTAGAAAACAAATTAAATCAATCAAAACCAAACCAAATCGAAATAAAACATAAATAAATTGAAATCACACTTACATAAAGGAAATCACACTTGCATTAAAGTAAATCACACCTACTGAAATGAAATCACACTTGCATAAAGTAAATCACACTTACTGAAAGTAAAAGCACACTTGCATGAAATGGAAACACACTTGTTGAAAGTAAAAACACACTTGCATGAAATGGAAACACACTTGCTAAAAGTATAAACACACTTGCATGACAAGAAATGAAATAACAAAACTATACTATGTTACCAATGTACAAAGATGTGAAAACTGTGGTTGATGGGGGCCCTCCATTCCTCAGCAAGCACACCAAACTACCATCACATATTCAAAGTAACAATATGCTAGAGAATCTTGGATTGAACTATTTTATTGATTGGAAGAATATAATACATAGATAGATAGATGGGTTCCTTTGAAGGATGCACCCCTATTTATAAAAAAAATGAGGATGACTAAACAATAAATGTAGATCCCTCAAATCTCTCCTAAATCCACATTTATCTCATGTGGTTACAACCAATCTCCTAAAAATGTGAGATACATATCCTCTCAAAATCCTCTCATCCATGATTCTTCTCCTTTGAATATGCATAGATAATGATCCTCATCTTCTATAATTACTCCACAAATCTTCATGAGTTGGAACTTGAAATTCGAATTTGTAGTTAGGAGGCCAAGTAGGACCCTTCTAGAAGCTCCAAGTAGGCCTACAATATCACAAAACTTATACCACTTTCATGTATATATGAAAACATGTTAATTTTATAATATTTAATCACAAATTCACTTAAAATACTTAAAATAAATGACTTTGGAAAATATAATGTTAAACCCATATGATCATGAAAATGGTTACTTAATGTAGGGTTATGTAGTTACAGAGTTACGGAATGAGGGTAAAATGATGGACATTAAGGTGAAAGTGGATGACATTTTTGAGGCCCAACATACCCCCCAACTGAAGTTGTTGCATGTCCTCATGCAACTATTGCATTGATTCACTTAATCATAAGTTGATCTTCTTGAAATGTTTTTCTTCTATATGAGCTTTGGCTTTGTATTGATTCTCTTTTAACTTTGCATTATCATATCATTTGATAAATTTATTCTTTTTTTTTGCAAAGTATACTTTGAAATCATTTGATTGCAACACATTTTTTTATGGTTAGTATTGGTTCTTGTGCAAAAATACTTATTTTATTTTATTGCATCAAATTAATTTGAAGACATTTAGAATTCTCATAGTTGTTGTCAGCCATTTAATGTGCTCATCAATTGATCATCGCAAAACATATAAACTTTTGGAATCAAAATGCAATAATAGTTGATTTGGAAAATATGTTGGTTAGAATGAAATGAAATGTGACATGCAACATGAAATATGAATATCCCTTCCCCCCAACTAAAGGTTTTTTCAGTTTTCTTGCAAATGAGAAAGGGAATATGAATGAATATGAATGTGGTGAGGGATTTTCCAAAATCACAATTTTAACATTTAAGGAATTACATGATTAAAAATTAGAAAATTACATACCTTCACTTACCTGAAAAGTGGACAAGTTATGTATATAGAAGAGTGTGGTTGCTGCTGCTAGATCATGGAATATGAAGTAAAAGGATCTAATCTGCTTCTTCTTTCCCTTGGTTGTATGAATTGAGGATGATAATTGAATCTTTATTGCTATGGATGCTGAATTGAGTCCTGCTGAAATCATGTAGTCTTCATTCGTTCCCGCTCGATGGAATAACTCTTATCTATGTGAATAGGTGTCGATGTCGAACATAGAAAAGAAATTGTTGGATTACTGGCCATTAATGAATGCCATTAACCAACATGAGACTACTCACCATTGGTGTCAATGAGAGTCAAGATGCCTAAGTACATCTTACTAGCTACAAATAGATGTGTCGAAGTCAAGTCATCTAGAAGATCTGACAAACAGGGGACATTGATGTATTCCCACTGTTTATTGGCGAGAGAGCTTGCCATTAAGGCATGCAAGCCTCAAGGTACTTGAAAGATCTCTAGTTTTGATCCCAGATGATGTGTCAAAGTCGATGGGTCAAAACTTGTTAGAAGGAAGGCCTTAATGAATCCTCCATCATCTAACACGAGTGTACAATAATAATTTGAAGGACTATGGATGAAAATTTTGCATTGGAGGAAGGTTTATTTGACATGAATGAAGAGGAAAATGGGGTGACTCAAATTTGTAAGGGAGATGAATGACTTTTATTTCTGGGTTAACAATGAATGAAAATGAGGCAGGGAAGTATGACAATTGCGAAGGAAATGAGTTTTTGGTAGTAGGGAGATGGATAATTATGGATCGACTGTAGGCTTAAAATGAGTAGAGTTTGAAAATTGGTATTTTTTTTAGTAGCAATGGTGTAATGGGTTTGGTTTGGCATGAAATGATCATGCTCTTCTGAAAGAAACTTGGTCCTCTTATGCATATAGTAATCTTCTTTCATCGTGTCCTGGAACTTGCAAAAACTTAAAAAAAAAATTATGCAATACAATGTAAGCCTATCAAGAGAGAGAGGTGATCAGTCTCTCTTCATCTGATATATACACAAAAAACTCAAAAATAGTACTAATAAAACAAATTCAAGGAACAAATTCAAGAAAAATTAAATGCATTTTTACCTGTTTCTTACCAATTTTGAGCTTGAGACCTCTTCTCCATACACTTAATGTTTCGATAATAGATCATAAACCAATTTTTCATAAGCTACTGAATTGTGTCGATTCTACAACTACCAAAAACATAGATCATTGCACTACCTTGCCACTTTTATAACCTGCAATTAGACTCAGATGGTGGGTTTTTTAATTATTGCAGTTATATTTTTAATATTTGCAAGGTTTTTATGCAGGTTGAAGTATGTAACTATGTTTTTCCTTTTTATTTAGTGCTCCACCCTTGTCCATGATCTTATGGATCAAGATAATGCTCAAAATTAAAAATTATTGGATCAGCTTGAAACCAACACCAAAGCATATATCTCGTCGTTCTGAATCCAACGCAATTTGTTTCATTGAAATTCGATTTCGAATGCTCCTAAAATCCTGTTCTGATCGTTTTATGAAACAACTAAAAAATTGAAATTTTGAGTTTGCAGGTATGCCCAGTCAATAGTCTGTATGCTGACATGGAAAGTTGATTGTGCAAGTTGACTATTCCTCATCGGCCAATGCGAGGTTGACACTTGTCATTGGTTGGTTGGTTGGTTGACACATGGCAAATTTATGTTGGTCAACAGGTGGTTGAGATGGCCCAACGAGGAAGTGCCACGTGGACCAACCATTGGTTGCCACGTGGCATCCTCGTGGTGGCCAAAATTACATGGAAGGTCAAATGGCCTCTGTGAGAGTTGAAACCGTGACCTCATGCCTACTAACCAAACAATTTACCAACCATGCTACCATGTTTGATGTGAAATGTAACCCAAAATTTATGTTTTAAGTTTAAAAAGTGTGCCCTTTTGGAGAGGGGGTCGGGGCTAAGCCCTAGCCCTTGGTCACATGCGACTCAATATGACCACGGGCACAAACGTTGGGAGCGGTTTTAATCATCCTACAAATTCATCCTCCGATCGAGAAGGCTCGATTCGCGCGTTGTTCTCAATTTCCGGGCGCACCGGTCAGGTTTCAGTTCATTTGTAGGCTCATTAACAACAGAGTTGGGTAAAATCTTAAAACAGGCATATCTTTCTCAAATTTTAACCAAATGAGGTGAAAAAGGAATCAAAATAAGGGTTTTAAATAGTGCTGGATCTATTGGAGGCATTAGTTTGGCTGTTTGAGCTTTATAAAGGCCTATAATTGTACTTTTTATTGTGAATTTAAATTTCTTTTCCAATTTTTATTGCAAAATTCTAAAACTAACTTTGTTCAATTGTCTTTTCCGATCTTCCAAATCACAAAGAGCGAAAGAAGAGAGAATACTCAACAATATTGAAGCTATGTATTCAATTGGAATGTGAAATTTAAAAGACAAAACACAAGGATTTCATACCTAAATTCAGATCGTGGCTCTCAAAACTCTATTTGTTCTTGTAACACCCTTTTGTTGTGTTATATTCTTTCTGCAACTAGCTGCCCTAGTTAACCGGGGGGGTTAGAGGTGGGGTGGAGCCCCCCCTTTGTTGCATTGATTGTGCAACTGGGGGGTCACAGGGGGTTTGAGGGGGGTGGGTAGCCCCCTTCTACGGGGTCCGGGGCAGCGCCCCAGGGAATTTTTTTTTTTGGACCCTATATTAGGTGGGCGAATCTAACTATGGTTTTGTGCATGGTCTTCGCACATGGTTTTGGATGCGATGGTTTTTGGTCCATGGTATTGGATGCTTCGGCATGTATATATATGTATTGTAACATTGAAAGGAACATAATGAAAAATCAAGCTGGTAGTCCTGGTTTTGGGATCCAGGGTAAAATCTCTGTGTATATGTGTCTTATGTGTTATGCTCTCACATTGTTTATTTTCTGTTTTTTAAGAATTTGTATGTAGGTAATTTCTGTACAGGGTTAAAACCTACATGTTGCACAATATTTACTTTTTTTTTACCAAGTTTTACGCAGAACGTAGAAACTTTTAATTTTACTTAACATAGTTGTTAAGAAGATAAGGTTGGAAAATCCAGAACATCATGATATTTTGTTTAAATAAATTGAACAGTGTTTAATTAAGGAAAACTAAATGGAAACAGTTACAATAACTCCTTGAACAGTTAGAAACATTTGCCATCTCTCTTCCCCAAAAGGAGGGGAAAAGAAGAAGGAAGGGCTTCTTGAATTTTCCTTGAGCTGGGAAAGAAAAACCTATGGGAAAACAAAACTATGGCAAACAGTTGAATTGGTGTGGTACTTGAGGCTGGACAATAGTCCCGAAGCTTCTTCATAGGGGTCACTCACTATTCCTATGGTGAGGGTCCTCTCCTCTCCCTCTCCTTAACAGTCGAGTACCTAAAGGTCCTTATGGTCGAGTACCTAAAGGTTCAATTTACTTATTGGGTGGGGGGGGCTATGGTCGAGCCTACTTACGCATCCTCTCCCTTGGGGTCGAGTACCTAAAGGTCCTTATCAGTCGCCCAAGATACCAGACTGTGTTAAGTCTAGTGACTGTCAGGAGTAGGAAGTGTTCGGAGGGGGACACTGGACGTGATTTCCAGGTCCATGGTTGGGTGGTGAGACCTTCCAGAAAGAATATTATTTGCACAGTGCTAAAATAATCATAAACAGATAAGTAACCAAACTCTGTGCTTATTATTGACAGCTGGAAAAATATATTTAGTTAGGAATAGATGTTTAAGTCTATCAGTATTCTCTATTGTCTTTAGGATAGATAATTATTGTTATGATTAACCTTTCCGTATATTATTCTATATCTATCATAGAAAGGTTTTAATGCATTCTTCTTTCCTAGCATTATATTATGGGTAAAGTAAATACAGGGTTACGATTCATAAGCCTGATGAAGATAAGGCAGTGTCATTGATAGATGCAGGAATGATACAGACTCTGTTAATATCGACATATATATAGAACTGAAAACTGTAATTAATTGTCCACAATAGTACAAAACCATAGAACAATACTATCTATAATTATAGCAGAGAAAGTATAAAACCTGACCATGAAGTATAAATTCATTCCAGTTTTTAAAAAGAAGAAATTATGTTCATTATAATTCTGAGATTATGAGCTTAGGTCTGACTTCCCTATTATTTACCAAAACATCTGCTATTGAAGTAGAGTATTTAAAACATAATGCGTTTGATCGAGAAAACCATCAAAGAATATAAATACTAACAAAATTTCCAAGCGCATGAATGACTTTCAGTATGAACTCACGGGTTCTTCTAGGTAAAATGTTAATGCAAATAAATGACTATATATATACAAAACTGAGAAAAGTGGTAAGGACCATTTCCAACCTCTGCCCATTCCAAAGAAAAGGTTGAGACTCAACGAGTCGTAACAACAATATCAAAATAAACCTTCGGAAGTGGTACAATTTAAATGTGAAACAAAGCATCTTTAGGTCAGGCAGCGTATGCCATAAAACTCATTTACTATAAAAAATAAGGAGTTATACAATAAGGTAACATGCAACCAAACTACGGATCAAAAGAAACATTACAGCCAGTCTAGGCCTCATGATATTAATCCAACCAAAAAGGATAGGAACTGTTGGTAATGTGGTGAGGGTTTGGCTGTGCCGAAAGCCAACAAACCCTCCCACCATCTAAACTATACAAACCCTTAATTAATCTATTCATTATACAACAGCTAAGTATGAATACCCAGATCAATGCCGACGAGGTTCTTAACAGACCAACCTAGAGGCATAACAGAAGGCACGTTGTTAGGCTACCATGTACAGTTACGTTCCAAGAGTGTTTCTGCTCCAATAGCAAGGATAGAGGGTTACCTGCGAGACCCACCAGAGGGTTAGAACTCTGGATTCATAACCTTTCACAACTATATAAATACAAATCATTAACTCTAGCTTACTTGAAGAGAATCGTTCTGGTTGAGGAAGGTCCAAAGACCTAATAAAACAAATGGAAGCTTTAAACCAATTCCTAAAACAAAAAGAATACCTCAAATAGTTAATCCACAGTAAATGGAAAACCTGAAGTTCTCTCGCAAAAGACCGTCCTCGTACTAGCACCTTGACTGAGGGAAGAAACGAGACAATCTCTTTGGAGCATACCTGCAACATCCTTCCGTCACCGGATGCCATTCATGGTAAAGGAGGAAAAGAGAAAAAATAGCTAAGGATTAGCTAATAACCTTACCTTATCACTAGAAGCTTGCCTGAAGACGGCAGGTTGTGAAGCTCTGAGCTGATAATTTTCCCCTATTGGTCGAAAGTATTTGCGGATAAAACCTTAACATCCATTACTATTAACAACAAGTTGCAGAGCTTCGAAACCATTAGCATTGTAAGCATAATGAAAATAACACCCAGCCGAAAAGCAATGAAATGTTAGGGTTAACAAGGGAAAGGCCTAGAGCCGTTGGATCCACCTACCATGGATCCGATAGTGAATGGGTCCTGCATTCAATGCCCGAGCTTTTTGGTAGCAGGCCGTACCTTGGCATTAATTCGAAACCCTAGTGACAGGTGAGAGAACCATCGCAGCTCTCGAGGTGATGCTAGGTGGATTCAAGCCAATGCATCACATAATCAATCGTACAAGCTAGATCTGAGTGATAATATTCCAAACTCATCGATAATCCCAATCAAATATCTATATTCACATTATAGATGAAACATATAAGATTTAACGCTAAAGTTATAGATTGAGTAACAATTGTTTATATATGTATATTCAAAGTTTTTTTTTTATATATAGTAAGATGTGTTACAAATGGTATCAGAGCCAAGTTTCACACATTGAGGCTTTTGGGTTAAATATTAC
This sequence comes from Pinus tabuliformis, assembly GCA_031772625.1. Classification (NCBI taxonomy): domain Eukaryota; kingdom Viridiplantae; phylum Streptophyta; class Pinopsida; order Pinales; family Pinaceae; genus Pinus; species Pinus tabuliformis. The sequence goes on along the minus strand of CM062805.1, from coordinate 1,068,127,459 downwards.
ACAAAAAATTAAGTGCTAGCATACTTATAATTATGCAATAAACAACTAAGTTGGTAAATGTGAACACAGAGACAGAAGTCAACACCAACACACAGACATGCAGAGGAGCCCTAGGATATCAAATCCGCTGGAGGTGCCTTACGTAGAGGCCAATCCAGATATATGGATACAGCTGGGGGAGGAGTCTTGGCAAGCTAATGTTGTCCTGCTAGAAACAGTACAACAGCTACGTACATAAATGATAAATTTAAGGTCAGATAATGAACGCATGAGGCAGGAGCAAGAAAAGATTCTCAAGAGTCTGTCTGACCAACAGAATCAACGAGGGCCAGACCCCAACATGAAGGACAGAGAAAGAACACCAATAGCCCATCATGGTGAGGAAAATGCAGAATCAACAGAGGGACATAAGGAGGATGAAGAAGGGCATTTGGATAACATTTCAGACCAAAGAAAAACCAAAAAACAGAAGATGGAATTATAGGGTGAGTTTAAAAAAATAAAACCATCACTATTCGAAGGAGAATCTAAGGAGGCAGCCGAAGCATGGCTGATTGACATGGGAAAATATTTCCAGATTTATGAATATACTGACAAACTCAAAGCATGATTGGTAGTTTACCAGTTACGGGGAAAGGCCACTCTCTGGTGGGAAGAAATCAAAACAGTGAGAAAGATTGATGAAGAACAAGTGACGTGGCAAGAATTCCAGAAACATTTTAAGGATAAATACTTGACTGAGCGTTATTATGACGAAAAAGCAAAGGAGTTCCATGAGCTAAGGTTGGGGACCTTGACTATGGACGAATATGTGAAGTGGTTCACCTCCTTGTTACGATATGTCCCATACATGCAGGAGGAAAAAGAAAAAATTTAGTGGTTTATTAGCAGTCTGCCTAATTTTATGAAGGAAAAGTTGGAATTTGACTATCCTAGATTGATGGATGATGCGGTGCGAAAAGCCCGTATATGTTACCAGCAGATGAAACAAAAAAGTGAAGCACCCAAAGGAGCTTCAGGCAGAAGAATGAGGAATCTACCCCCAAACAGACAACAAAAAGTAGGAAATGGTCGGAATAATCAGTAGAGAACCTTTGGAAAATTTACTAAGAATCCGCCCAAGTTTCCAGCATACCCCGAAAGCAAACAGATAGAGGGAATTAATAAACCTGCAACTGATCAATCGCCAAAGCCACCTCTGCAATGCTGGGGATGTGGGGAATCTCATTATTATAAGAATTTCCCGCACAAGGCTCGAACAGAACAACTTTCCAATACGCAAGAAGCCTCCATAGTTGGAGATATAGCAAGGAGTATGCCCAGAATTAATGCCACTTTGGATGACCATCAAGCAGAATACCAGCCCACCATGATCGAGTGCAAAGGTATGATTGTTGATCAACCTGTTTTTGTTTTATTTGATCTGGGTGCTAGCCTAAGTTATATTAGTCCCAAGGTGGTAGAAAAATGTCAGCTACCAAGCAGCAAATTTAAGAAATCTTGGCTAGTTCAACTAGCCACCGGAGCTAAGAGAAAGGTTTCTGCTAAAATAGAAAACTACCCGATCGCAGTTTCAGGGCAGCTCATTCATGTTAATCTAAATATATTGCCCTTAGGTTCCTACGATGTATTAATAGGAATGGACTGGTTAGAAGGATGTTGGTCCTTAGTGGATTGTAAAGAGAAATCTGTGAACTACCTTACAGAGTCAGGGCAAAGGAAGGAAATTCAAGGAATCAAGAAAAGCATGAAGTTACGCCCCATCACTGCTAACCAGCTTGGGAAATGCATTAGAAAAGACTGCCAGATTTACGTTGTCCAAGTAGGATACTCTAATGACAGAAATAAGATGACTTCATTAGAAAATATTCCTGTAATTCAAGATTTTGTGGATGTATTTCCTGAAACTATTCTTGGGTTGCCCCTAGACGTGATATCGATTTTACCATCGAACTCATACCTGGAGCAGCTCCTGTTTCAAAAGATCCTTACCGCATGAGTGTCCCTGAGTTAACAGAACTCAAAATGCAGCTTCAGGAACTTTTAGACAAAGGGTACATTCACCCTAGTGTATCGCCATGGGGAGCCCCTGTGCTGTTTGTTTGAAAGAAGGATGGGACTTTAAGATTATGCATTGACTATCATCAGCTAAACAAACTTACTGTCAAAAATAGATATCCTTTACCTCGTATTGATGACTTATTTGATCAAGTGCAGGGGGCCAGCGTATTCTCTAAGATTGATCTAAGATCTGGTTACCACCAGATCCGAATAAAGGATGAGGACATTTGTAAAACTGCCTTCTGAACTCACTACAGTCATTACGAGTTCGTAGTACTGCCTTTCGGCCTTACCAACGCCCTAGCCACATTCATGAGCCTGATGCACAACATATTTCAGCCTTTCCTAGATAAATTTGTGCTGATTTTTATTATATATTAATTTATTCAAAAAATTAGGAAGAGCATGAAAAGCACTTAAGAATAGTTTTGCAGATTTTGCGAGACAATCAGTTGTATGCTAAGTATAACAAGTGTGATTTTTACAAGGACAAGATTCAGTACTTAGGCCATGTTATATTAGCTGAGGGTATAACGGTAGATCCAAAGAAGATCAAAACTATAATGGAATGGACAGCCCCAAAAAATGTTGCAGATATTAGATCTTTTTTGGGCCTAGCAGTTATTACTGCTGATTCATTAAATTTTTTTCAAAGATAGCCTTTCCTATGACCTCGCTACAGAAAAAGGGGCATGCCTTTCATTGGACAGCGGAATGCCAGCAAATTTTTGAGTAGCTGAAGCAATTGCTTACCACTGCACCAGTGTTAAAGGTAGCAGATCTAGAAAAATCATTCATAGTATGCACAGATGCAAGTAAGGAAGGGGTCAGTGGAGTATTAACTCAAGAAGGAAAGGTCATAGTGTATGAATCACGTAAATTGAAAGACTATGAGCAGTGGTACTCTGCTTACGATCTAGAGTTAACAACAGTTGTGCACACACTTAAAATGTGGCGGCACTACCTTCTAGGAAAGAAATTTCTGCTGTTAACCGATCATAGCAGTTTAACAATTTTTTTTAATCAGTCAAGTTTAAATGCTCGGTAGGCCAGGTGGACTGCATTTCTGAGCAAATTCGACTTTGATATGAAGCACCTTAAAGGAAAAGAAAATCGAGTGGCCGACACATTAAGAAGGAAAATGCATTGCGTCTATGAAATACAACTCAGTCAAATACAATCTAACCTTCCTGAAATTATCAGGGAAGCATCCCTCAAAGACCTTGAATACGCTTTTCTTTCGCAGCAAGTAGCAGAGGATCGGAAAAAGGGAAAATAATCTGACTATGATATAACTTTTGACGAATTGTTAACATTCAGAAACAAAATTTATATTCCCAACCAAAATTCTATCAAGCAATTATTACTGGATGAATTTCACAGGAAGCCTTATGCTGCTCACCTAGGATACCAGAAACTTTTGACAACTATCTAGAAAAGTTATTTCTGGCCAGGTTTAAGAAAGGATGTTGCGGAATACTTATCAAAGTGTCTGGAGTGTCAGTTGGTGAAGGCAGAGCATCAGCATCCCGTTGGTCTATTGCAACCATTACCCATTCCCGAATGGAAATGGGAGACAATCACTCTAGATTTTATTACTGGACTACCTTGCACCAAAAAGCAGCATGAATCAATTATGGTGGTAGTGGACAAGTTAAGCAAAACAACCCATTTTGTACCTGTGAAATCCACCTACAAGACTGTAGAAATCGCAGACATATTCATGAGGGAAATCTTTCGATTACATGGAATACCCCAAGTAGTAATTTTCGACAGGGATGTAAAATTTACATCCGCATTTTGGAAAACCCTCTTCATTGGATTGGGTACCCAGATTCAATTCAATACCACCTACCATCCACAAACAGATGGCCAAACAGAATGAGTGAATCAAGTCCTGGAAGATATGTTAAGGATGTTCGTTATGCAGCAACCACACAAGTGGGAGGACTACCTCCATTTAGTGGAGTTCACGTATAAAAATGGCCATCACGAATCTTTGGGCATGAGCCCTTTTGAGGTATTGTATGGAAGGAAGTGTCAGGTACCCACAAACTAGAATAACCTAGTTAATAAGTTAGCATTGGGTCCTGATATGTTAGCTGAAATGGAGGCCACAGTGAAAAAGGTTCGCCAGAACTTAAAGGCCGCTCAGGATAGGCAAAAGGTTTATGCTGATAAAAAGAGGACTCATAAAGAATTCCAGTTAGGGGATCATGTATACTTAAAAGTTAAACCCCAAAAAATCACCTTACAGTGGAATGGTTGTGCCAAGCTGGCACCCCGGTATTGTGGACCGTTCCAAATACTGGAACGAATTGGACCAGTGGCATACAAATTAGCACTCCCCGACCACATCCAGGTTCACAATGTTTTCCATGTATCCTTGCTAAAAAAATATGTATACAACCCTCAACATATAATTAACTAGGAAAATATACAGGTAATAAAACAAATGAATATGTGACATTAAAATTGTTGTTTGGTGCAATTCTAACAGCCAATTGTAAATTGTGCAGGTCGAGCCCGAGGGAGAGTTCCTGGCAGAGCCTCTTCGTATTCTAGATCGGAGAGAAACCACCTTATGGAAGTGAACCATCCCCCAGGTTAAAGTGCAATGGAAGCACTTTGGCCCGGAGGAGGCCACTTGGGAAGAAGAGGAGATCATGTTGCAGGCCTATCCGACATTATTTTCTTAAAAGAACATCAGGGATGGTGTTCCTCATAAGGGGGGAGAGCTGTAACACCCTTTGTTGCACAATATTTACTTTTGTTTTACCAAGTTTTACGCAGAACTTAGAAACTTTTAATTTTACTTAACATAGTTGTTAAGAAGTTAAGGCTGGAAAAGCCAGAACATCATGATATTTTGTTTAAATAAATTGAACAGTGTTTAATTAAGGGAAATTGAATGGAAATAGTTACAATAACTCCTTGAACAGTTAGAAACAGTTGCCATCTCTCTTCCCCAAAAGGAGGGGAAAAGAAGTAGGAAGGGCTACTTGAATTTTCCTTGAGCTGGGCAGGAATAACTAGTGGGAAAACAAAAATATGGCAAACAATTGAATTGGTGTGTGACTTGAGGCTGGACAATAGTCCTAAAGACCAAGATACTGGTCTGTGTTAAGTCTAGGGACTGTCAGGGGCAGGAAGTGCTTGGAGGGGGACACTAGACGTGATTTCCAAGTCCATGGTTAGGTGGTGAGACCTTCGAGAAAGAATATTATTTGCACAGTGCTAAAATAATAAAAAACAAATAAGTAACCAAACTCTCTGCTTATTATTGATAGCTGGAAAAATATATTTAGTTAGGAAAAACTATTTAAGTCTATCAGTATTCTCTACTGTCTTTAGGATAGAAAACATTGTTATGATTAACCTTTCCGTATATTTTGTTATATCTATCATAGAAAGGTTTTAATACATTCTTCTTTCCTAGCATTATATTACGGGTAAAGTAAATACAAGGTTACGATTCCTAAGTCTGATGAAGATAATGCAGTGTCATTGACAGATGCAGGAATGATACAGACTCTGTTAATATCGACATATATATATATATATATATATATATATATATATATATATATATATATACTGAAAATTGTAATTAACTGTCCACAACAATACATAACCATAGAACAATACTATCTATAATTATAGTAGAGAAAGTATAAAACCCGACCATGAAGTATAAATTCATTCCAGTTTTTAAAAACGAGAAATTTTGTTCATTATAATTATGAGATTATGAGCTTAGGTCCGACTTCCCTATTATTTACCAGAACATCTGCTATCGAAGTAGAGTATTTAAAACATAATGCGTTTGACTGAGAAAACCATCAAAGAATATAAATACTAACAAAATTTCCAAACGCATGAATGACTTTCAGTATGAACTCACGGGTTCTTCCAGCTAAAATGTTAACGCAAATAAATGATTATATATATATACAAAACTGAGAAAAGTGGTAAGGATTGTTTCCAACCTCTGCCCATTCTGAAGAAAAGGCTGAGACTCAAAGAGTCGTAACAACAATATCAAAATAAACCTTCGAAAGTGGTACAATTTAAATGCGAATCAGAGCATCTTTAGGTCAGGCAGTGTATACCATAAAACTCACTTACTGTCAAAAATAAGGAGTTATACAATAAGGTAACACGCAACCAAACTACGGATCAAAAGAAGTATTATAGCCAGTCAAGGCCTCATGATATTAATCCAGCCGAAAAGGATAGGAGCTAGCAAACCCTCCCACCATCTAAACTATACAAACCCTTAATTAATCTAGTCATTATACAATAGCTAAGTATGAATACCCAGATCAATGTCGTCAGGGTTCTTAACAGACCAATCTAGAGGCATAGCGGAAGACACACTGTTAGGCTACCGTGTACATTTACGTTCCAAGAGTGTTTCTACTCCAATAGAAAGGACAAAGGGTTAGAAATCTAGATTCATAACCTTTCACAACTATATAAATACAAATCATTAACTCTAGCTTACTTGAAGAGAATCATTCCAGTTGAGGAAGGTCCAAAGACCTAATAAAACAAATGGAAGCGTTAAACCAATATCCAAAACAAAAAGAATACCTCAAATAGTTAATCCATAGTAAAGGGAAAACCTGAAGTTCTCTCGCAGAAGATCATCCTCGTACTGACACCTTGACCGAGGGAAGAAACGAGACAATCTCCATGGAGCATACCTGCAACATCCTTCTGTCACCGGATTCCATTCATGGTAAAGGAGGAAAAGAGAAAAAACAGCTAAGGATTAACTGATAACCTTACCTTATCACCCGAAGATTGCCTGAAGACAACATGTTGTGAAGCTTTGAGTCGATGGTTTTCCCCTGTTGGCCGAAAGGATTTGCAGATAAAACCTTAGCATCCATTACCGTTCACGAGTTGCAGAGCTTCGAAACCATTAGCGTCGTAAGCATAATGAAAATAACACCCAACCAAAAAGCAATGAAATGTTAGGGTTAACAAGGGAAAGGTCTAGAGCCGTTGGATCCACCTACCATGGATCTGGCGATGAATGGGTCCTGCATTCAATGCCCGAGCTCTTTGGTAGTAGGCCGAACCTTGGCATTAATCTGAAACCCTTGTGACAGGCGAGAGAACCATCACAACTCTCGAGGTGATGCCAGGTGGAGTCAAGCCAATGCAGCACGTAATCAATCGTACAAGCTAGATCCGAGTGATAATATTCCAAAGTCATCGATAATCCCAATCACATATCTATGTTCACATTATAGATGAAACATATAATATTTAATGCTAAAGTTATAGATTGAGTAACAATTGCTTATATATGTATATTCAAAGATTTTTTTTTTATATAGTAAGATGTGTTAAGTTCTCCTCTTTTCCTTCTCTTTCTTCAACCTCCTGCAAACTATTAATGAGATGGGTGGCTCTTAGTGCACCACCAATAAAATAAAATTGACAACAAAATGAAATCTAAAAAATAAAAAATAAAAAACTTGAATACATCACATATTCTACTCTACTGGAAATAGAAGAATTGATCAAGTGTATGCGTATTTCCAATGTAACCATGTGCGTAACATGATCAAAAATATATTCATGCTAATGTTAGAAAAATGTAAATTAAAAATAATCAAAGCATGAAATACTAGTCACTTAGATAATGCGATTAGGAAGTAAAGAAAGAAGAACATTCTTAATCGCCTATGAATTGCTCCAACTGGTAGATAATTCCTATTGCACACACAAATTAGTACAAAACAAATTGACCTTTTTTCTAAAATTTAATATGCAAAATGATTTTAACATGCTTTTAATCATATAACTAAAAGTGAATGCAACTATAATCAGTTTTCTAAACTTCAAAATAAACATCTATGTATACCTCCCCGGAAACGACGCCAAAATGTTGGGTTATTTAATGGTTAGTTAAATCCATGTCATTTAATTTGTCAACCTGGGGGTTTCATAAACTGATGAGGTATATCTGTACTATATGTACTAGGTGGTTATCTTTCAGATTAGATTAATCTAATGCAATTTAAAACTAATTACAAAACAAATTAAATCAATCAAAACCAAAACAAATTGAAATAAAACATAAATAAATTGAAATCACACTTACATAAAGGAAATCACACTTGCTTGAAAGTAAATCAAACTTACTGAAATGAAATCACACTTGCATAAAGTAAATTACACTTACTGAAAGTAAAAACACACTTGCATGAAATGGAAACACACTTGAATGAAATGGAAACACACTTGCTGAAAGTAAAAACACACTTGCATGAAAAGAAATGAAATAACAAAACTATATTATGTTACCAATGTACAAAGATGTGCAAACTGTGGTTGATGGGGGCCCTCCATTCCTCAGCAAGCACACCAAACTACCATCACATCTTCAAAGTAACAATATGTTGGAGAATCTTGGATTGAACTATTTTATTGATTGGAAGAATAGAATACATAGATAGATAGATGGGTTCCTTTGAAGGATGCACCCCTATTTATACAAAAACTGAGGATGACTGATCAATAAATGCAGATCCCTCAAATCTCTCCTAAATCCACATTTATCTCATGTGGTTACAACCAATCTCCTAAAAATGTGAGATACATATCCTCTCAAAATCCTCTCATCCATGATTCTTCTCCTTTGAATATGCATAGATAATGATCCTCATCTTCTATAATTACTCCACAAATCTTCATGAGTTGGAACTTGAAATTCGAATTTGTAGTTAGGAGGCCAAGTAGGACCCTTCTAGAAGCTCCAAGTAGGCCTACAATATCACAAAAATTATACCACTTTCATGTATATATGAAAACATGTTAATTTTATAATATTTAATCACAAATTCACTTAAAATACTTAAAATAAATGACTTTGGAAAATATAATGCTAAACCCATATGATCATGAAAATGGTTACTTAATGTAGGGTTATGTAGTTACAGAGTTACAAAATGAGGGTAAAATGATGGACATTAAAGTGAAAGTGGATGACATTTTTGAGGCCCAACAATATGTGTCACACTAATTTGGATTGACTTGTGCAGATGTGATATCCTACCTTGAGATACATTGAGGTATGAGTTTGATTATGTTGTCTATGTGGTGTTTGAGTGTTTGAATATGTCATCTATTTGGTGTTTGATTGTTTGATGATGTCATCTATTTGGTCTTTGAGCATTTGATTAAGTTGTCTATTTAGTGTTTGAGTGTTTGGTGCCTATTATGTTGTTTATCTGTTGTTTGAATGTTTGATTAATTGCACGATATGAGTATGTGTCTATAAGATTTCATGAAGGATGACCTTGTTTAAGATGGTTGTACTAACACATTATGTGTTGAGACCACTGATATATACTTGAGTGTAAGTGGCTGCTAGTTGTAGTATTATGACTTATGATTGTGAGTTGCTTGTTTATTATGACATTGTTGTTAGTCTTGGTAAAGGTTTATTTCAATTAATAGACATGATGTCTTGACCTTTGGAACATGTGAATAATGTGTGAACATTTGCAAGGAAACATGCTTGGAATTAGCATGAAAAGGTAATAATTGATTTGTTTATATAACTAACAGTTGGGTGATGTGACAGAACATAATAGACTCAACTACAACAAGGTAAAAGGTGAAAGAAAGGAACTGGGTGATAATTCCTCTGGCTATGTTTAGAAACCACAATTCCAAATGAAGGAGTGCTTCACATGCATACAAGAAGTTTTCTTAACCTTGATTTTGTGTGACACTATGTAGATATGTGTTATATTCATGGAAATTTATTTGATAAGTATAAAAACTAGCTTCAAATTATAGTTGGATCTGTCAAGGGAATTGGAGTCCCTTGAGAGATGGCATGGATGTGCTCAGTTACAAGGCAGCGTGCTTGGCACAATAAGGTAAGGTAACTAGTGTATTGTTCTGTTTATTTATACATTGACATTTGTGTGTTTATGGCAGTATGATGCAGGGAGTTGCATGGCAAAGAGACTGCCATGAAATATTGAAAAGGCTCGAGTTGAGCTTTCCCTTGGAAGCATTGAGAATCCGTGGGGATTGATTCATGGTGTCTGATTGAGAGCCTTGTGATTTCAATACTTTGTGATTTGTTTACGCTTGATTGTAGTTTTTTTATGTCTAGTGCATGGCCATGCCACTTTGTTTGTGGTGTCATATTGCTTTTTGTTTTCATCTTTTTCTTCTTGTTTGTTTCTTTTCCTTGCCTTTTACGTTTTGAGGGTCTTGGCAATTGGTTGCGGAAGGGGAAGTTAATGGAGCTTAGGAAAAGCTAAATGAAATCCAACAGGTAATGCAAGACCCAAATGAATCTGATGCAAAGGGAAAATGAAGAAAATAATATGACAGTCAGTTGGATTGGTTGGGTCCATTGGGATAAATGGACGATGGTAGGACAATCATGAGAAAGGTAACAAGAAAGTCAAATTAAATGGATTTGATGCACTAGATGCCTTGGCTACATTGGGAAATAGTGTTCTCAAGGTTGTGCATGTTGTGCACAGATAAATGGAGTTCTCTTAACTGTGACCTTATGATATCTAGTAATTATGTCGTGATCATCATTGTTTTATGCTAATGATTATATATATGTATGTATGTAAGTCATTGTCTGACAGGATCGTCAGAGATCATGCTTGTGGAGGAATGATTATTTATGCAGGTGAATGGCATGAATAGGTTCATGGTTTATGAGGAATCAAGTGGGAAGAGTATCCCTAATAGATTTATGAGGCAAATATCATGTGGATATGAATTGATATTATTTGATTATATTATGTCTATGTTTATGCTATGGAAGTTTTTTCTGAGAGATATATCAACAGAATGAAAGCAGTGTGATCTACAACATGCTGAGACAAACATAGATAGTGGAAATACACTATAAGCTAGGTTAATTGGTAGAGACAGTGTGGCCTCTGGCTGTGCAGTACTACTGTTGTGTATATGTTGTACCTATGTTGTGGTGTACATGTGGTACGATGTACATGTTGTATTTGCGGTGATATGTATAGGTGGTGTTGTGTACATATGGAATATGTGGTATTGTGTACATATAATGTTGTGTGCATGTTGCATATACGGTGTTGTGTACATATAATGTTGTGTGCATGTTCTATGTGCAATGTTGTGTATATGTGGTGTTGTGTGCATGTTGTAAATATGGTGTTGTGTACATGTTATGCAGGTGGTGTTGTGTACACGTTCTGTAAGTGGTGTTGTGTACATGTCGTGCAGGTGGCGTTGCGTACATGTGGTATTGTGTACATGTCGTACATGTTGTGTTGTGTATATTTGGTATGGTGTTATGGGTATTATGTAGTCGTTGTATCACAACATGTGTATTCGTGGTATTGTATAGTGTGTACGTATATGTATTATGTTGTACACTAGGTGTAGGTGTATGTGTTGTGTTGGACACCGAGTGTAGGTGTATGTGTCATGTTGTACACTGGGTGTAGGTCCAGATTGGAAATTTCCCTTTCATATTTCCACTAATGCCTTTGACTCATCTATAGGAGCGGTATTGGGCCAAAAGGAAAATCTTGTAATCCATGCTATCTATTTTGTTAGTAAAAATTTAACTCATGCAAAACTGAATTACACTGTAACTGAAAAAGAGTTCCTTGTTGTAATTTATGTTATTAATAAGTTTAAACATTACATCAATGGTTATGAATTTTTTGCACATACTGATCATTCTACTATTCCATATCTCATGAAAAAACCAGTCACTAATGGCAGTATTACTAGGTGGCTTTTGTTGTTGTGGGAATTTGATGTCACGGTATTGGACAGGCTAGGAAAATAAAATCAGGTAGTTGATTTCCTATCTAGGCTCAACCATGCAGGTGAGGATATTCTTGTTAATGATAACTTTCCTGATGAGAATTTGTTTTCTATTTCTGTCAAAACACCTTGGTTCGCAGACATGGCCAATTGCCTTGCTACAAGAAATTTACCACCCTACTTCTCATCTAGTCAGAAAAAGAGAATTATTAGAAAAGTGTTGGTTACTCTTGGATAAAAGGAGACCTCTTTTGCATTGGACCTGACTTGATTATTCACAGGTGTGTTAGAGAGGATGAGATATATGATATCTTGAGATCTTGTCATGATGAACCCTGTGGAGGACATTTTGCAGATAAGCGGACCTATAAGATCCTCCGCTCAAGTTACTACTGGCCAAGTCTTTTCAAGGATGCAAAGGAGTATGTTCATAAATGTGATAGCTACCAGAGAATAGGGCGACTTGTTCAAGCGGATGAAATGCCTTTGCAGCCACAAGTTCTCATAGAACCATTCGAAAGGTGGGCTCTTGATTTCGTAGGTCCCATCAATCCTATGTCCAAAGGTAAGAAGTATATTTTAGTTTGTACTAATTATGTTATGAAGTGGGTGGAAGCGAGGGCACTACCTAGAGCAACAGAGAAGGTAGTGGTAGAATTTATTTTTTCTGATATTTTTGTAAGATTTGGGGTACCAAGGGAAATTGTTACTGATCAGGGTACTCATTTTGTGTCAAAGCTTGTGCAAGGAATTGTACAGAAATATCAGATTACTCATCGGAAGTCCACCCCTTACCATCCACAGGCCAATGGGCAGGTGGAATCAACAAATAAGGTGTTGGAGAAAATCCTAACTAAGACAGTGCAATTACATAAGAAGGATTGCTTTGATTGACTTTCCAAGGCATTATGGGCCTACACGATCACATGGAGAAACACCACTAGCTTCTCTCCGTATGAATTGGTGTATGGAAAACAAGTTTTACTTCCAATTGAATTTCAGATCAAAACTTTTAAGATGACAGCAGATTTGGGCATAAATATTGATGAAGCACAACAATAAAGAATCCTGCAGCTTAATGAGTTGGATGAGATTAGGCGAGATGCTTTTCAGCATACTGATCTAATCCAACAACAACGAGCTAGATGGAATGACAAATACATTAAGAAAAAGTAGTTCAAAGAGGGAGACTGGAAATTTCTGTTTGATTCGAAATTTAAGAATTTTAAAGGGAAATTTAACACACATTGGCTTGGCCCCTATGAAATTGAAAAAGTTTTAGATAATGGATCTGTTCAGGTTAAGATGATTGATGATGGAAATGTTACCTTCTTCGTGAATGGGCACATACTCAAACTATATCAGAATCCCCAATCTAAGGAGGAATTTGTGGAAGAGATTTTGAAGAAGAAAGAGCTAGAAATGGTGGGGAAGAGAGTCATTCCTTTCACTACCTCTTCTTGATTTTCTGCCATAATAAACTAATCTTACTTTGTTCCTTCTCGTGCTCAGTAATCCATGAAAGCAAAGTCTATTGGGTATAAGTTTATTCCTTTTTTCTGGCCCCAATCGGCTAAATACGGAAAAGGATCCCCCTTAGAGTCTTCTTTTTTAGTATTTCAGATTCTCTAAAATTGAAATCTGGCGAGCATGAACTGCCCTAGGCTTGTTAAAATCACAGGATAGTAGATCCTTTGGATCCTCAAAATAAATTTTGTCTTCAGTTAATTTTTGGTTTGCTTGTGTTGGACTGATGTGGGATCTCTTAAGGCCCTCCTTCCAACAATCTTTTCCCATCGACATCAGCAAATTATCTGGGTTCGAGATTAGAGACTTTTTTATGCCTTGAAGCTTGTATACCTCAATGAAAATCCATCTCGTCAACAACAATGTAGATTCATCATGGCTCCTTGACTGCTGGATCGTACAGGGGGTTCAACAACAACTCATACATTCACACCTGATAGGATGCATAAGAGGTACCTTGGTCCGCGTTGTCATTAATGGGGATGGACCTCATGTTGGTTAACAACTGACCTTAATGGCTAGTAATCCAATGATATTACTGCACATTCGACCTCAACACCTATATTCATGTGCAGTAAACTGTACAAGAAAAGGGGAGAACATGGTTTCTTGCTGAAAAGTTTGGTAGTTACATTTCTTGCAACAAAGCACCTATTTTCTGAAGAACGAATTTCCAGCAAAACATTTAAAAAAAAATTATATCACAGTACTTATCATATTCATTATTAGTTGAGGCTACGTAATTACACGATCTTGCACATGATATGGTTTCGAAGGTGGTTTATGATTCCAAAGAGAGTGCAACCGTCACCCAAGGTACTCAACCGTTGTAAGGTAAGATCGAGCAGGTACATTTGGCGTCAGAGTACTTAAGGTAAAAAGGTAATGGTACGAAAATTTTGAATTTGCATGAATATAAGTCACGGACACCCTAACAGAATAAGGTGGTCATGAGTCATTATGTCATAACATGAATTCCCATTCCCTATTATTATTTTGATTATCTTCCCAACATTTATCCTGCAGAACGGAACATGATGACAATCATGATCACATTCCGCGTTGTTCGATGTTGCCTTACTTTCCTACACCTTTCCTAAAATAAAACATTCTTGTTTTTATTAGGTTTGGATTATTTCGCTTGGTCTTAAACGCATATTAGTGAACTGATTGAACTCTGCTCTCTCCCACTCCTAGCCACTATTTAAAATGCGGTCCACCATCAGATTCGAATCTCAAGGTCCGGTATTACTTGATGCTTACCTACAGAGTAAGAAGGGGTTGGAGAAGCCGAATGGTTGCTTCTATTCTTAAATTTTAGTGGGAATAATTCAGAAGTAACGAAGTCTTTTTCTCTAAACCTAAATGGCAGTAGGTCGAAGGTGGTTAACATTAAGTTCAGATTGATAGAGGAGCCAGTGGCTTGAGATTTTGAAATTCCACAGTAAGGAGAGTGTTGGTTTAAAAACCAACGATTCAACAAGGATAAGTGCGCACCCTTCCACAAAAAATAGCATGCAGACCCGTACTGGAGCAAGGGGATTCCGTAGGATTATCGTAGAAGTAAGTACTGGCAGCTCTTGTTCCTCTTACATAAGTACATCACCTGTGAAGGTCGTTTTGGGTTAGCTTTCCTGTTTCATATTCGTCTCCTTGACCATTTCCGAGAAAAACCCTTGAATTTACCATATTATCTTAGAATGTCTTTGTTGAAGATGGCTACTTCTGCCAAGGAGAGGGTATCACATATAGAGGAGAACCTCTATCATCACGGTCTTGTCAAAATTATCATGACAGAGGTTTTGAAGAAACAAAATAAAACATGGGAAGAGTTTTTAGTAGAGAATTACTTTGTGGATGACAAGAAAGAGCCCAACTTACTGGAAACCAAAGAGGTAGAACCAGTGGAGAAGCCAAGAAAGAAACCCCGGACTTGTGGTCAGCCAACAGAGGAGATTAAGAAAGATGAGGAGGTGATGGTGATCAGGTAAACTAAAGGGAAGAAGTCTAAGCTTTCAAAAGGTAACCCTGCTCTTGCTAGGCATTTTACGAGAAGCCAGGCAAAGAAGCTAGAGATAAAGGAAACTCTAGAGGAGGAGGAACAACAAATTGAAATTAAGAATAAGGATAAGAACCCCCGAGACTTGTCTAAGGGGAAGTAGGTAAAGATCAAGTCAACTATGTTCGTTGAAAAAGAAGAGTTGGAGGTTGCATCTTTCCAAGACCCACAGGAAAGTGGGGAGAAAACAATCGAAGATTGCAGAGAGCAGGAAGAACCAAGTCTACCTATGTTCTCTCAAGGGCATCACGGGGATGAGAAAACCTCTAAAAATAAGTAGTCCCTGGAGGAGATGGAGGAAGTCATCATCGAGCTCACTGTGTATGAGCGGGTTCTTCGAAGGGAAAACAAAACTCTAAAGGAGAACAACCTACATCTGTAGAAAGAACTGAAGGAGTGGAAAGTGAAGCATCAGAAGGAATGCCGAGTCATGAAGAAAAACTAGGCTCAGATTAAGCACCTACAGAAAAAGAAAGAAGAATATCAAGGTAGGTTTCAGGAGGCTGAGTCCAGCAGGGCACAACTAGATCACTTGGTTGCAGTAGCTGCAACACAGGGTACATAATGAATTTTTCTTTTAGTATGCAACATTTTTGCTTGCATAAGGGACATGCAAAGATCTAGGTGTGGGGGAGATGTTGAGTCCTAATTTTTTCCATTTTTTATAATGTTCTAAGCCTTTCTCCCTCCTATTTTAAATTCTTTTTGACCCTTCATGACTCTCTTTTTGCCATATCTTATGTCTTTTGACCAAAAGGGCGTTGTGGGCTCTAAGGTATGCAAATTAGTTTAAAAAGTATCATTTCACTTTATTCTTGAGTATTTTTGAAGTTAAATGATACCTAATCAAATTATCTACAACTGCAAGAGTGTTTATTGAATCCTATGCAGATCAACTATCTTCCGAAGCAGTTCCGTGATTTCTGGCAAATAGGCCGTTATTTCCTGCAGAGTCGTCGATTTCCTATAACCGCTCTGATTTCCTTCAGCAATCTCGATGGTTGAGTATGTTTTGGTCAGCCTCGAAGAGAAAAAAAACATGGGTTTTGTCAAGAAATACATCTACATGGATGTTGTCCTATTGGCCGCCTCAAAACTACCACTGAAACTGCCCAAATCTTCAGACTTCTCATGAATGGCCGAAGTGGGAAACAACCTCAACAACCCAACGAGATCAGTTTGATCCATGCTTTCAGTCATGGATCAAACTCAACATGCTTATTTTTATTGTCTTTTCTAGTTATTATTAGCAGACAGTTGTAGTATTTTGGTTTTCCTAATTCAGGCAAGTTTATGCCTCTGTATTTGTATAAATACTTTCATGTCTCATTTCGGAAAGGAGGTGAATATACCAGACCTTTATACTACTGTAATACTTGTTCAGATTAATAAAAAGTTCTAGTTATTATTAGCAGACAGTTGTAGTATTTTGGTTTTCCTAATTCGGGCAAGTTTATGCCTCTGTATTTGTATAAATACTTTCATGTCTCATTTCGGAAAGGAGGTGAATATACGAGACCTTGATACTACTGTAATACTTGTTCAAATTAATAAAAAGTTTTTTGTTTTTTGTTTTTTTTGTTTTTTGTGTTTTTGTTTTTTTTGTTTTTTGTGTTTTTGTTTTTTTTGTTTTTTGTTTTTTTTGTTTTGTTTTTGTTTGTTTGTTTTTTTTTTTTTTTTTTTTTTGATATTGTTTTGTAAAATCCTAAAATCCTTTAGTAGTTGAAGGAGTTGTGAGTAAGGGAGGGCCCCCTTTACTCACAACTCCCATAGTTGCAAATTGTGTTCTTTTAATTATTTTCATGAATTGATAGTGTTTTTACATAGCTTTTGATTCCTCTTATATAAATTGTAGCAGCACATGTGTGATGATTAAATGGTGAAGCTTATGTGATGAATATGTTTGGAGTATTTGAGTAGGCTTTAATCTTACATTGTAAATTGTTGAATGGATTCAATTGTTGTTTGATTGATCTATTATCTTTTTCTGATCAACATCAACAATTTTCAAAGCTATAGAGGGATTATTAAATCCACTCCATAGCCTTTATTTCTAAGTGTTGATGGGAAAAAGGAATATTGGAGTTGTGTGTGTATGTGATTTTGTTTAGGAAAACACTTAAAGTATTAGCCTGCATATATTTTGCGCCACATCTCACAAGGTTACCTACCCCTGGTTGATAATTTATGTCTGTCAAATTATAAGTATATAATTTTCCTTAATATTATATTGAATTACTTAGAGCTTTGTTTCATGATTTCAGCACTTTAGCCACCACCTTCCTCACACATTTCCATTTACCCCTCAGATATGAAACTGGAACAGAACTCTTGACCAACTTCAAACAATCAGATTCCACTGACATCTAAGATCACATTCATGAGTGGAGACGTCGCTGCTGGTTGGTCAAGGCTTATGTTCCAAATCAATTGTTAGCAAAATGGTTTACCAAATCTCTTTTTTCCCCTATTACACAAGATGTGGCTAAAGGTGGATTCGTGACCGAAGAGAAAGTTATTGCTCGTGCGCAATATTTGGACCTTGTTTATACTCAATCGAGCACACTCTATGATAAGATATTAAATGCTCCAAGACATTCTAACACTATTCCTCCTCCACCTGGTAAATAATATCATGTCGTTGATGGCTTGATTGGTTATGCCAATTCGCAGTCGACAAGTAAACCATCTAGTATTTCTCTTACCACATCTACTCAAAACCCTCAATCCCATCCTCCTACTGCTTCTGCTTCCAAGATAAATGGCATTTCATCTAATAAAAGTAAGTATCAACAACAACCTGGAAGCAGGAAGAAAGGAAAAGGTAAGAATAATAAAGACCCCTCAACGCAGGATAATCAAACAAATCAATACTCTAATGATAAAAAAAGCCTAGATATGTATGCTTGACGTGCAATGAGGATCACTTTACACTTGATTTTCCACACAGAACTCAAGTGAATTAGTTTCTTAAATCTTCCACTTCTCCCGCTGTGTTGATTGACCCGTTTCCCAATCAGGAGACTCATATGGTTTCCTGGGACCCTTCTCCCTCTAACACGATTTTGATTCTTTCCTCCTTAAAGATAAAATTTGATATTATGGTGGCCACTCAGAACCAGGACTATGGTAATGTGAATCCACCAAACGGTCAGGCTACTGATAAACCTACCAGTTCGGTATCACCTTCATTTGATCCTACTCCACCTCTGATTCCTACGGAATTGACTATCAAGCCTCCGAAGGGAATTTTTCATAAGTTTTCTTTCAATCCTCGTTCAAGAGCTACCCAAAACTATAACGTAGTTGAAGACTTGGCTAAACCTCCATCATCTATGCGAACTCTTGAGGTGTTGCAAAATTGGCCCGCCCAAAAGAAGGCCTCGTTATCAGCTATCGAATGTGTGGACCCATTGATTCCAACCTAGTGGTTTTCTTTCATGAAAAATATACCCCTCAACTTCCAGCTCAGTTAGCCTTTATAATCCAGGTCATTGTCCATGGTAAGAACATTCATCGCTCTATTGTGGACGAGGGAGCCTCGACCTGCATTATGTCCTTGTCTTGTTGGAAGGCGATTGGTTCGCCTCAACTGAGTCAATCAACCACCACATTGAAATCCTTTTATGGAATAAGATACAAACCTTGTGGGATTCTGAATTACCTTCAAGTAAAACTAGGGATCAAAACTCTTTCCATAGAAGTTGAAGTAATGGACAAACCTCTCGATTATAATATTCTACTAGGATGTACATGGGTTTACGCCATCGTTGCCATCATTTTGACTTACTGACGTATGATCGTCTTTCCTCACAAAGGTGGGATCGTAACCATTGATCAAATCACTGTTTTCTCCTCGAATTTTCACGTTACTAGAAGTGTCCCTCTTGTAGGGGAAACTCTACATTCCTATCAACATATCAGAGTTGGATTGTTGAAGGATTCTTCGCTTATGGGAACCTTTTTGCTCTCTTCCTCTCCTTCCCGACAACTCATCTTCGGTTTCTTATATCAACATGATATCATCCTTTACTATCCTAACTGATCCCTAGTTTGTACCTCATGGAACTAACATCCAAATTTTTGATGATCGAATGTCGCTTAGCCCCGTTGAGCTAGATTATGAAGCCATCTATTCGGCTTGTGCGGCTTACACCTTCTCTTCGATTAATTGGGTATATCGATCACTGGATTATGGCACGTCTCCTAGCCCTTTTTCTCATGTATTCTCTACGGATGAGAGCATCACAGAGATCATAATGCCATATCACGGGTCGTGGGATGAACATCACCATCATTCCTCCTTACCAGATTCCATTGAGGATAATCTTAGTGATGTGTACTTGCCTAATCTTGTTAAGCATTTTATGAATTTTGTCTCCATTCATGATATTGACTCTGAAAAGAACCTTTCAAATATCGAAGAAATGATACCTCTCAATATCTCTGTCAAACTAGGTATTGTCGAAAATATATACACTGGAGCATCTTGTTCTCCATCTAATGTCGAGATCTATAGATCCCTATTTCATGAGTTTTGCGATGTCTTTTCCTGGACCTATGAATAAATGCCAGGTGTTGACCCAAATATAGTAGTGCATGAGATTAAATCGTATCCTGATGGAAAACTCGTCTGACAACACCTATGTTCAGTCAATCCCAAGAAGACTTCCAGGATTAAGGCTGAAGTTGAAAAGCTTATTCGGGTTGGTTTCGTATACTTGTTCCTTTAACTGATTGGGCATTGGACGTTTTCCCTATCATGAAGAAACATGGCACGATCTGAGTATGTGTCGATTACCAGGATGTGAATCGTGCTTGTCCAAAGGACAACTATATGATCCCATTTGTTGACCAGATTGTTGATGATGACACCTGTTGTGAGATTTATTCATTCATGGATGGATTCTCGAGCTATAATCAAATCAACATTCTCCTAATGGACAAACCTAAGACTCCATTTATTTTTCCCTGGGGTATTTTTTCTTATCGAAATCTCCCATTTGGTTTAAATAACGTTGGGGCCACTTTTCAATGTGTTATGGTTTATGCTTTCACGAAATTAAACACATCATGCAACCTTATTTGGATGATCTCCCTACTCATTCTAGACATCGGGTTGATCACCTGATGCATCTAAGGGTTATTTTCCTTCGTTGTAGACACTATAACATTCGACTTAACCCGCACAAATGTGTGTTCTGTTTTGGTTATGGTTGACTCCTAGGTTTTTCATTTCAAAACAAGGAATTCATATTGATCCTCTGAAAATACAGGCAATCATTTACTTTCCCGCACCTTCTTCTCTCATTCCGTTACAAAGACTCCAAGGGAAAGCTAAATTCTTGTGGAGGTTCATCCTAATTACATTGAACTGACCAAAGGATTCACTCGCTTGCTGAAAAAAAGGGTCCCCTTCCATTGGGATGATGTTGCTTAGAAATTTTTTGATGCCCTGAAAGATGCATTGGTTCAGGCATCTCTTTTATACCCCCTGATTATCAGTGCGACTATTTCCTATATCTCGTTACTTCCATTTATATGATAAAAATGGTATTGGTCTAAGAAGACAATATAGGGACTGAACTTCCCATTTATTATCTGAGTCGGAACCTTAACGATATCGAAATCAGGTATACTCACATAGAAAAGTTGGCTTTGGCGGTCGTTCAAGCTGTCCAAAGGTTTCACCATTACATCTTGCTTCAAAAAAATACTATCGTTTCAAATTGCAACCCTATGACATATATATTATCACATCAATTGCTGAGGGGAAATTACTCTAAGTGGATCATTATTCTACAAGGGTTCGACCCAGATTTCATCAAGTCAAAGTCGAAGAAATCCATAGTTTTCGTCGAGCTAATGTGCGATATTCCTTCCCATAATTCTAAATCTACATCTGAAGATTCTATCCCTGACGAGTCATTGTTTCTAATTTCATCATCTAACCCATGGTATGGAGATTTTATGATCTATCTCCAGACCTAGACTTCCTCGTTCGATACCTCTCACTCCAAGCAACAACGTATTTGATACCAACCCTAAAATTATGTTATTATCGGTTACACCCTTTACCATCATGGTATTGATATGATTTTATGGAGGTGCATCACCCTTGAGGGGGCTAAGAAAGTCCTTAGTGAATTCCACTCGGGGGCATGTGGCAAACATCTATCTAGTTATGCTATCGCGTAGAAGGTCTTACACGCTGGTTACTCTTGGCCTACTATCTTTCACGACTATATTCTAGCCATCTAAAAGTGTCATGCGTGCCAGATCTACAATCGTAATATCTGTGCTCCGCCTGCTCCATTGCATCCCATTGTCACTGTTGGTCCCTTTGCGAAATTGGGTATCGACTTTATGACATGTAACCCTCACTTGGCCAGGGGGCATGGTTATATCGTTGTTGATGTATACTACTTTACTATGTGGGTTGAGGTGATGCCTACATATAACAACATTGGCAAAACAACTCCATACTTTTTCTTCAATCACGTTATTACTAAGTTTGGTGTTCCACAAGCAATAGTTACAGATTACAGAAAGCATTTATGGAATCATATAATGAACGAAATAGCTGCTAAGTTGGGACTTTCACATGAAAATTCCACTCCCTGCTATCCTCAGGCTAATGGACAGGTTAAGGTTTCAATGTATGGTAGGGTTCCACAAATCGGACTGACACTTGCTTCTTAACGCTTCCTTATGGGCATACCGAACCTCAGTTAGGACTGCTACCGGATTCACACCCTTTCAATTGGTCTATGGTTTGGAAGCAATTCTCCCCATCAAATTTCAAATTCCATCATTAAAACTAGTTGTCGAACTTCTTCTTGCCACTTCCGTAGGGGAGGATTATCGTTTACATCTGACTCGTTTGGATGAAACTCAGCGTGATGCTGCTTTAGCCAATGAAGCTCATAAAAGACGCGTCAAGGCACAATACAAAAAAGTGTCAAGCTTCTTGTCTTCTCAGAAGGAGACCTGGTTCTCTTATATGACCAGGAGGCTGATAAGTTAGGTCCAAGAAAGTTCCAACCCATGTGGTCGGGTTTGTACATTGTCAAGCGAGTCCTTGCAAAATGGGCCTATGAGTTAGTATACTTTGATGTAGTTCCAATAGTGCAGCCTAAGAATGGGTTGTACCTCTAAAAATATTATGCTTGATCTCAAGCATAGTACACTATGTACATACTATCTATAGGTGCGTTGTGTGTGTTTGTAGTATGTCTTTTCAGAGTTTCCCATAGTTTTTGTTGATCCCTTTTACATTTGGTTTGCAGATGTCGACCTCTCTTGAATCGTATATTGGCTATGTCGATGGTGTTAGTCGTAGTACTCGGAACTTATCTTCTGCAACATGGGCTATCTTTGCTCTAAATGGCGAACTAGTGAGTATGCATGGGATTTGCATTAGTCGCTCTACTAAAAATATCACTGAGTATAGCGCAGTGGTTGATCTACTATTTGATGTTATTTTACATGGTATCCATTATTTAGTCATTAGGCTTGAATCACAACTCGTAGTACTACAACTTGCTAATGTCTATTCAGTGATAAATCCCACCATCTTTCGCATGGTTTTGAGGGTATGTCTTCCGAAAAGACATTTCGATTTCATACGATATGAACATATATCTAGAAATCTAAACACATTAGCAGATGCACTAGCTAATTACGTTTTAGATAGACATTTGCAATGAATTTAAATAAGTTTCAATTCACATCACATCATATTGAAATCATAATAGGAACTAGGAAACACTGAAAATATGAAAATATTTTTTAAGTTTGGTTTTACAAAAATTTGTGCCTTGAGACACATATGGCTACATCACCCATATAAAAAACTGCATGAAAATATCTAAGTAGACAAATCAATGGCACTCATGATAAAATGACACTGCATGAGCTATCTTGTGTAGTAATCGACCAATAGGGCTAGGCACTCTGATAGTGTGTCGTTGAAGTCGCATCGGAATCTAGTCAACCATGGTCTCATCAATCCCATAGGTTAGCCCCTCCATGTGGCACTCTGCCTTTGATAGGATCTTAGCTACCTCAATATTTTGTAGCACATCCCATCCTACTGTAGCAACCTGTACTGGTTCCACTGCCTCCTCATGTGGTTGTCTCTTTGCACGATGGAGATATGAAGCACCCACTGGTTGAACTAATCCAATATCTGGATGAAAACATCAATATTTTAGTCTTGGAAACATAAAAAAACACAAAAAAAATTGTAAAACTTTCAAAAACTTAAATGGTTGAAATATTTTACCTAAAGCATCCCATTGCTAACCCTTAGGAAGCACGAGCTCAGAATCATCACCGAAATCCATCCTTTCGTAAGGATAATCATTAATCATGATGAACTATCTACTCATCCACCCAAAGAAGGATGGTAAGAAGTTGGTCACTAATGGACCTGCATGTCAGGCCATATGATCTATCTACCTCCTCATCTGTGGGCCCTCGGATCGATAAGCTCGAGTATAATCTGTTGAGGCTAAAGTAGTGGCACCCGCTCTAGAGAAAAAGAGACTAAGATCGAACCATAGTTGAAGTTATTTAACTTCGCTCTCTTTCTTTAGTCGGTTGTCCCTTCATATTGACCAAAACTCCCTCGCTCCAGTTGAAGAATATTGGCTCTAGACACTCCACCTCATACTGCATGTATGATCTACTGTTATGAAACCAGCTCAAGAAAAGATATAAGAGATAGATCAATGCCTTAGAATTCAACCTCTTCGAGGGGGCAACCTCCTTTACATTACATAAATGAACAATTCTTGAATGATTCAAATGACAAAACCCCATTTCTATATATAGGAGTCTAAGGAGTCACAATATAATCCAGCTGACCTAACAATAATAATATAAAGCCACAAAAATAACAATAGAGGGATTCTATGGGGCACAGTAATAACAATATGGGGGCAATAGGGGCACAACAATATTAATAAGGGGTATAACTACAATAGTAATGGGGTAATCACTAGTATTATAGGGACCCAACATGCCCTTCTCCTTCAAAAAAATTTTGTCCTCAACGCTTGAGTAGTTCTGGATACTTCTGCATAAAATTTTCATCCTCCCATGTGGAATCTTCAGCGGATAAGTTCTTCCACTTGATAAGATACTCTGAAATTGATCGATTTCGTAGCTGTCGAGTTCTTGTTTCTGTGACTGCTTCCGGTTCCAATATAATTTTTCCTTCCTCGTCAAGTTCTGGCAATATTGTTTGAACTGGGAGCTTGTCGCCTATAACCTTCTTTAAACATGAAACATGGAAAACTGGGTGCAATCGAGAAGCTGCAGGAAGCTCCAATTTGTATGCCATAGTACCAATCTTTTGCAACACCTTGTACGGACCATAATACTTTGGTGATAATTTATTATCCTTCTTAGCTTGCTTGAGGGACATTTGCTTATATGGTTGTAGCCGTAGGAATACCCAATCACCTACATCAAAACTTCTTTCACTGCGATGTTGATCTGCCTGTTGTTTCATTCTATTATGTGCCAACACGAGGTTATCCTTTAAGAGTTGGAGGACTTGTTGTTGATGTTCGATGTGATGTTCCACTGCCTGAACCTTAGAATTTTCTCTTAAATATGATGTGATGGATGGTGGTTGATACCCATAAAGTGCCATAAATGGGGTCATTTTTGTTGCTGTATGGAAGGAAGTGTTATACCACCATTCAGCCAGAGGCAACCATTTGACCCATTGTGTCTGTTTATCAGATACAAAGCAACGAAGATATCCTTCCAAACATTTGTTTACTATCTCAGTTTGCCCATCAGATTGAGGATGATAAGATGAGCTATGAGCTAACTGAGTACCAAGACAAGAAAATAATTCTGTCCAAAAATTTCCAGTGAAAATGGGATCTCTGTCACTTACAATAATCTTTGGGTTTCCATGTAGCTTTTGAATTGTTTCCATAAATGCAGTAGAAACTGTACTGGCTTTAAATGGATGTGATAATGCACAAAAGTGTGCATACTTGGTAAGTCTGTCAACTACCACCATGATGACACTCTTTCCCTCAGACTTGGGTAAACCTGTGATAAAATCCATTGAAACCTCCTCCCAACGTTGGCTTGGAATGGATAAAGGTTGTAATAGACCCGGTGTCTTAATTGTTTCAACTTTATTTTGTTGGCAAACCAAACATTCCGCCACAAACTTTTGAATATCTGATTTAAGGCCATCCCAAAAAAATTCCTTCTTAACCCTGTGGTAAGTTTTTAAAAATCCTGAGTGCCCTCCTAAGGGAGAAGTGTGCAATTCCATAAGAATCTTTTGTTTTAGCTGGGAATTCTTACAGAGGTATAAGCGATCTTTGTACCATAACGAATCATTTTGCCAGCTAAATGTATCAGACGTACTGGAATCTTGTTGTAACTTTCGAATAAGTGCCCACACTTCTTCGTCATTCTTCCATTCCTCCCTTGCTTCGTTTATCCAATCTGGTTGGATAATAGAAATGGCGCACAACAATGCTTCCACATCCTCATCCTTTCTTGAGAGTGCATCTGCCACCACATTTTGCTTCCCTTTTTTGTAGATGATTTCAAAGTCATAACCCAACATCTTTGTGACCCACTTTTGTTGCTCTTCAGAGGATAATCTTTGTTCTAAAAAGTATTTAAGGCTATCATGATCCGTTTTTACCTTGAAGTGTCTTCCCATTAGGTAGGGTCGCCATTTCTTAAGTGCATGGAGTATTGCCAACATTTCCTTCTCATAAATAGCTTTGCTTAAAAACTTTCCCTTGATTGGACGACTTTCAAAAGCAATGGGTCTTTCATCTTGCATTAGAACAGCACCAATTCCATTTCCTGAAGCATCACATTCCACAATAAAGGTTTTTGTGAAGTCCGGTGTAGCTAAGACCGGTGCTTGGCACATTGCCTCTTTAAGATGTTCAAAGGCCTTTGTTGCTTCTGGAGTCCATGAAAATGCATCTTTCTTCAATAATGTTGTTAGAGGTGCTGCTATTCTCCCATAATTCTTAACAAACTTGCGATAATACCCTGTCAACCCGAGAAATCCTCGCAGATGCTTTATGGATGTGGGGATTTTCCATTCCTTAATGGCTTTAATTTTGCTAGGGTCTACCTTAACTCCTTCATGAGATACAATATGACCCAAATATTCCACCTCCTGGACTCCAAAGAAACATTTGGATCTTTTTGCATATAATTGTTTCTCCTCCAATAGTTGTAGCACCCTGTCAACATGTTCAACATGATCCTTCCAAGACTTGCTGTAGATTAGTATATCATCAAAAAATACTAACACAAATTTTCTAAGGAATGGTTTGAAAATTGAATTCATCAAACCTTGAAATGTTGAAGGTGCATTGGTAAGGCCAAAAGGCATGACCAAAAATTCATAATGACCCTCATGAGTTCTAAATGTTGTTTTCGGAATGTCTTCAATCTTCATTCTGATTTGATGATATCCTGAACGAAGATCCAACTTGGTGAAGTAAATTGATCCATGCAATTCATCCAGTAATTCATCAATGACAGGAATGGGGAACTTATCTTTAATAGTGAGCTTGTTGAGCTCCCTATAATCCGGACACATGCGCCATGATCCATCCTTCTTGTGCACCAATACTACTGGAGCAGAGAAAGAACTTTGACTCGGTTGAATTATACCAGCCTCTAGCATTTCTGCAACCATACGTTCAATTTCACTCTTTTGGACATAGGGATATCTGTACGGCCTGATGTTTGGAGGAACACTTCCTGGAATCAGATGAATAGCATGATCATGATCACGCATAGGTGGGAGACCTTTGGGAGTCTCAAATACCTTGGAATGATTGTCCAGGACTTTTTGGAGATCTGGAGAAATAGATGATTCCAATGTGGAAACATCTAGCGAACATAATTGTGCAATTACACCTCTTTGCTCCTTTTTTAGAAGCTTTGTCATACCATTAGAGCTGATTATCTTTCCTGGTTTCCCTGCAATACCCCTTAATTCAACTTCCTTTCCTTCCGTAGAAAATTTGATGAAAAGTTCTTGAAAATTAAAAGCTATTGTACCCAAGGATTGTAGCCATTGGACTCCTAGTACAACATCAGCACCTCCCATTGGAATGGAAAGCATTGGGCTAGTCAATACATATTCTCCCATGGATAGCTTGATATTATGGCACTTTCCAGAGCAATTTATTGTTCCTCCATTTGCAATCATCACTTGACACTCTGGTGCTGGATATAGGAAGCAATTCAATTCTTTTGCTACCTTACAATGAATAAAATTGTGGGTGCTTCCTGAATCAATCAACACTATTACCTTTTTCTTCTTGATTTGTCCTTCTATCTTGATGGTTTGAGGAGTGGTAATTCCCGCCAATGCATTACAAGATATGGTCGGATTTATTTGTTCTTCATCTAGGCTTTGTTCCTGGAGTATATCCTCTTCTTTTGACCTTTCTTGCTCCTTTTCTTCTTCCTCTTCACAATCTATGTAGAATAATTTCTTCTCAGCACACTTATGACCTTTAGTGTATTTGCTATCACAACTGTAACAAAGCCCTTTTGCTCTTTTTTCTTCCAATTGTTGTGGTGTCAACCTTATAGGTTGTGGAAGACTAGGGGCAACAACACTTCCGTCTTTATAGTTGTGAGTGGTATGCTTCCTGGTTGCCATAATTTTGCTTTCCATTTTTCTTGCTAACCTGAATGCCTTCTCTAATGAATCAGGTTCCCAAAGGCGAACATCATGTTGGATATTATCCTTTAAAGACCCTATGAACACATCAATCCTATGCTCCTCTGGAATATCTTTTACCCTTATGTTCAATTTTTGGAACTCCTCAATGTGCTCCATTATTGAACCCTTTTGTTTGAGACTTATCAATTGGCTAAAAAAAGTGTTGCTTTTTGTATCCTCATAATGTGCTATCAATTCTTCCGTAAAAATTGCCCAAGTGATAAATTGTTTACGAGAGCAAAGCCATTGATACCATACAAACTGATTTGGTTCCAAATATAAAGTTGCCATACGTACCTTTTGTGTGTTTTGCACATTATTGAGATCGAAGAATTGCTCCATCTGTAATATCCATGTTGCGGGATCCTTGCCATCAAACTTCCTCATATCGATTTTTGGAATATGGTGGTCTTCGATCCAACATTAGAGTCTATGGAATCATGATTAACATTTCTTTTGTTCTCATCATGAGTTTCCTTTACTACCCTTTCACCATTAGTGACCCTTTCTTGTAGCAACTTCTTCAATTCTTCCATGTCTGTCTTCAAATCTATCTTCAAATCGTTCATCTTAGCTTCTACTTCTTTCTTTAAACCATCCATCTTAGCTTCTATATCTTTCTTTAAACCATCCATCTTAGATTCTATTCCTTTTTGTGCAAGTGACACTTGTTGCACTTGGTCTTGTAATTTTGATATATCATGTTGCATTTCTTCCTCTTCTTCATGAGTCATGCTAGAGCTTTCAGGTTCCTTACTAGGTGTTTGCATTTTCTTTCCTCGGGGCATCAATTACCGATAATAATGCTTTACTATGCCCTTTGAATTCCTTCAAACCAAGCTTATGCAAAAATTTAAAAAAAAACTACACACCTTTTTTCACTTTGTAGAAGCCTGATATTGAATCTGATGTATCTCTGTAATTTCGAATCATCCAGTTTTGGAATTGTGATCTATAGTAGCCTTCTATTTCCTCTTTCCAATGCCACTAGTCTGATCCAAATTGGATTCTCCAAGAAAGAGTTATGCACAATCTCCCACAGTGACCTGATTATAGACTAGTTCAGTAGAGCGAACTTGTATGAAGTGCCACGTGTCACTGTTTCGACCTTTGACTCTAAAAAATATATACAAGAAAAATAAGTCCGTCCTCTTTCTGTACCTTCTTACGAAATTTCAATCCGATGCCCAGAAAGAAAGTTATGACGATTTTCCCCAGGTCACCTGTTTGGAATGTAATTCAGGAGTCTGCAAAAAGACCAACTTCCTCAGATCATATCTCCGCAAATATAGCGCGAAAAGCTCTGAAATTCGGACCCAAGGTTCAGCGCAATTTCTTCTCAAATGGGTTTTTTTTCAACTTCTGAAACATCGCAGAAAAAAAGTTATAGCGAAAATGCCACGATGACCTGTTTGGAGCAGCGAAACCCTAGAATCCAAAGCTCTGATACCAAATGTTATGAAACCAGCTCAAGAAAAGATAGAAAAGATAGATCAACGCCTTAGAATTCAGCCTCTTCGAGGGGGCAACCTCCTTTACATTACATAAATGAACAATTCTTGGATGATTCAAATGACAAAACCTCCTTTCTATATATAGGAGTCTAAGGAGTCACAATATAATCCAGCCGACCTAACAATAATAATATAAAGCCACAAAAATAACAATAGAGGGATTCTATGGGGCACAGTAATAACAATATGGGGGCAATAGGGGCACAACAATATTAATAAGGGGTATAACTACAATAGTAATGGGGTAATCACTAGTATTATAGGGACCCAAAATCTACTTACTACATGAAGTGTTGAGCTACCTACCAATCTCACAATAATGAACAGGATCATTCTCAAAGCTAATTGGGCTACATATTTATATTGATCTTTCCATCCCTAGTTGGTTGAGCTCGAGACCTACAATAGGTAGCGATATAATCCTTCACTGCATCCCCACCACTTCTCCCACCTAGGAGAGAGATGGGGGAACCCCTCCTCGATAAACTTGTTAGAAAGTAGATATCTTCTACCTTTATCTTGAGTAGATGTTCCCCAACACATGAATGATTGTGCCTAAACATCCCATGAACGAACAAGATATTTCAACAATTCCATTTGTTGCCTCATACCAGGAAGCCATAAGACTTTTAGCAATCCATATTTTTTTGGTGCTTGGATGGTAGTAGGATCATTTGTTGCATTTAAATAATTTTCCTCATGTTCTATTTCTCTCCAAATGAATTCCATTTTGTGCTAATGAACACCTGAAACATCAACAAGAGATTCATTAGGCTCCTTTTCATGCAAAAAACTTGTCAAAAATTGAGGGAAAACTAATAAAAAACTTAACATTTTGCGCACAAAACACTCCAGTAGTGCATGACAGAGTGTTGCACCTCTCCCAGCAGTGACAATCTACCTAGGTGCAACACATATTTTTATTTTGGGGGGGTACGTTGGTCCTAGGGCTTGTTCTTGGAACCCTAGGGCCCTCAAAACCTCAAAACAATTGCATGAAATAAAAAAAGTGGACCGTGAAAGGAAAGAGATGGATTTTATCTCCTACCTAGTGATGGTACTCGAAATGGTCCACTGGATTGGCTACAATTAGTTGTAGAAGATTGAGGGAAAAAGAGCTCAGAATTCTCACTGCTCAAGGTAAATGTGAAATGGTGAAAATGAATAGTCATTTTGAGTATTTATGGTCATTTATCACATTATTTTATTCATATTTAATGTTTTGACCTAGATATGATTCATTTTACTATGAAACATGTATGTTTAATCCTTTTTGTGATGTTTTGGGTCGGTCAATAGTCGTTAACAGATTTTTATCATGCTTTAAACATGTGATTTTGAGCAAGGAGTATACTTTTATCTCTTTTTCAAGCTCTGTAAACCTAACAAAAAGGAATCCCTTGGAGTCCGCTTTGAGCTCTTTTCAGACTCCCAAAATATGAAAAGATCGTTGAGCACTTGTCTTTTCGAACTCGTAAAAGTAAATGAAAAGACGTATTCTTAGTATAAATTTAACCCTTCTCTGGATTGAGAAGACTATCTATGAAAAAGGAATACTTTAGTTGAACATGGCTAAGAGGTTCTCTTGATTATTGTTTTCTACCTTTTTGGGCTTAAGAGACTATCTACGAAAAGGGACATCTGGAGTTTTCTTTTTCGCCTCCTTTTTAAACTCTGTAAACATGAAAAAGATGTCGAGTTTTACCTTCGTTGGACGTGTTAAAACCTCAAACAATGATGTACTTGTTGAACATGACAAGGTCGAACCTCCGCTTCTCAAGGTTCCCTAAATGTACTCAGAGGGATTCATCCAAAGGGTGAACTTACGGATCAAGCATATGTTATCCTCCTCAAGCTTGTTAAAAAATAAAGAGTTACTGACCAGTATGATTGGGGAAATTGGGAAAACAGAGTATTCTATCTGCTAATGGCAACGAGTCACTCTTGAACACAACGCTCTTCCACTTCATCTCCTTGGCTGTTGGGTTGGATAATCTTCTTGTATTTTGGTTATCATATTGTTTTCATAGCCTCCATTTCGGTTTTGGGTCAATTCTGGCAACTCCATTCAGTGTCGGTGGTGTGTTCAAGAGAAGTCATTAAGCTAATATTCATTAAAATACTCTCAAGTCTTCATTCCTTGTTTGGCTTCCCTGATCCAGTTTTGTATCTGCATCATTCTGTCTTAATAATGATACCCATTTCGTGTCGTTGATGGGGGATACATCAATGCCCTCCTATGACGGATCGCTTCTTGTCGACATCAGCACATTATTCACGAAGTTGACTTATAAATAACCCTTTGGTACCTTGGTTCTTGCATACATCAATGGAAAGTTTCCTCGCTCTTGGAAAAAGGTTTACATCAATGTAATCTTACCAAAAGACTTTGTGTGGTAAAACTCGACATCTTTTTCATGTATTATGGTCAAGTACTATGGTCTGATTTAAGGCCATCCCAAAAAAATTCCTTCTTAACCCTGTGGTAAGTTTTTAAAAATCCTGAGTGCCCTCCTAAGGGAGAAGTGTGCAATTCCATAAGAATATTTTGTTTTAGCTGGGAATTCTTACAGAGGTATAAGCGATCTTTGTACC
This sequence comes from Pinus tabuliformis, assembly GCA_031772625.1. Taxonomy (NCBI): domain Eukaryota; kingdom Viridiplantae; phylum Streptophyta; class Pinopsida; order Pinales; family Pinaceae; genus Pinus; species Pinus tabuliformis. Next base: position 1,068,095,139 of record CM062805.1, on the reverse strand, counting down.
ATAACGAATCATTTTGCCAGCTAAATGTATCAGACGTACTGGAATCTTGTTGTAACTTTCGAATAAGTGCCCACACTTCTTCGTCATTCTTCCATTCCTCCATTGCTTTGTTTATCCAATCTGGTTGGATAATAGAAATGGCGCTCAACAATGCTTCCACATCCTCATCCCTTCTTGAGAGTGCATCTGCCACCACATTTTGCTTCCCTTTTTTGTAGATGATTTCAAAGTCATAACCCAACATCTTTGTGACCCACTTTTGTTGCTCTTCAGAGGATAATCTTTGTTCTAAAAAGTATTTAAGGCTATCATGATCCGTTTTTACCTTGAAGTGTCTTCCCATTAGGTAGGGTCGTCATTTCTTAAGTGCATGGAGTATTGCCAACATTTCCTTCTCATAAATAGCTTTGCTTAAAAACTTTCCCTTGATTTGACGACTTTCAAAAGTAATGGGTCTTTCATCTTGCATTAGAACAGCACCAATTCCATTTCCTGAAGCATCACATTCCACAATAAAGGTTTTTCTGAAGTCTTGTGTAGCTAAGACCGGTGCTTGGCGCATTGCCTCTTTAAGATGTTCAAAGGCCTTTGTTGCTTTCGGAGTCCATGAAAATGCATCTTTCTTTAATAATGTTGTTAGAGGTGCTACTATTCTCCCATAATTCTTAACAAACTTGCGATAATACCCTGTCAACCCGAGAAATCCTCGCAAATGCTTTATGGATGTGGGGATTTTCCATTCCTTAATGGCTTTAATTTTGCTAGGGTCTACCTTAACTCCTTCATGAGATACAATATGACCCAGATATTCCACCTCCTGGACTCCAAAGAAACATTTGGATCTTTTTGCATATAATTGTTTCTCCTCCAATAGTTGTAGCACCCTGTCAACATGTTCAACATGATCCTTCCAAGACTTGCTGTAGATTAATATATCATCAAAAAATAATAACACAAATTTTCTAAGGAATGGTTTGAAAATTGAATTCATCAAACCTTGAAATGTTGAAGGTGCATTGGTAAGGCCAAAAGGCATGACCAAAAATTCATAATGACCCTCATGAGTTCTAAATGTTGTTTTCGGAATGTCTTTAGTCTTCATTCTGATTTGATGACATCCTGAACGAAGATCCAACTTGGTGAAGTAAATTGATCCATGCAATTCATCCAGTAATTCATCAATGACAGGAATGGGGAACTTATCTTTAATAGTGAGCTTGTTGAGCTCCCTATAATCCGGACACATGCACCATGATCCATCCTTCTTGTGCACCAATACTACTAGAGCAGAGAAAGAACTTTGACTTGGTTGAATTATACCAGCCTCTAGCATTTCTGCAACCATACATTCAATTTCACTCTTTTGGACATAGGGATATATGTACGGCCTGATGTTTGGAGGAACACTTCCTGGAATCAGATGAATAGCATGATCATGATTACACATAGGTGGGAGACCTTTGGGAGTCTCAAATACCTTGGAATGATTGTCCAGGACTTTTTGGAGATCTGGAGAAATAGATGATTCCGATGTGGAAACATCTAGCGAACATAATTGTGCAATTACACCTCTTTGCTCCTTTTTTAGAAGCTTTGTCATACCATTAGAGCTGATTATCTTTCCTGGTTTCCCTGCAATACCCCTTAATTCAACTTCCTTTCCTTCCGTAGAAAATTTGATGAAAAGTTCTTGAAAATTAAAAGCTATTGTACCCAAGGATTGTAGCCATTGGACTCCTAGTACAACATCAGCACCTCCCATTGGAATGGAAAGCATTGGGCTAGTCAATACATATTCTCCGATGGATAGCTTGATACTATGGCACTTTCCAGAGAAATTTATTGTTCCTCCATTTGCAATCATCACTTGACACCCTGGTGTTGGATATAGGAAGCAATTAAATTCTTTTGCTACCTTACAATGAATAAAATTGTGGGTGCTTCCTCAATCAATCAACACTATTACCTTTTTCTTCTTGATTTGCCCTTCTATCTTGATGGTTTGAGGAGTGGTAATTCCCACCAATGCATTACAAGATATGGTCGGATTTATTTTTTCTTCATCTAGGCTTTATTCCTGGAGTATATCCTCTTCTTTTGACCTTTCTTGCTCCTTTTCTTCTTCCTCTTCACAATCTATGTAGAATAATTTCTTCTGAGCACACTTATGACCTTTAGTGTATTTGCTATCACAACTGTAACAAAGCCCTTTTGCTCTTTTTTCTTCCATTTGTTGTGGTGTCAACCTTATAGGTTGTGGAAGACTAGGGGCAACAACACTTCCGTCTTTATAATTGTGAGTGGTATGCTTCCTGGTTGCCATAATTTTGCTTTCCATTTTTCTTGCTAACCTGAATGCCTTCTCTAATGAATCAGGTTCCAAAAGGTGAACATTATGTTGGATATTATCCTTTAAAGACCCTATGAACACATCAATCCTATGCTCATCTGGAATATCTTTTACCCTTATGTTCAATTTTTTGAACTCCTCAATGTGCTCCATTATCGAACCCTTTTGTTTGAGACTTATCAATTGGCTAAAAAAAGTGTTGCTTTTTGTATCCTCATAATGTATTATCAATTCTTCCATAAAAATTTCCCAAGTGATAAATTGTTTACGAGCGCAAAGCCATTGATACCATACAAACTGATTTGATTCCAAATATAAAGTTTCCATACATACCTTTTGTGTGTTTTGCACATTATTGAGATCGAAGAATTGCTCCATCTGTAATATCCATGTGGCGGGATCCTTGCCATCAAACTTTCTCATATCGATTTTTGGAATATGGTGAGTCTTCGATCCAACATTAGAGTCTATGGAATCATGATTAACATTTCTTTTGTTCTCATCATGAGTTTCCTTTAGTACCCTTTCACCCTTAGTGACCATTTCTTGTAGCAACTTATGTAGAAATTTTGAATAATTTAACACATATTCAATGGAGATTATCCTGATCATGTACTAATGCGGAAAACATACACAATACATAAGCTCCTCTACGTTGATCAAGAATATAGCAGCATCAATAACAATAAAACATCAAGAGCATTCACACATTAACACAATATGTATCACGGGGAAAGCATCTCGCTAAAAACCCCACACTATCTGTATATTAATGATTGAGTCATGTAACATTACACAGCATAATACTTCTCACAAGTATCTCCACCTCTGTTACACACAATACAGCTCAGATCTGATCTCCAAATCTCTTCCACTGCTTGCCTGCCTCCACTGCTCAATACCTGCTCAAGAACTGATGAGAATTGCTTCCCAAACTCGATTTTCACCTGCAAAATAGTCACTCACACTTTGTGGACGTGAGAAAAGGCTAAAATGCGGGCCAAATACGTGAGCAAACTCATTGGCATACTCAATCCTTTGATTGTGCAAGATCTGGTGCACAACTATAGTCACAACTGATAGCAATCTGATTCTCTACCACCTGTCCCTGTTGAACTGAACATGCACTGACATGCAACTGAGTTAACTGATGTATTCTTTAGTTGTATTATGAGTTAATAATTAGTTTAACAACTCATCATTAGTCTATCTGCAGTTAGACTAACTACAACCAGTTTAACTAAGTTAAACTGAACACAACTCCATCAACTGTACCTCCAGTCCACTAAACTCAACTCACTTGAGTTCTAACTGAAGTCATGCATGCAACAACTCAACTGACTCATAAGAAAAACGAATTTCCTTCTGACAGCTGCATGTGCCACTTCCGTAGCTCAAACTGAAGTGCTCCAAGAGAATAAGATTAAGTTTATAGTCCAAATATTATTGTGAGATAATAATATTTGACTTTTCTATTTTTGACAGCCAGTCTAAAAATAGACTTGATCACTCACACTGTGATCACTCACACTTTCATCAAAAATAGAAGTCCATCTATTTTCCCAACTTGATCAATCATCCATAAACATAGACATGATCCATATGTCTAAAAATAGACATAGTCTAAAAATAGACTTGCGCCAAAAATAGCCTGCGGGCCCACTTAGTGAAGGCGACTCTTTTCACTAAGCTCCATCATCTTGTTGCAATCTCAACACTCCCTCTCGACAAGATATGGATTATCAGCAACCCCTATCCTGCCTCGGTGGTACTCGAATTTGCTCCTGGTGAGAGCCTTCGTCAGAATATCAGCATCCTGATCCTCCGTTGGAATGTACGAAAGTAACATGATCCTCCGCTGCACACAATCTCTGATATGATGGTACCTGATGTCAATATGTTTAGATCTATCATGAAATACAGGATTAGCCGAGAGTTTAATGCAACTCTGGTTATCACAGTAAATAACAGTAGGATCCAAATGAGAATCGAACAAACCAACCAGGATCTTCCTCATCCATATAGCCTCGCATGCAGCCAAACTTGCTGCCATATACTCGGCCTCCGCTGAACTGAGTGCCACAGATCTCTGCTTCCTGCTGTACCAAGAAACTGTTGTCGATCCGATACTGAAGACCCCTCCTGATGTGCTCTTTCTGTCTGTTGGGCTCCCTGCCCAATCTGCATCCGTGAAGCCACATAGCTTCACCTCATCCTCCTGTCTGTACCACAAACCATATCCCGATGTGCCTCTCAAGTAGCGCAATACATGCTTGCCCGCCTTCCAGAAGAGCTTGGTAGGCTTAACCATAGCTTGTGAAAGCTGGTTAACTGCATAGCATATATCAGGTCGTGTATTGACCAAATACATCAGCGACCCCACCAACTGTCGATAAACAGTGGCATCCACTTCTTCTCCCGAAGTGGCATCCTCCTTCCTCCAACCTCCAGGAAGAGGAGTATCAACAGGCTTGCAGCCATGCATGTTGAACTTCTCCAGTATCTCCCGAGCATACTTGCCCTGAGAAACAAACAGTCCACCACTGCGCTGCCATATTTCCAATCCTAGGAAATAGTGAAGGAGGCCCAAATCCTTCATCTCAAACTCTGTAGCAAGATCCTTCTTGCATGATAGTATCAACAGCTCATCACCCGTTAGAATCAAATCATCAACATACAGTACAATGATAAGCAACTTACCCTCCACCACAATCTGGTATAGGTTCGGATCCGCCTCGCTCTTGGAGAATCCAAGTCCTGTGAAATAGCTGTCTATCCGTGTGTACCAAGCACGTGGTGCTTGCTTCAACCCATACAGCGCTCTCTTGAGCCTGCACACATGCAACTCGCTGCTGAAGACTTCAAAGCCTTCGGGTTGCTCAATGTACACCTCCTCCTCAATGACTCCGTTGAGGAACGCAGTCTTCACATCCATCTGATGAATGTGCCATCCTATCTGCGCTGAGAGAGCAAGAATCGTCCGTATGGAAGAATACCTTGCGACAGGTGCAAAGTGTTGGATACCTATAATAATAGGTTTCATATTTCATGATTGATTATTGAAAATCCAAATATGCTCTGCTTTGTTACTACAAAGATTCCATATTTCCAGGAAATCAGAGGTGTGTGAAATACTTCAAATATTGAGGACCTTATTACAAAATTTTTGGATGATTCAACAGTCTAATCTGGATCATGCCATGTTTCAATTTTGAGTTGTAGAATAGAGAAAGAAGTCTGTCCAAACAGCTTAATCTTGGCAGACAAATAGTTCAGGTAGAGAAATAAAGGATCCCAACAGCTTAATCTGGGACCTTGAAAGAGATAAGGGTAGAAGTAGATAGAAAAAGCAAAAGAAAAAGCCAAGGAAAAGAAAAGGCAAGTAAGGGTCTGCAAGTCCAAATGCACCCTCCAAGAAGAAATAAAATGCTAGGCAAGTAGCTGGGTAGGTAGCAGGGGTTGCAGAAAGCTATCCCTATCATTGCAAGGTTGATGATGGTGGGCAGCAAGGCAAAAGATTACAGCTGGAAGCATGACTAATTTCCCTCACTCCCCTCCAATTTCATTTCTAACATTCCCTCACTAGCCTGAGATTCATGGAAAAGACTAAGCTTTCATAGTGGTTCTTGATCTTTAAAAGCCACATTTCTTATCTAAAGTTCTTTTCATTTTGATCTACTCTTGGAACCAAGCTTGTTTCATATAAACTCAATGATTTCCACATCCACTTACCTCCTCCTCCACAACTAACACTAACCCTATTGTACAAATCCCTTATATCGCCTTTCTCCCTAATATTACTAACACCAAGGTGTATAAATCCCAGCATTATCTACATATTCTCCTTTTGGCATTATAGCCAAGTAAATGGTCCAAGGAGACTTCAGTCCACCTGGGACTGTGGTCAACCTTGTCTTGGATGTGCTCTGACCCCTGGTTATGAGCAGAAATCCTGTCCCTCAAGCCCTTACCGTCTCTCTGCTGAAAGCGCACAGAAAACCCCCTTTTCCTATGAAAACCCCTGAAAAGGCCCAAAAAACCCAAAACTGCGAAAAAACCCTCTTGCCTATAGTCCTCCGCCCAAAAAATTAAACTGAATATTTTATTGCGCTGGCGGGACCCCTCCCCAACATGCTCGACCAGTCGGAAGGCCCGCCAGCCGTCAGATCTCCAGCGCCCAGATCTAAGGGTGGGCGGTCAATTTCAGATCTCGATGTGCCGACAATTAGCGTCCGGGGAAAGCGGTTTTACCTATCCCGTACAATGGACGCGTGGCGGGCGGTAAGGTTGTTCGGAGCCCTCCTCCCACTTACCGCCTTTGCCCAAAGGTGGTGCGGGGAACCCACTTACCGCCACCCCGTATACCGCTACCCCACACGTCATGCCTACACGTCATGTCCACGCCGCTCTGACGTCACCCCGCCGGTGCCCGCCCCATCGTCCCTTGGTCCTCCACGCGGGCCCGCCTTTGCGCCCGCCCGCCACCGTGTCCTGCCGACCTGGCTAACACCTCAGCATCCACGTCACCCCTCACCTGGGCCCCGCCATGACGTCATGCTGACGTCATCGGCGGAAAAGCGCCAAATTCATACTTTTGCCAAATTTACCGTTTTAAACGGCTAAACGCATATTTTTCGCTTATTTTGCATGCGAAGCTGAACTAGCCGTTGTCAAGCCTGCTGCCGCGAAATCTTGCATTCAGCCATCAAATTCGACAAGTAAACCGTTCAAAGTTCGAAGCTTGACTGCATTAAGCCTTTGCAACCCAGCCCGCAAGCTTCCAGGTCGATTTGCCAGGTATTTTGCCGTCTTCTCCCATTCTGCCCGTAAATTCCAATTTTCTGCAAAATCACCATTAAAGTCTGCTAAAAACTCTAAATTTAGCTCTACCTAAGCACCCAAATCAGACATAAGCAACCTGTGTCATCCATTAGCCCCAATTTAGCTCTGTACGAACCAGCTCGCGGGTTAGAACTGCAGAAATCGCCCTGAAATACCCGGCATTGTTCCTTTTTGCCAAGTACTGGTTACCTACACTCTTCCTGTACAAATACTAATACCTCAGTAAGCATTCCCTTAGACAATCCACATTCCTGAAAATCATCAGTACTTTGCTAGCTTCAGAACAACTTCACACCAGAAGAAGACATCACACCAATTGCACCTACCTGCTGCTCAAAGTCTTCAAGAGATTTATCAAAGCTCTGCATCCTGCTGCACACTTTCAGACTGTATCATGGCAGCATCTGCATCCTCCTCCCTCAGTGTCACTCCACTGAGTCAAACCAATAAGGAACTGGAAGCTATGCCATTAGTTGACAAAGACTGTCTCATAAATGATTTTGAGGGAAACAGAAACTTTTTGAAGACCTTCACCACATTAAGGGAAGACTATAAGGCAGGATTTGGTACAGATGGGATATGGGAGTCAAACCTGCCCTATTACTGCCTCCCAGCTGTGAATGTTTTCCCTGAAATCATTCACTTATGTGCTCAAAATTATGATCAGGAGCACAGAGCTGTCAACACTCAACTAGGGAGGATTTTGTTCTATATAAACGCTGACACCATCAACAAAATGCTGCACTTTGAACAGACAGAGTTATTAGTCCCTTTCTCCATGAGATCTTTAATAGAAGCAGGTGAGAAAATGACCAGTGAAGAGCTGCAGAAGGTCACCAGGAACTACATGTGGCCTGAGAACCAGCCTACAGGGCCACCTCCTTATCCACATGAGCACTTCAATGACTCAGGCAGGCTGCTCCTGGACATGATAGCCTATGTGCTAGGCTACCAGAACAGCAAGCATGTGGATCTAGCCATGCTCGTAATGCTATCTGCCTACAGCCCACGACAACCCCCTGCCCGAAAGTACAACTTTGCCAAGTTCATAGCCAATAGGATCCATGATCAATTGTGCAAATTGGACAGACAAGGAGTCTTTAGATATTCAGCATACATCTACCACCTGTTCATGTATCATCACTCTGAAGCTTTCCCATGCTACATCAGAAGGCTGGACAACAAAGGGGAGAAAAGATCAGTCATATTCTGGACCTCAGTCTATCATGAAATCACAAGTTCACCCTACAGCTATTGTGAATTTGTAGATCAGTTTGTATACCCAGTCTCCAGCATACTTATGAAATCCCCTCCACCTAGAATATCAAATGAGATCAAGAAAGCTTTACAGCTTTCTAAGAAGTACAAAATAGGTGATTGGTACCTATATGAACACCACACTGTGTTCAGAGTGTATGGGTGTGAGCTCTGTCCATACAGACTACCCAAGTATGTTCCCATGAGATTATTTGCCTTGGAATATTACAGGCAATTAATCCAGTCAGACCTCACTCACTTCCACAGCTCAAAGAAAAAAGCACACCTTAACTACAAAAATGAGCTGGGCCCTTTTATCATGAATAAGAAGGAAGGATGGGAGGCTGCAGATTCGATCCTAAAAGACAAATATAAGTTGTCTTACAGTTTCCGGTGGGTCCCATATGACCCTCAAGGTTTCATCACTGCCAGGAGAACAAAGTACAGACTCCTAGCCATCAAACACTGCCACTATCCACATCTAGAACAGTATGCAAACTTACAAGAGTGGCAGTTGGATACCCTTGTTGAGAGCTTGTCTGAAGAGGAAAAAATAGCTAAAAATATGAAAGAACTTGAAAAAACTATTGACCTGGACTATGTGACCCAGGTACCGTTCAGGCTGCCTCAAACATCAGGAGGAGGAACCTCAGTTACCAGGACAGCGCCGCCAACAACAGCACCAGGCTTGGATAAGGGAAAGGGAAAAATGGACGCCGAAGATGAAGCAAAAAAGCAGCAGTCAGAGCAGGGAAAGCAACAACCAGAGCAAGAAACAGGGCAGCAAGAAGAACAAACCGGTCAGCCACAAACTGGGCTGCCAGAAACCACCTTATTGCAGACACCACCCCCTCAAGTGGAGCCCCTAACCACTTCAATTTTACAGACCCCTGCACATGAAGAAAGGGGGACCAAAAGACAAAGAGAAGAGTCCACTCCCCTCAGTGGATCCTCCCAACAACCAGAAGCTAAAAGGCAGAGGGCAGACTCCCCAGAAGTAGAAGACATTATTGAAGATGTCTTCAATGATACAGCCAAGGATAGGGAGGGCAGCCAACACACAGGGACTAGCTCCTTTCAGCAGGAGCAGAATTTACAACTTGGCTTGGAGGTATCATCTTCTTCTCAACAAAGCCAGAAGCTCAAAGGTGCTAAGGCCACCTTCAAAGAAATCAAGGCAGCAAATGAACTATTGAGGGCTGAGGTTTACAAGCAATTTATAGATGCCACTCCAGCCCAACAAGAAAGATTGATGTCGGTCTACGACTTCAAAGAGGAGAAGATGATATTCAGCCATTTCAAACCTAAGGGGCCCAACCCAATGTCCACTGCTGATTTCATCAAAACAAGGGTGGAGGTCTTGGCCAAAGACATACATCCTATGGACCAAATTGAGCTCCATAAGCAGACTGGAGAAATGGTCTATGCCACCTTGGTAGATAAGGCTACACTTGCTCATGAGCTGAAAGAATCCTTGAAGCACACAAATACTCAACTGGATTTTGAGAGATTGTCTTCCAGGGCCAAGGATAACAGGATAAAATCTCTTGAAGAGATCATTGTTGATCTAGGGCATAACCCTAGTGACCCAACCGGGGTAAAAGCCCTCCTGAAGAAAAAAGAGGATGATCTCAATGCCATGAAGAGGAGATTGAAGCTGTCACCTACAGAACATCCTCAGACAGCTGAACTGCAAAAAGAAAAACAAGTTGATCAACAACTTGATCTACTATTGCAGCAGGATCAAAGGATCCAAGAGCTAGAGAAGGAGCTGGAGAAGTCATTACAGGACAAACAGGGAGAATCCACACTACCAACTCCCCCAACAGATTCTACAGCAGCAACAGGCTCTGAGGCAGCAGTGGCCCCTACAACAGCAAATACAGTTGACCAGCCCAGCATAGAAGAACTAACTAAGGCTGTTAAGCAAATGGAGCTACAAGCAGATGAGATAAGGAAGGCAAAAGAAAAACTGGCAGAGATAGATGCCAAGTATGACCAGTCTAAAATGACAGTGGCAGAACAGGGCAGACAGATCAAGACCCAAAAGGACAGAATCAAAGCCCTGGAGAAAGAGCTTGATCTCAAAAACACCATGGCTGAGATCAAGAGGATCTTATGGAATAAAATCACCCAAAGCATGATTAAACAGTGGAAGTCACTCAAAACAATCCATGAACATATGGATTTAATTGTGCAAGCTCAGATAGATATCCAGAGGGCTAAGACAGCACTAGGAAATAGACCTGAACAAGCTAGCCAACTGATAGACTTTCTGAACAGGCAAGACAAAGATGAGCTGGCAGCAGTTGGAATCACCAACAGAACGGAAGCCATCCTTATGACCAAAAAGGTGCTAACACTCAGAGGATATGTGCAGACAGCAGAAAGGAGGAGCTATGAGATACAGACTGAAGTTGAAGACTTCAAGCTCAGAATGGGGATGCTACAGGCAAGAGGAATGCCTAGCCTATTGAGCGGTACAGGGAAATTGATCAACAGAGATCAATTTACAAATAGGATGGCCGCGTACATAGAAAATCAAATCACTGCATCCAGCAGTGCTTCTGAAGAAACTTTTCCTCCTACAGGACAGAGTTTGTACACTCAGCTTGAAGGGTCATTTTTTATTGAAAATGAAGTTAATCATCTATTTGAAACTCCTCCAAGTTTTTTCAAATACACAGAGCTTGATGAGACGTTGATTAAAATGCGAAGGCATCAAATGCCCAAGGAGGACTGGTGGCAAGCCATGCTCCAGATTCTGCCACAGTAGTTTCAAAACTCCAGGTCAAAAGCCAGCTCAGGTCACCGCAAGACAAGTATAAAGTGGTCAGTGACTGGAAAATATCTAAAAGGTGATTCATCACTAACAGTGACAGCTAGCCACATTTTGAAACACACGCCTTCAGCCGACTACAACTGCTACAAATTCAACAGCATCTGACAGATTTTGACAGCTAAAGGACTAAGAGCTACTACTGCAATTACTTCTTCATTTACTTCTTTGGCTACTGCTCACTAGCAGTTGGCAGCATATTTATGAGGCATTTACTCTTCTTTCAGATATTTTTTCCAAATGTAAATCCGTATATATCCCCCCCTTAGTAACGCATAAGGGGTTGCTGGAATTTTCTCTTGGATAACTTCCATCTGCTGTAATATTTTCAGAGAATTAATACAAAGGAGGAATGGAACTTCCAGAAGTTTGGTGTATTTGATGTCTTGTGGTGAAGGATGCATGTTACAGGATTCCATGGGTGTTGCATAAAACTATAAGTATTCTCAAATCTCTTGTCGTGTCTGTTTTGAGTCTTTTGTTCTCTTTGTCTTTCTAATGTTTTACACTTGATAGCAAGGTGAAAGGATACTACCAGGATTTAACCATGTTTACCCTGGACTCAAACTGAGCTATTATATATGTTTTCCTTATATACAGTAACAGAATTGTAATTCTTAATTGCTGCAATTCAAAACTGTGTTTTTATTGTAACAGTCATTCTCAGGGATTCAACTTTTGCCCCTAAGACCTCTGTTTTCTCTTCTTAAAGCTATCTGTTGGGAACATATAGATAAATAGTGAAAATTCTTAAATGCTTTCACTGTTCGTGCTACCTGTTACCAGTCTTTTAATCAAAAATCTGTTCTATTAAACACCCAAATGGCCCTGTAAGTTCCATCTTTCATCTCACAGATTCAAACACATTAAGCCACAGACTCCATTGCCCAATGATATTCAACATATCTAAAAAAACTACATCACTGAAGTCTAAGGGAATTTCATCAACCGAAACACAAACATGACCTGTACTCAATACCTAGCCTAAAACACCATCACTGTAGATATAAATCATAAAGAGAGAGCCCTCTCTGATCACTGTTTGGCTAGAAACAGTGATTAAAAGATTGGTTAGTGGTTACCCCGGCCGTATTCCCTTGGGAGTCATAGGGAACAACCTGGGTGTTAACATAATTGGCGACTCAGCTGGGGAGGACTATTCAATTACTATCTATCTTCCAAAGCTTTCATCAAGCCTGAAGCTAGCCAAGACATCTTAGGACTGTTTCTCTTATACAGGGGCAGTCTTAGGGAAGAGCTAACTAGGGAAACTTATCCTAGCCTTGAAACATATATAGTCATTCCAGAGTTCTTATTTTGCCCTTGTAAATACAAAACTTCTGTATAAAGTTCTGAAAGAACACTTAGAAGCTGGCTCCTAAAAGAAACCCAAGGCATACTAGGGCACACCCTGACCCTGATCAACCCATCATTGTTGATAACCCAAATATCATCCCAAAGAACATAAGGAAACAGCACAAGCAGGATAAACCTGCTGATTCAGATATAAGGTCAAGACAACCCATCCTCATTCCCACTCCTTGCAAAGTCCTTTTTCGTTCCACACCCAACACCCCTAGTTCATCTTCAACCCCTCAAAGTCCTACCTTTCCATCTTCACCATCTGCACATACTCACTCAACCAGTTCTCCACTTGTTATCCATCCTATTAACCCCAGTACACCTGTAATCCCAGTTGTCCCATTTGTTCCTATCAACCCTATTAACCCTATAAACATGGCTAACAGATATGCACCATTGCAGATTCCAGCCAATGCTCCGGCTCTACCCCAAGACTACCAAACTAGACTCTCATTTTTTGACTCCCATGGCCCTTTGACAGCCATCCAGCATGCTAAAAAGATGCAAGACCACTTTGAGACCTATGAAATAGATGATGACAGTGTTAGAATGAGAATTTTTGTCCAAAGCCTAACTGGGGATGTCAGAACTTGGTTTAGATCCTTGAATGCAAATTCCATTGCAACCTCTGAAGTTCTATACCAGGAATTTACCAACAGATGGGAGAAAAAGAGAGATCCACACCATATACTTGGTGAATATAACACTATTAAAAGAGGTCCCCAAGAAACGGTGTTGGAATATTGTGCTAGGTTTAACAACATATACAATGCTATTCCCCAGAACTTAAGGCCCCCTCCTGATTTGGCCCTTTATAACTTCCCTGATGGTTTTGACTCTGATATGGCCTATCAGTTGAGAGAAAGAGACCCTCCAACCCTTGCAGAAGCCCAAAGAGTTGCAGTCACTGTAGAGGCCAACCTAATTGCCAAAAGAAACAGGGCAAAGCTGGAAAAGAAGGTTGGTTTCAAAGAAGAGCCCTCGGGCTTCGATCAGAAGTTGGATGCAATACTAAACAGCATGAAAAGACTAGGTGAGAGAGTGGAATCAGTAGAAAGAAAGTCATCATGGGAAGCACCACTAAACAATACTCCTAGAAACCCAAATTTTAGGAGAACACAAAACCCCAATATAGGAAAAACAGGTGCTGACCAAGATATCAGACCACCTTTTCAAGAAAATTATGCAGAAACTTCCTCGGCTAATCAGCTCAATGAAGATCCTGAGATCAATTTAATAGGTCTGGATGGTAAAAGCCATGTTTTCCTAACACAAGAAGACCATGATGAGGATGAAAACAAAACATTCCAAACACAATCAGGAGAATCCTTTGACTTTAAGCAAGGATATGATACTGCTGTCTATGAAGTCCATAAGCAGTACAAACTAAGAAGTCGGACTGTAAATGCAAATCAGCCTGAAAAGGTAAAGGAGAAACAGCAATCTAAAGAAGCCTCAGTCACTGAACCTAATGACAAAACAAACTTGCCTGCAAAGGAAGTAGTGGTTGAGGAGGTCACTGAATTTCTGTCCACACCACAAGAGCCCACAGCAACATCATCCTCTCACCCAAATCCGAACATCACCCCTCAAGACATGGACATGGGGGGCAGGTTCCAAAATCAAGATGAAATCCAACAAGGAGATTCATTGAACAAGGAAAGGACTGCTGTCCGTGACCCTAAAATTCAGGTGGATAAACCCTTTGACCTAGGAACAGAGATTGGCAAGTTAAAGATAGCAATTCCCCTTTTAGAGCTAGCCAAGCATGACATATATAAGCAACAGATCAAGAAATCCCTTCAGCTCACCAACAACAAAGATGATGTAAATGTGCTAGATGACACTCCAGAATTACTGTTTGGTCCAGAGGTAGATGGAAAAACAGTAGTCACAGGGGTTTTACCTTTTTATGTCAGCTTACACGTTCATGATAAAATACTGCACAATGCAATGTTTGACTCAGGTGCATCTCACAACCTCATGCCAAAAGCAGTCATGGAAAGATTAAATTTGGATATAACAAGACCATACAAAGACCTGTTTTCTTTTGATTCTAGTCAAGTAAAATGCTTGGGCCTGATTAAGGATTTATGTGTGTCCCTGGTTCAATTTCCCAACAAAACCATTTTAATGGATGTTGTTGTTGCTGATATCCCACCCAAATATGGAATGCTCTTATCAAGATCATGGGGAGCCAAGCTCCAAGGCTCCCTGCAATTAGACATGTCATATGCAACCATCTCTGTCTTTGGACAACCCAAGAGACTTTATAGGGAAACACTCATGAAATACATGGTCAGCAGTGAAGAAAAGCCTCAAAATTTTCCAATATATGCTGTCCATTCGGACATAGACTCCTTCATCCTTTTCAATGACAGCACAAATTCCTTAAGCAATAACATTAAGACCGAAACACCCATACAAGAACAAAACATCCATCAAACAAATGGCACCTGCCAAAATTTAATCAGCCCAACAATACCCATTCACCCTCCTTTAGTTGTCAAAAATTGTCAAAAAAATGATGAAATTATCCTAGGAGACAAATGGGAAAAGAAACCTCAACTCATGCTCACATGGCCATCCCATGAGAAGAATTTAGGATCCCCTGACCAGCAAGATAGTCTGTGGGTCCTAGAGTTTGATGGCTCAGTTAACAAGTTAGGGGCAGGAGCTGGAGTATGGATACATAACAAAGAGAAAGCCTGTGCACAAGGCAGGGCATATAGACTGAACTTTAAATGCACTAACAACATGGCAGAATATGAAGCTCTGCTACTAGGTCTCAAGATTGCAAAATCATTACAAGCACATAGCCTCTCAATCATGGGGGACTCTGATCTAGTAATTCAACAAGTAAAAGGGGATTTTGTCACCAATGACAAAAGATTAAGGTCCTACAGGTCTGCTGTAATTGAAATGCTAGAAACTTTCTCCGAGTTTGTTCTCACAAAGATTCCAAGGGGCCACAATCTCCATGCTCACAGCTTGGCAACATTTGCCAGCACCTTCAAATTCCCACTACAACCCAACAATTGTTTCACAGCAGAAGTCAAATATAGGCCTTCTATTCCAAACAATGTCAAAGAATGGCAAGTATTTGAGAATGATAGGCAAATAAACAACTTTTTAACTTTGCAACAAGAGTTTACAGGATTAAATATTGACCTTGAGACAGCAAGTCAATCTCAAATTGTTGATGGAGCAAGTCAATCACAATTACAGTTTCAACAATCTGCTCACCCAATGTCACTTAGGACAGCAAAACAACTGCTCAGCCCAACCATTTTCAACAATGAAAACATTCAACAAATTAAACAAATGGACAGTGAAGAGATGAGTAACATTGAAACTGAAATCATACAACTCAAAGACAACTTCCTCCCAGTGGGCCTTACCCCATTAGAGGATATTTTTGACTCAAACGACATCCCTAGGAAGCCAAAGATGCAGCCATTAGATGCAAGAGTTGAAGAATGTAATATTGGCACTATGGAAAAGCCTAAGATAGTCAAGCTGTCCGCCTCTTTGCCCCCCGATCAAAAGCCCAAATATGTTGATCTCTTTAAAGAATTCCAAGATGTCTTTGCCTGGGGTTATGAAGACTTGAAGTCTTATGATACCTCTGTTATACAGCACACCATTCCCCTCAAGCCTAATCAAAAACCATTCAAACAAAAATTGAGAAGAATCAATCCTGTGCTTCTTCCTTCCATTGAAAAGGAATTACAAAAAATGTTCAAAGCTGGGATCATAGCGCCAATCAGGTTTTCTGAGTGGATTTCAAATTTGGTCCCTACAAGAAAGAAAACTGGTGAGATCAGACTTTGTGTAGACTTAAGGAATCTGAATCAAGTTTCACTCAAAGATAACTACCCTTTACCAAAAATGGACCACATCCTCCAAAGAGTAGTAGGAGCCTCAAGGATATCACTGCTTGACGGGTTCTCAGGCTTCAATCAAATTTTAGTGCACCCTGATGATCAAGACAAAACTGCATTTACTACCCCATGGGGAACTTTCAAGTATGTGAAAATGCCCTTTGGATTGAAAAATGCAGGGGCAACATTTCAGAGAGCAATGGACATTGCTTTTGCAAAAGAAATTCATGATTTCTTGGTCATTTACTTAGATGATCTCACACCCTTCTCAAAATCTGACCAAGAACATTTGAAACATTTAAGACAGATTTTCATAACATGCAGAAAATATGGCATCTCCTTAAACCCCAAGAAGTCTTTATTTGGTTTGGAAGAAGGGAAACTTCTAGGACACATCATTTCGAAAGATGGCATAAGAATTGATCCAGATAGGATACAAGCTATCCTACAAATGCCTCACCCAAGGAATGTCAAAGAGCTTCAAGGATTCTTGGGAAAAATCAACTTTTTGAGAAGGTTTATCCCAAATTTAGCAGAATTGATCAGACTACTAAACAATATGCTAAAGAAAGACTCAAAGGTCAAGTGGACTGTGGAAGCAAAGCAAGCCTTTGAAAGTATAAAATTGGCCTTGACCCAAACCCCAGTGTTAACTAACCCTCAGTTTGACAGAGACTTCGTCATTTTCTCCTTTGCCTCCCAACACACTATTGCTGCTGTTTTATTGCAGAAAGATGACCAAGGGAATGAAAAGCCCATTGCTTTTTTCAGCAGAGCTCTTAGGGATGCCCCCCTAAAGTACCAAATAATGGAGAAACAAGCCTATGCCTTGATCAAAGCCATCAAAGACTTTAGGATTTACATCCTTTACTCCCATGTTGTAGCTTTTGTACCAAGTCCTATTGTCAAAGACATTCTCACACAAGAAAACTTAGAGGGAAGGAGGGGAAAATGGATTGCGAACATACTTGAATTTGACATTGAAATAAAGCCTACAAAGTTGATAAAAGGGCAAGGTTTGGCTAAGTTAATGACAGAAGCAAATTTCCAAGCCTTAGATATCAACCAACTGGACAGTGAAACAGAGCTGGCGACTCCAAAGATCAATGTAGCCTTTGAACAATCTCCATGGTACTCTGATATCTGTTATGTGTTACAAAACCTGTGTGCTCCCCCAGGACTGTCCAGAACTAAGTCTAGGTTCCTAAAAATGAAAACATCCAAATTTTGTGTGTTGGATGAGAATCTACTCTGGAAAAACCATGAAGGTATTTTGCTGCACTGTCTTCTTGAGAATGAAACTGATAAAATTATGCAAGAATTCCATGCTGGAGACTGTGGTGGACATTTGTACTGGAAGTCCACTGTGGACAAAATATTAAGGGCCGGTTATTACTGGCCCACCATGTTCTCAGATGTGAAGAAATTCACAACATCATGCCACAAGTGCCAGCTGTTTGAAGGCAGAAGACAGTTGCTGCCACTTCCTTTGAGGCCCATTTCAACAGAAAGACCTTTTCAACAATGGGGCTTGGATTTCATTGGAGAGATTCATCCCTCATCTTCAGGACAGCACAGATGGATTTTGACTGCAACAGACTACTTCACCAAGTGGATTGAAGCTGCCCCATGTAGACAAGCAAATGACTCAGTGATCATTCAATTTTTAGAAAACAATATACTGGCTAGATTTGGCTGCCCAGAAAAAATAATAACAGACAATGCTGCTGCCTTCAAATCCAAGAAAATGATAAATTTCTGTCATAAATTTCACATTACTTTGGGCCATTCTACAGCTTACTATCCTCAGGGAAATGGTCTTGCTGAATCATCAAACAAAAGTTTGATAAACATCATAAAGAAAGTGCTAGAAGAGAACAAAAAGAACTGGCACAAGAAGCTAGTAAATGCTTTATGGGCAGACAGATTAACCACCAAAAGATCAATTGGGACCAGCCCATATGAGTTAGTTTATGGATTAGAGGCCAGATTTCCCTCATCACTAGGGGTGCCAGTTATGAAACTTCTACAAGAAAGTCAAGCAGAGCCAAATGATATGCAAAGAAGGATCAACCAGATAATCTGTTTGCAGCAGACCAGAGAACAAGTTTTCAGCAGAGTGCAAATACTACAGGAAAAACTTAAAAAGGCCTTTGACAGAAGAACCAAAGCAGAAGATTTCAATATGGGAGACAAAGTTTTAAAGTGGGATGCAAGAAGAGAAGAGAAAGGAAAACATGGGAAATTTGATTCTTTGTGGAAAGGACCATTTGCTGTCCAAGCAGTGCAAGGTAATAACACTTATTTCCTTAAAAGTTTGACTGTAACTGAACTGGATGAAGGTCCTGTCAATGGCAGGATGCTGAAGCACTATTATGATGGTCCACTATGGTAAGGATCCAAAGGTTCATTGTATATATTCAGGCCTATATATGTTTTCTATTTTTAGTTTGTAACAAGAGGTTTTCCAAGGGCTGCACCTAGCAACAATAGGCACATAAGAACCAGAGGTTCCCCATCAAAAAGCACACAATTTTGACAGGTTACATGTATCAGAGCTCAAAGATTAAGATGGACAATCGAGCAACAAGGCAATCTGACCTGCTGTTCTTGGTCTTTCAAAAGAAAAACCATCCCCATGTGGAGCCACTGTTGGATACCTATAATAATAGGTTTCATATTTCATGATTGATTATTGAAAATCCAAATATGCTCTGCTTTGTTACTACAAAGATTCCATATTTCCAGGAAATCAGAGGTGTGTGAAATACTTCAAATATTGAGGACCTTATTACAAAATTTTTGGATGATTCAACAGTCTAATCTGGATCATGCCATGTTTCAATTTTGAGTTGTAGAATAGAGAAAGAAGTCTGTCCAAACAGCTTAATCTTGGCAGACAAATAGTTCAGGTAGAGAAACAAAGGATCCCAACAGCTTAATCTGGGACCTTGAAAGAGATAAGGGTAGAAGTAGATAGAAAAAGCAAAAGAAAAAGCCAAGGAAAAGAAAAGGCAAGTAAGGGTCTGCAAGTCCAAATGCACCCTCCAAGAAGAAATAAAATGCTAGGCAAGTAGCTGGGTAGGTAGCAGGGGTTGCAGAAAGCTATCCCTATCATTGCAAGGTTGATGATGGTGGGCAGCAAGGCAAAAGATTACAGCTGGAAGCATGACTAATTTCCCTCACTCCCCTCCAATTTCATTTCTAACATTCCCTCACTAGCCTGAGATTCATGGAAAAGACTAAGCTTTCATAGTGGTTCTTGATCTTTAAAAGCCACATTTCTTATCTAAAGTTCTTTTCATTTTGATCTACTCTTGGAACCAAGCTTGTTTCATATAAACTCAATGATTTCCACATCCACTTACCTCCTCCTCCACAACTAACACTAACCCTATTGTACAAATCCCTTATATCGCCTTTCTCCCTAATATTACTAACACCAAGGTGTATAAATCCCAGCATTATCTACATATTCTCCTTTTGGCATTATAGCCAAGTAAATGGTCCAAGGAGACTTCAGTCCACCTGGGACTGTGGTCAACCTTGTCTTGGATGTGCTCTGACCCCTGGTTATGAGCAGAAATCCTGTCCCTCAAGCCCTTACCGTCTCTCTGCTGAAAGCGCACAGAAAACCCCCTTTTCCTATGAAAACCCCTGAAAAGGCCCAAAAAACCCAAAACTGCGAAAAAACCCTCTTGCCTATAGTCCTCCGCCCAAAAAATTAAACTGAATATTTTATTGCGCTGGCGGGACCCCTCCCCAACATGCTCGACCAGTCGGAAGGCCCGCCAGCCGTCAGATCTCCAGCGCCCAGATCTAAGGGTGGGCGGTCAATTTCAGATCTCGATGTGCCGACAATTAGCGTCCGGGGAAAGCGGTTTTACCTATCCCGTACAATGGACGCGTGGCGGGCGGTAAGGTTGTTCGGAGCCCTCCTCCCACTTACCGCCTTTGCCCAAAGGTGGTGCGGGGAACCCACTTACCGCCACCCCGTATACCGCTACCCCACACGTCATGCCTACACGTCATGTCCACGCCGCTCTGACGTCACCCCGCCGGTGCCCGCCCCATCGTCCCTTGGTCCTCCACGCGGGCCCGCCTTTGCGCCCGCCCGCCACCGTGTCCTGCCGACCTGGCTAACACCTCAGCATCCACGTCACCCCTCACCTGGGCCCCGCCATGACGTCATGCTGACGTCATCGGCGGAAAAGCGCCAAATTCATACTTTTGCCAAATTTACCGTTTTAAACGGCTAAACGCATATTTTTCGCTTATTTTGCATGCGAAGCTGAACTAGCCGTTGTCAAGCCTGCTGCCGCGAAATCTTGCATTCAGCCATCAAATTTGACAAGTAAACCGTTCAAAGTTCGAAGCTTGACTGCATTAAGCCTTTGCAACCCAGCCCGCAAGCTTCCAGGTCGATTTGCCAGGTATTTTGCCGTCTTCTCCCATTCTGCCCGTAAATTCCAATTTTCTGCAAAATCACCATTAAAGTCTGCTAAAAACTCTAAATTTAGCTCTACCTAAGCACCCAAATCAGACATAAGCAACCTGTGTCATCCATTAGCCCCAATTTAGCTCTGTACGAACCAGCTCGCGGGTTAGAACTGCAGAAATCGCCCTGAAATACCCGGCATTGTTCCTTTTTGCCAAGTACTGGTTACCTACACTCTTCCTGTACAAATACTAATACCTCAGTAAGCATTCCCTTAGACAATCCACATTCCTGAAAATCATCAGTACTTTGCTAGCTTCAGAACAACTTCACACCAGAAGAAGACATCACACCAATTGCACCTACCTGCTGCTCAAAGTCTTCAAGAGATTTATCAAAGCTCTGCATCCTGCTGCACACTTTCAGACTGTATCATGGCAGCATCTGCATCCTCCTCCCTCAGTGTCACTCCACTGAGTCAAACCAATAAGGAACTGGAAGCTATGCCATTAGTTGACAAAGACTGTCTCATAAATGATTTTGAGGGAAACAGAAACTTTTTGAAGACCTTCACCACATTAAGGGAAGACTATAAGGCAGGATTTGGTACAGATGGGATATGGGAGTCAAACCTGCCCTATTACTGCCTCCCAGCTGTGAATGTTTTCCCTGAAATCATTCACTTATGTGCTCAAAATTATGATCAGGAGCACAGAGCTGTCAACACTCAACTAGGGAGGATTTTGTTCTATATAAACGCTGACACCATCAACAAAATGCTGCACTTTGAACAGACAGAGTTATTAGTCCCTTTCTCCATGAGATCTTTAATAGAAGCAGGTGAGAAAATGACCAGTGAAGAGCTGCAGAAGGTCACCAGGAACTACATGTGGCCTGAGAACCAGCCTACAGGGCCACCTCCTTATCCACATGAGCACTTCAATGACTCAGGCAGGCTGCTCCTGGACATGATAGCCTATGTGCTAGGCTACCAGAACAGCAAGCATGTGGATCTAGCCATGCTCGTAATGCTATCTGCCTACAGCCCACGACAACCCCCTGCCCGAAAGTACAACTTTGCCAAGTTCATAGCCAATAGGATCCATGATCAATTGTGCAAATTGGACAGACAAGGAGTCTTTAGATATTCAGCATACATCTACCACCTGTTCATGTATCATCACTCTGAAGCTTTCCCATGCTACATCAGAAGGCTGGACAACAAAGGGGAGAAAAGATCAGTCATATTCTGGACCTCAGTCTATCATGAAATCACAAGTTCACCCTACAGCTATTGTGAATTTGTAGATCAGTTTGTATACCCAGTCTCCAGCATACTTATGAAATCCCCTCCACCTAGAATATCAAATGAGATCAAGAAAGCTTTACAGCTTTCTAAGAAGTACAAAATAGGTGATTGGTACCTATATGAACACCACACTGTGTTCAGAGTGTATGGGTGTGAGCTCTGTCCATACAGACTACCCAAGTATGTTCCCATGAGATTATTTGCCTTGGAATATTACAGGCAATTAATCCAGTCAGACCTCACTCACTTCCACAGCTCAAAGAAAAAAGCACACCTTAACTACAAAAATGAGCTGGGCCCTTTTATCATGAATAAGAAGGAAGGATGGGAGGCTGCAGATTCGATCCTAAAAGACAAATATAAGTTGTCTTACAGTTTCCGGTGGGTCCCATATGACCCTCAAGGTTTCATCACTGCCAGGAGAACAAAGTACAGACTCCTAGCCATCAAACACTGCCACTATCCACATCTAGAACAGTATGCAAACTTACAAGAGTGGCAGTTGGATACCCTTGTTGAGAGCTTGTCTGAAGAGGAAAAAATAGCTAAAAATATGAAAGAACTTGAAAAAACTATTGACCTGGACTATGTGACCCAGGTACCGTTCAGGCTGCCTCAAACATCAGGAGGAGGAACCTCAGTTACCAGGACAGCGCCGCCAACAACAGCACCAGGCTTGGATAAGGGAAAGGGAAAAATGGACGCCGAAGATGAAGCAAAAAAGCAGCAGTCAGAGCAGGGAAAGCAACAACCAGAGCAAGAAACAGGGCAGCAAGAAGAACAAACCGGTCAGCCACAAACTGGGCTGCCAGAAACCACCTTATTGCAGACACCACCCCCTCAAGTGGAGCCCCTAACCACTTCAATTTTACAGACCCCTGCACATGAAGAAAGGGGGACCAAAAGACAAAGAGAAGAGTCCACTCCCCTCAGTGGATCCTCCCAACAACCAGAAGCTAAAAGGCAGAGGGCAGACTCCCCAGAAGTAGAAGACATTACTGAAGATGTCTTCAATGATACAGCCAAGGATAGGGAGGGCAGCCAACACACAGGGACTAGCTCCTTTCAGCAGGAGCAGAATTTACAACTTGGCTTGGAGGTATCATCTTCTTCTCAACAAAGCCAGAAGCTCAAAGGTGCTAAGGCCACCTTCAAAGAAATCAAGGCAGCAAATGAACTATTGAGGGCTGAGGTTTACAAGCAATTTATAGATGCCACTCCAGCCCAACAAGAAAGATTGATGTCGGTCTACGACTTCAAAGAGGAGAAGATGATATTCAGCCATTTCAAACCTAAGGGGCCCAACCCAATGTCCACTGCTGATTTCATCAAAACAAGGGTGGAGGTCTTGGCCAAAGACATACATCCTATGGACCAAATTGAGCTCCATAAGCAGACTGGAGAAATGGTCTATGCCACCTTGGTAGATAAGGCTACACTTGCTCATGAGCTGAAAGAATCCTTGAAGCACACAAATACTCAACTGGATTTTGAGAGATTGTCTTCCAGGGCCAAGGATAACAGGATAAAATCTCTTGAAGAGATCATTGTTGATCTAGGGCATAACCCTAGTGACCCAACCGGGGTAAAAGCCCTCCTGAAGAAAAAAGAGGATGATCTCAATGCCATGAAGAGGAGATTGAAGCTGTCACCTACAGAACATCCTCAGACAGCTGAACTGCAAAAAGAAAAACAAGTTGATCAACAACTTGATCTACTATTGCAGCAGGATCAAAGGATCCAAGAGCTAGAGAAGGAGCTGGAGAAGTCATTACAGGACAAACAGGGAGAATCCACACTACCAACTCCCCCAACAGATTCTACAGCAGCAACAGGCTCTGAGGCAGCAGTGGCCCCTACAACAGCAAATACAGTTGACCAGCCCAGCATAGAAGAACTAACTAAGGCTGTTAAGCAAATGGAGCTACAAGCAGATGAGATAAGGAAGGCAAAAGAAAAACTGGCAGAGATAGATGCCAAGTATGACCAGTCTAAAATGACAGTGGCAGAACAGGGCAGACAGATCAAGACCCAAAAGGACAGAATCAAAGCCCTGGAGAAAGAGCTTGATCTCAAAAACACCATGGCTGAGATCAAGAGGATCTTATGGAATAAAATCACCCAAAGCATGATTAAATAGTGGAAGTCACTCAAAACAATCCATGAACATATGGATTTAATTGTGCAAGCTCAGATAGATATCCAGAGGGCTAAGACAGCACTAGGAAATAGACCTGAACAAGCTAGCCAACTGATAGACTTTCTGAACAGGCAAGACAAAGATGAGCTGGCAGCAGTTGGAATCACCAACAGAACGGAAGCCATCCTTATGACCAAAAAGGTGCTAACACTCAGAGGATATGTGCAGACAGCAGAAAGGAGGAGCTATGAGATACAGACTGAAGTTGAAGACTTCAAGCTCAGAATGGGGATGCTACAGGCAAGAGGAATGCCTAGCCTATTGAGCGGTACAGGGAAATTGATCAACAGAGATCAATTTACAAATAGGATGGCCGCGTACATAGAAAATCAAATCACTGCATCCAGCAGTGCTTCTGAAGAAACTTTTCCTCCTACAGGACAGAGTTTGTACACTCAGCTTGAAGGGTCATTTTTTATTGAAAATGAAGTTAATCATCTATTTGAAACTCCTCCAAGTTTTTTCAAATACACAGAGCTTGATGAGACGTTGATTAAAATGCGAAGGCATCAAATGCCCAAGGAGGACTGGTGGCAAGCCATGCTCCAGATTCTGCCACAGTAGTTTCAAAACTCCAGGTCAAAAGCCAGCTCAGGTCACCGCAAGACAAGTATAAAGTGGTCAGTGACTGGAAAATATCTAAAAGGTGATTCATCACTAACAGTGACAGCTAGCCACATTTTGAAACACACGCCTTCAGCCGACTACAACTGCTACAAATTCAACAGCATCTGACAGATTTTGACAGCTAAAGGACTAAGAGCTACTACTGCATTTACTTCTTCATTTACTTCTTTGGCTACTGCTCACTAGCAGTTGGCAGCATATTTATGAGGCATTTACTCTTCTTTCAGATATTTTTTCCAAATGTAAATCCGTATATATCCCCCCCTTAGTAACGCATAAGGGGTTGCTGGAATTTTCTCTTGGATAACTTCCATCTGCTGTAATATTTTCAGAGAATTAATACAAAGGAGGAATGGAACTTCCAGAAGTTTGGTGTATTTGATGTCTTGTGGTGAAGGATGCATGTTACAGGATTCCATGGGTGTTGCATAAAACTATAAGTATTCTCAAATCTCTTGTCGTGTCTGTTTTGAGTCTTTTGTTCTCTTTGTCTTTCTAATGTTTTACACTTGATAGCAAGGTGAAAGGATAGTACCAGGATTTAACCATGTTTACCCTGGACTCAAACTGAGCTATTATATATGTTTTCCTTATATACAGTAACAGAATTGTAATTCTTAATTGCTGCAATTCAAAACTGTGTTTTTATTGTAACAGTCATTCTCAGGGATTCAACTTTTGCCCCTAAGACCTCTGTTTTCTCTTCTTAAAGCTATCTGTTGGGAACATATAGATAAATAGTGAAAATTCTTAAATGCTTTCACTGTTCGTGCTACCTGTTACCAGTCTTTTAATCAAAAATCTGTTCTATTAAACACCCAAATGGCCCTGTAAGTTCCATCTTTCATCTCACAGATTCAAACACATTAAGCCACAGACTCCATTGCCCAATGATATTCAACATATCTAAAAAAACTACATCACTGAAGTCTAAGGGAATTTCATCAACCGAAACACAAACATGACCTGTACTCAATACCTAGCCTAAAACACCATCACTGTAGATATAAATCATAAAGAGAGAGCCCTCTCTGATCACTGTTTGGCTAGAAACAGTGATTAAAAGATTGGTTAGTGGTTACCCCGGCCGTATTCCCTTGGGAGTCATAGGGAACAACCTGGGTGTTAACACAAAGGTCTCCTCATAATCGATCCCCTCAATCTGTGAAAAGCCTCGGGCAACAAATCTTGCCTTGTACTTCTCCACACTCCCGTCAGCTGCCTGCTTAACTTTGTAGATCCATCTCGAACCTACCACTGATTTCCCTTCCGGTCTAGGAACAATCTCCCATGCACTGTTTCTGACAATAGAATCATACTCTTCCACCATGGCGTCTACCCATGCGGGATCCTCCACAGCTTCCTCGAAAGAGGATGGCTCAGTCACAACACACTTGCTCATAAGAGCCATGTATCCAGTGTACCGATCAGGTGACTGTCTCTGCCTGCGTTGGGCTGTAGGTGGTCCTACAACTTTCTCTGCATCTTGAGCCAGTCGCTCAGCTTCTGTCAAGCGCTTTCGCCCTCTGATGGTTGGCACTGCATGAGTGGTCTCTTCCACTCCATGAACCTCGTCCTGTGGCTGATCCACGTCCTGAAGCTCATCCTTAGGAACTAATAGCTCCTCATCTGCATGCAAGTGTAGCTCCCTCTCAAGCGAACACTTCATGGCTTTCTCCTCCTGAAATTTTATATCCCGTCGCACAACAGTTTTACCACTATCTGGCAAATACACACGATAGTTGTGGGGCATATCAGTGTACCCCACAAATATCCCAACCTCTGCAGTCGGTTCCAACTTCTTTCTGGCATCCTTCGTCACATGCATGTAAACGTTAGCACCAAAAATCCTCAAATGAGAAAGATCAGGCTTCTTACCAGAATAAGCCTCCTCGGGTGTACTCATGCCAAGTATCCTATGAGGACAACGGTTCTGCACATAAACTGTTGTATTGCATGCTTCCGCCCACAAGTGAAGGGGTAGGCCCTGATCATGCAACATTGCCCGTGCAGCACCCACAATCGTTTTGTTCTTCCGCTCAGCTACCCCGTTCTGCTGTGGGTTATGGGGAGCTATGAGCTCTCTACGAATCCCTTCTGCCTTGCAGAAATCCTTGAACTCGTCCGAGATGTATTCACCACCATTATCGCTCCTAAGAGCCTTCACCTTCTTCCCCGACTCCTTCTCGACCAGTGCTTTGAATTCACAGAACTTTGAATATGTCTCGCTCTTCTTCTGCATGAAGAAGATCCAGCACTTACGAGAGAAATCATCAACAAAATTCACATAATACCTGTGTTTTGCTGTCGAAGCAACTGAGAAAGGTCCACACACGTCTGTGTGAATTCTCTCAAGGATCGTCATGGCGCGACTATCCTTCTCGTGAAAGGTGACTTTCACAAACTTCCCCAAAGTACACCCCTTGCATTGATCTGACTGCGCAAGTGTGCCTTTAGGAAGCCCTGTAGTGATCTGCTGCAGTATCTTCAAGGCTCCATGGTGAAGGTGACCCAATCTCCTGTGCCACAACTCGCCATCATCCCGGCTCACCAATCCTTCTGCCTTGCCTGCCATTGCTGCGCATCCATCTACATGCAACTGATAAAGGTTCCTCACTCGAACCCCTATCTTCCGGGTCTCACCAGTTGTCTTGCTGCGCAGGAAGGCCTTTCCCTCGCTGAAAACAACATCATACCCCTTGTCTTCTAACATCGCCACTGAGATGAGATTCTTCTTCAATCCTGGAACATGCATGACTTCCTTCAATACAAAGGGTTTACCAGACTCCCTCTCAAAGGAAATGGTACCGATACCGGTCGCACTGTATCTACCATCATCGCCCATCTCGATGTGCACTCCAAGATCTTTGTCCTCCATATCAGAGAACAAATCTCTATCTCCCGTCATGTGAAAAGACGCACCACTGTCCAGAAACCACACTGATCCCATCACACTTGAAACCAAGCATGCGATCAATGAAAAATCAAGCTCAAACTGAGAAGCTAAAGCCTCTCCCCCTGCAGATCCAACAGCTTGCTTGTTCTTCTTCTTCTGCGGACAATTTGTGGCATAGTGTCCATGCTGGTGACAGTGAAAACACTTCACCTTGGACATATCCTGCTTCTTGCCTTTCGCACCAGACTGAGAAGCTTTCTTGCTCTTCCCTTTCTTTGCTTTGGCAGCCAAAGCACAATTCTCTTCATCAGCTCCCTTTGACGAAGATCCGTCCCTGGTACTCCGCCTGATCTCCTCCTGCACAAGATCTGACCATAGTCTTTCCCATCCTGGCAACTTCTCCCGACCATTGACAGAGTCCTGATAGGAATGCCAACTCTTCGAAAGACCAAGGAGAGCCAAGCTCACCAAGTCCTCATCATCGACAGTAACCCCCACACTTCCCAGCTCATCTCGACACTGAGTGAACTTCGTGAGATACTTGGGAATACTGTCTCCCTTCTCGCATTTGATGTTTCTGAGTTTATCTTTGAGCGCCAGCTTCCTCTGATCGCTCTTGCTTTGGAATAATTCTGTTAATGATTTCCACATCAAATATGGAGTAGTCTTTCCATGGAGGCTGGACACAATGTGATCCTTCACGCCCTCCAACAGAATTCTTCGACATTTTGCGATCTTCTTTTGCCAAGCATCAGCTTGAGTAGCATCAGTAGGCTTTGGGATATCCGTATCTATGAATTCCTTCAGCCCGTTATCATCCAATACTGCCTCCATCCTATCCTTCCATGCAATATAGTTTGAGCTGCCCTCAAGAGCATACTCCAATCGCAATCCGTTGAAAGACATTGCTGCGTTGTCACCAAGAAAACACTGCTGCAAATTCGAATTCCACCAGCAACCAACTCAACTGCTTCCGATCAACCCTCGCTTGATATCCTGTAAAAATCTCTTCTACAAATCAAGCTGCTCTGATACCATGTAGAAATTTTGAATAATTTAACACATATTCAATGGAGATTATCCTGATCATGTACTAATGCGGAAAACATACACAATACATAAGCTCCTCTACGTTGATCAAGAATATAGCAGCATCAATAACAATAAAACATCAAGAGCATTCATACATTAACACAGTATGTATCACGGGGAAAGCATCTCGCTAAAAACCCCACACTATCTGTATATTAATGATTGAGTCATGTAACATTACACAGCATAATACTTCTCACAAGTATCTCCACCTCTGTTACACACAATACAGCTCAGATCTGATCTCCAAATCTCTTCCACTGCTTGCCTGCCTCCACTGCTCAATACCTGCTCAAGAACTGATGAGAATTGCTTCCCAAACTCGATTTTCACCTGCAAAATAGTCACTCACACTTTGTGGACGTGAGAAAAGGCTAAAATCCGGGCCAAATACGTGAGCAAACTCATTGGCATACTCAATCCTTTGATTGTGCAAGATCTGGTGCACAACTATAGTCACAACTGATAGCAATCTGATTCTCTACCACCTGTCCCTGTTGAACTGAACATGCACTGACATGCAACTGAGTTAACTGATGTATTCTTTAGTTGTATTATGAGTTAATAATTAGTTTAACAACTCATCATTAGTCTATCTGCAGTTAGACTAACTACAACCAGTTTAACTAAGTTAAACTGAACACAACTCCATCAACTGTACCTCCAGTCCACTAAACTCAACTCACTTGAGTTCTAACTGAAGTCATGCATGCAACAACTCAACTGACTCATAAGAAAAACGAATTTCCTTCTGACAGCTACATGTGCCACTTCCGTAGCTCAAACTGAAGTGCTCCAAGAGAATAAGATTAAGTTTATAGTCCAAATATTATTGTGAGATAATAATATTTGACTTTTCTATTTTTGACAGCCAGTCTAAAAATAGACTTGATCACTCACACTGTGATCACTCACACTTTCATCAAAAATAGAAGTCCATCTATTTTCCCAACTTGATCAATCATCCATAAACATAGACATGATCCATATGTCTAAAAATAGACATAGTCTAAAAATATACTTGCGCCAAAAATAGCCTGCGGGCCCACTTAGTGAAGGCGACTCTTTTCACTAAGCTCCATCATCTTGTTGCAATCTCAACAACTTATTCATATTTATCTTCAATTCGTCCATGGCTGTCTTCAGATCTATCTTCAAATCATCCATCTTAGCTTCTACGCCTTTCTTTAAACCATTCATCTTAGCTTCTACATATTTCTTTAAACCATCCATCTTAGATTCTTTTCCTTTTTGTGCAAGTGACAATTGTTGCACTTGATCTCGTAATTTTGATATATCATGTTGCATTTCTTCCTCTTCTTCATGGGTCATACTAGAGCTTTCAGGTTGCCTACTAGGTGTTTGCATTTTCTTTCTTCGGGCATCAATTACCAATAATAATGCTTTACTATGCCCTTTGAATTCCTTCAAACTAATTTTTCAAACCAATCTTATGCAAAAATTTTAAAAAACTACACACCTTTTTTTCACATTATACGAGCTCGATATTGCCTCTGATGTATCTCTATACTTTCCAATCATCTAGTTCTGAATTTGTGACCTACAGCAGCCCTTTGTGTCCTCTTTCCAATGCCACAAGTCTGACCCAAATTGGATTCTCCAAGGAAGAGTTATGCGAAATCTCCCACAGTGACTTGATTATAGACTAGTTGAGTAGAGCGAACTTGTACAACGTGCCACAAGTCATTGTTTCAACCTTTGGATCTTAAAAATGCATACAAGAAACTACAGTCCATCCTCTTTTTATACCTTCTTATGAAATTTCAATCCGATCCCCAGAGATAAAGTTATGACGATTTTTCCGAGGTCACCTGTTTGGAATGTAATTCAGGAGTCTGCAAAAAGACCAACTTCCTCAAACAATATCTCCGCAAATATAGTGCAAAAAGCTCTGAAATTCGGACCCGAGGTTCAGCGCGATTTCTTCTCAAATGGGTTTTTTTTACAACTTCTGAAACGTCGCAGAAAAAAAGTTGTAGCGAAAATTCCACGAAGACCTGTTTGGAGCAGCGAAACCCTAGAATCCAAAGCTTTGATACCAAATGTTATGAAACTAGCTCAAGAAAAGATAGAAAAGATAGATCAACGCCTTAGAATTCAGCCTCTTCAAGGGGGCAACCTCCTTTACATTACATAAATGAACAATTCTTGGATGATTCAAATGACAAAACCTCCTTTCTATATATAGGAGTCTAAGGAGTCACAATATAATTCAGCCGACCTAACAATAATAATATAAAGCCACAAAAATAACAATAGAGGGATTCTATGGGGCACAGTAATAACAATATGGGGGCAATAGGGGCACAACAATATTAATAACGGGTATAACTACAATAGTAATGGGGTAATCACTATTATTATAGGGACCCAACAGACATCAATTCATTTATTCACACCATACAGATTGTACTATAGTACCTTGAGAGCCATTAACATCACCAGTGGTTTCTCTCGTGTCTGTTAACGGCTTACATCATCGGTCGATAATCAAATGGTGTCTACCATGTTCAACCTCAGTTCATCGATTCACATGGCTAGACTCATACATTGGTTGGCCTTGTGAAGGAGATAGAAGATCCCAGATCTAGTTTCACCCATCTGGGCTGCGATTTTAGGAGTTATACAGAGATCACAATGTACGATGGCCATGATCATACAGATAATCATCCAGTCATGGGTCCACCAACTATCATCTGTGGACGTGTCTTTTGATCATTGTACATGTGATGTTAGCTTATGTGCTGAGTATCGGTATACCTCGCTCAGCAACAAAGATGTCACGATGAAAATGTATTGTAACAGATAAAGCTCACCGATTGTTCTTGATCCCGACTTATCACAAGGTAAAGCACTTTAGTCATCAGTTGTCATTTTTTACTTTTCCCTTTAGGGGGAAATATTTTATAGGTCATTTTTTCACATTCGATCAATAGGCCTCCTAATGGGTTCAATCAAAATCCTATTCCCCCTTATCGTCATCTTGCACAAAGCCCTAAGCATGCCTTTTTCATTCCCCAGAGTTTCTGCCTGAAACTACATCATATGAGCTAGTTTTAGGACCAATGCTCCCTACCCTCTTGTTGTATAGAGTTCCCCTACAGGTTGCTTCATTGTGGCCTACGCTAATCACATATAGGTTGCTCCCCTTTTCTCCTATGTTGGTTCTAGAAATTCAGGAAAAAGAGAGAAATTATGGAAGCTTCCTCTTCCAGAATCTTCCAGAATTTGTTACGAACATTTACCTTGGATAAAACATTTGAATCCTATCCTAACCTACTTTGGAGTTTCCATCCCTTATCCTTTGATCCCATCCTCCCATCAAAGGTGGATTTAAAACCTTATATTGGTAATTGCATAAGAACTCCCAACTTACCCCACTCCTCTATATATTTATAGCCTTCCATATGCAAGTGGTTGTCTTTTAGAGAGTGATTCTACGCTTATGTTTTTTTTGTAAGAGATTTCATTTCATACAATTAGGGTGATTGGAGGTGCACATTTTGACAAGGAAAGGACAAGTCAGCCTGGAGGATCTCTTCTACAAAATGAATTTCTATTTATTGTTGTAACTCCTTCCATTTATATTAATGCAAAGAATTCTTTGTCTTCCTATATACGATGTTGTTATTTCATGTATTTCAATACCATTTTGATCTATTGAATAGAGTATTTAGATGATACTACATAGATCTTGTAGTTTCTTGGCTTGTGTTATCTTACTGTGCAGGATATAATTTTGGTGATTAGAGTTGGAATTGGAGCATTCAAGCTAAAGAAGGAGCGAAGCATGCGATAGATTCTAGGTAGGATTCATTTCATCATCTATTTACTTTAAGTAAAGCATTGTGTTCCTTGTCTCTTTGTTGTTCTGGGTTAGCCACCAAACCTAGGGGAGATACTTTTGTCTACAATCGTAAATCCTGCATAAAAACTCTGTTTCTCCTACTTGACACGCTTTTACATCAATAAATAGACACCCTGCCTAAGTATCCCTCCCAAGCGATGTATCTATGTCTTTCACCTTTTACTCTGTGTCTCTCCTTGTTGATGTTCCCGAGAGGTTCAGTTTCTATAGACATTAATGACACTTCTCATGACATAGTTATATTGGCAAAGACCCACTTTCTTTCATATTATTTCTCTCTTCCTTACTTTGGAGATGAAATCCCCCCTTCTTAGCCTATCTCTCAACACCCTCCTCTTGTGCTTCTACATGGAAGGTAGATTATCAAGCACATAGTTCTTAGATTCCGAATCTCTGGGATATGCTAGCCTGTGTTAAAAGTAGTAAGTATGATTCCAGTGTTAAAAGGTGGGTTCAAGGTTGCACATGCTATCAGAGGTTTTATCTGAACTTATCCCACACAATAACTCCCCCCTTGTAGTTTTTTACATGGTGAAAATTTTGGAGTCCCAACATCCTTGCCGACCGGCTTGAATAGTCAGTTACAAACCCAAGCAAGAATATTTCTGCTATCACTTTGTCAATTCCTACGTTCCAAAGGTCTACCAAGCTAAAGGTAGGAACTATGAACTAGGCAATTGTTGCTTCCTTTGTTGTCTTTGGATCTGCATCCTTTATTTTCCCATACATGAAGGGAGCTTCTTAGGGTGGCTACACCCTCCCAGTCTCCCTTCTATGCATAGGTTCTAGCTAGGATGATAACATAAGCATCACTAGCTCCCTTTCTATCTAATTACTCCAATGGGGTGTCATTATGATTTGGTATGCAGGAGAGATAGTGGTATGAATCTCAGGACCTATAGGGAGCACACAATTTTCATAGTTTTGGGGGCATTGTTTTTGTCCAAAATGAAACTAGATAATTCTCTCTCGTCCACCAACTAAGAAATTATTTCAAAATTTATATAGATATTATAGCCGTCTGCCCCCGAATAGATAATAAAACATTAGTTGAACCATTCTCTCTTGTCTACCAACTAAGAAATCGTTTCAAATTTGATACATATACTATAGCCATCTCCCCCTCAATAAACAATACAACGTTAAGTGGCATAGTTGAGGGCTTGCACACAAGGTTATGGAGACAAAGTTCTGAGGCATGTGTCTCTTGTCTGCCAACTAAGAAATCATTTCAAATTTGATACAAATACTATAGTAATCTCCCCCCGAATAGACAATACAATGTTAAGTGGCATGGTTCAAGGCTTACACGTGTTGTTATCGAGACAAAATTGTGAGGCATGTAACCCTCATGTGAGCCCACATGGTCCATCGGTTGTTAATTTTATTTTATTCCACACATTATGTTTAAAAGTCACTTTAATGACTTTGTCAACGATCACATTATGTCTAAAAATCACTTTAATAACTTTTTGTATGATCACATTATGTTTAAAATCCGCTTTAATAACTTTCTAGATGATCACATATGTTTCTCCTCCTCCAAAACCTACACAACTACAATTCTTCCTCTCTAAAATTTGTAGTATTTAGGGCAAATAAGAAAATTAAATACCCCAACATCGAGTTTGTAGAAATATGTTTTCAATTAGATGGGGGGCTCATTGTTTTTTATGATCGCAAGAAGAAAGTCAAGTTAATAAAAACAATGATTTAGTGTTTGTAATTCTCTAGATGAATGAAATCAATAGTTCATCGTTGTAGGTATTACACAGTACTATGGGGGTGCAACAAGGTACCTATGCTGATAGGTTTGTAGGATATGCGTGTGAACATAGGTATGAAGAATTGATCCTCGAGCTTGTGAATCCATGCTACTTAGTTTGAAAATTAAATTCTCTTGTTTGCCACCATATTTCTTATGATGTTCTCACTTAATTGAGCTTCATAAATAGTCATTCAGATTAATATAATTATTTTTGGTGATAAATTTCTTTCGTAGAGACCTCAAGGAGTTGGATTGCATAGGATGATCTCCCTATATTGAAAACAATTGAGGAAAAATGTTAAAAACAATAAACATTGTCCTGTCATTCCTTATAAGGATAGAGATTATGTCATTGCTTCAGACTCTTCTATGGGAAGGGAATAAGTTGTTTATATTTACCTTGAAATGATACTCCTTATTTCAGCAAATATTTTGTACTTGCTTTGTTCTTATAAGTATTCTTAGTTTTTTCAAAGTCTAAATTTATAGAAGCATAAAAATAAAGAGGTATATTGTTATATAAATAAGTCATTACGTTGTATTAGTTGATATTTTTTTCTATATTTTTGGCATTCTCAGTGTCAAGATAAGAAATATAAAGAACTTCTCTCTACATTGAATAGTTATGAGTCAATATGATTGACATGTTTCATCAATACCATTGATTCTGCATTAGTCTCTCATTTGCAGCAGGAAGTAAGGAGGTGACCTTTTTTTATTCTGTAACTACCTTGGAATCTAACTAAGATGAAGGCTTTTTAAGTGTCAATGGAGGTATGCCCAAGATTTATATGGAAAAATGGTTCATTGCACTTGTTTATATACAAGTTCACAATCAGTTCATGTTTAACAGTTAAGATATATCATCCGACATTATTGATGCACTCCTCTGAATCTTATTTGACTATTTTCTTTATCACTTAATCCGAGGAAAATAATAGCATAATATTTTGGACTTTCTTTAAATTATTTATCGTTGAAAGATAGAATGACTAAACTTGAAGATTTGAGTGGCACAAAGTTACATAGTGTGGTTGTATTGTTCTTGCTCTCCTTGCACTGTGTTAAGGTTGTGGATGCTACCATTTCTACAAACTCCTGAAAATACACAACAAAAACACTTCCTTCTTTCTTCCATATATTGTGCATTGCACTCCTAAAATTACACAACACAAACACTTCCTTCTTTGTTCCATTTATTGTGCACTAGAATTTTGCATGCCATATATTGCACACTATGCAGTACATAATGTTGTTGGTCAATGTGGTATGGCAACTAATGAGGCCTCGCCTTTTTTAAAAGTTAAGGTTGTCCATCATATCTCTAATTAAACAATGATACTCTTTGAACATTAGATCTTCAGTCACTTAACTCTTGGAGGTTGCTTTTTAGTTTTGTTGCTTCTGTGATGTTGGGTTATAGGTTCACTACTGTAATGTTGGATTGCAGACCTTCTACTTCAAAAGTTTGGGTTTCAAGTTTCAAGGATGTGTCACATATCTTCAAGTTCTACAACCACTCTTTTTATCTCACCAATCTTGCACTACTTACATTATGGTAAGTTTATGGATCCTACTAATTTCACAAAGTCTTGTAAATTCATACCGCTTACTCTTCCTTTTGTGTTCCATATACTTTGCAATTAGTGTTTCTTGCCATGTATTTCACACCATGCACAACACAACCCGTGAGGCCTCCCCTTTATGAAAATGACGACCATCCATCATCTCATTGATTAAATGAAAATATTCTTAAAAGATTCAATATTGAGTCAGCCACTTATTGGCTCAAGAGAGTGTCTTTATTTTCCAATTTTATATAACTAATATTTGTTGGTTTTAATTTGATTCTCTTCAACATGCAAAAGTAATGTCCTTCTCAAAAGGTTTATCAACCTTTGTCTTGCATCAATGGCCCAGCCAACTTGAGCTTGTCTAAAGCCTTTTCCAAGACACAACTAACAAATTTTTATTTTTATTTTTTAAAATTGTCACGTTCACAATTTTCCCAGTGACTTGTGGGCTTGCTTATTTTTCCAAATAGGTGGAATCTTAGGAAGAGCTATCAGCAAGTTTTGCAAACACTAGATACAAACTCCCACTTTCCTATGAATTACTTCGCTAAAATTTGTTTAACATTATAATAACACTTGGTATTTTTGTTGAAGCTATGCAACTAAAATGCAATGGTTGGCCTTTATGTACAAAAAAAATATGGTCTCTAATTTTATGGCCTCCAAAATGCAATCATTGGCCTCTATTTCTATATAAAAAATATGGTTTCTAATTTTAGGCCTCTGTCATATGTATTTCTCATGATTGAAAAAATCATAATTTTTTTTTATACCTAAAAATTAGAGTTAGTGCAAAATTTGTATTTAGATATGTATCAAAATGTTCATTCAGTATTCAGTCCCTAAAACATAAAATCTTGAACTCTTGTAATCTTGATGTACAAAAGAAGGGCAAAATTTGCCTCTTTCTAGGTTTCCCTTATTCTAGTTGACCATATCCAACTCCTCTCTTTCAGTGTTTGCATTTGTTAGAGCATAAAAATCCATTATACAATTTAATGCTAGAGGAGGTTCAAAATCAACTGAGGGACACCAGTGTTCGCTGAGCAGTATAAAGATGGACTAGACCTTGAAGAAAATTTGGATGGCAAAGGAGAGCCAAGCCATTTCGGTGTACAAAAAAATTGGTGCAAGGGCTAGTGACCATTGACCAAGGAGAAGTGGATAAATGCATGCAACAAAACCTACACTAGTTGGCTATACCCTAAGCACAGGTGGCATGGACAGTTGGTAAAACCTTGACATAATGGTTTATTG
The DNA here is from genome assembly GCA_031772625.1 of Pinus tabuliformis. Classification (NCBI taxonomy): domain Eukaryota; kingdom Viridiplantae; phylum Streptophyta; class Pinopsida; order Pinales; family Pinaceae; genus Pinus; species Pinus tabuliformis. The sequence goes on along the minus strand of CM062805.1, from coordinate 1,068,057,555 downwards.
GGTTATCTTTATAGGATTGAGTAAGTTGTTTATTATAATACTAAAATGTAAAGGCTTTAACACTGAAGAAATTAATAAATAAGGATTTTTTTGTTTCCTCGTCTCCATGTGTATGTGCATGGGAAATGATGTATCTTTCGATGGCAAGAAGATTGAAGGAACTTCTTTTGAGGGGCCAATTTCCTCAAGCATTTCAAATTAGACTAAATTAGCAAGCTTGTGCGTATAGACATCCTCACCATTTTTTTGTTCATTTCCCAAAGAAACTAGTTACTTTTGTATGGGATTTACTCAGAACTTCAAGAGTGTTGTCCTCTCTGTTTCTGGTTTTCAGGTATGGGCTTGAACAAGAATATACGTGGTTGCAAAAGGCTTCTCAATTTTTTCATGCTCAGTAGCTTATTCATCTCCAAACAGTGAACTAAGATAAATTATAAATGTTTCTTTGGGATCAGTTTGACATGTTTTGGAAACATTTTCTTATGCACTTGGACATTCATAACATGCACATAGTATCATTGATGCCACTCATAAAGGCCATAGAAATCATAGTGGTAGCTATACACTTCAAATCAGAGGGGACTATGTTGCAAATATTATAGGCGATGTATATTTAAGTCAAAACTTTTAGTAGGAGGGTTGCTTATTTCGAATTTTGTTGATGGATGGATGTTGTACCTATTGCAACAGTGAATGGGTGTTAATTATAATGAGTAGTTTTCCATATATCCTAAAGGTGGACATTTCTGGTCAAAATTACATTGTTTTCAAGTGCAAAAGGTCATAATATTGTTAATTGTGTTTCTTATTGTATTTATTACAATTTACAAAAAAACATTGAATGCTAGTTTGCTAGTAATTTTTATGAATAATTGGGTGGTTTTAATTTTACAAGCAGTAGGAAACTGGAATGTGTTGACTGAATGAGAAATTTTTATTTTTCCAAGAGCCAATACAATTATTTACTTTTAAAAAATGATGTAAATATTTGATGCATAATTGGCTGATAAGAAAAAATCATGGATGTTCACATCTATCACTTTGGTAAACCTTTTAATCTATCTCATTTTTCAGACATATATCATTTGTAAAAAAACTACTAGCTTAATATGTTTTGTAGGAAGGTAACTATGAATGTCAATTGCAAGTGAATCGTAACTTTTTAACTATTTGTGGAATTTAACAAACAATATGCCCTATTCATGATATTTTCTCAAGGCTAAGAGATCACTAACAAAATTGTGATCAATAGAATGGGAACATGTAATGAGCTATAAAGTTAGGGTGAAAATATAGATAACAATTTCTAAGTTCTATTCAATATTTTTTTTGACACTATCTCACCATTTACTCAGCATAAATGTGAAATTGTTGTCTGGAACATTTATATTTTAATTGTTTTCCAGTTTTGTTTTGTAATTGGCAGGTTTCTTGTTGCTAACAAATTTTATGATGGATTTTAATTTTGACAAGAAGGCCTTTTTCTAAAAGGTCAGTAGACATTGGCATGCGTTGGTGTTGTATATTTTGTGACCTGTAATGTTAGAGAATAAGTCAACTCAAATTTTTAACTGTTCTTATGCCCGCGACATTTGAGAGTTTAGTTACTGATCTTTTGGAAACTCTAGCCAAGATGTCACCATCAAAATTGGAGGAAATTAGAATGAAAGAGTATAGTGGGGATGTTTCCAAACTTGGCCATGCAGAGAAATTTCTTAAGGGATTGTATTCCTTTTTCCTTTAAACAAGCAACTTTAAAGAGGTTATCTACATAAGGAAGTCCTTTGAGACATTAGAGGTAAATTTGTTTGGTGCTTCTTATTTAAATAAGGACATCCCTTACATTTTTATGCCTCAAAAACATAGTGTGTTAAACTAGGGGGAGAGGGGAAAAAAAGCAAGCATACATGCATTTCTTGTTTTGCAGGAATTGTTGGCACCATCCGTGGGGATGCTCAAAAGCTTGATACATTTCTTAAACTAGAAGATGTCAAAGGAACAGATGGGAAAACAAATTTATTGCATTTTGTTGTCTAGGAGATCATAAACGTTGAAGGTGCACATCTTGGAAGCACTAGTTAAAAATCTCTTACAAATTCTACATCTGAAAACATAAATGATAAATTCTACCACAAAAAACTTGGGTTCCAGGTTCTTGTTGGCTTGAGCACAGAATAGTCTAACACGAAAAAGGCAACAGGAGTGGATTTAGATGGGTTGTCCAACTCTATGTCAAAGAATAAGGCAATAAGAATGGATTCATATGATAAATTCTACCACAAAAAACTTGGGTTGCAGGTTCTTGTTGGCTTAAGCATAGAATAGTCTAATGCAAAGAAGGCAGCAAGAATGGATTCAGATGGGTTGTCTAACTCTTTGTCAAACAAGAAGGCAACAAGAATGGATTCAGGTAGGTTGTTCAACTCTATGTCAAACCTTGCAAGAGGATTTGGCAAGTTAAGAGATATTTTTCAAATGATAGGGACGAGACACTAAGGATGGTAAATGAGAGTTCTACACAGAAAAACTTTTTTAAATCCATGTCATCACTTCTGCAAGAAGCTGAGGAGGATACATCTCAGATACAACCACTTCAGACCTTGAACCAAAAATTTGAAATGTGTCCTTATTAAAACCCTCATGTGCAGGTCTTGACTTGCCAGACAAGGACTACCGTTGCCTCCTGCGCTTGTTAATGGATTGGTTGTCTCCATTTTCAAACATTTTTGTCTTATAAAAAATTCAAATAAGTGGGTCACCTCTCTTTGTGGCAAACTACTATTTGAAGATTGTTTTTCAAATGCTTCAATTTCTTATTTGCATTGATTAGACTCTTCACCTAATTTTCCCAATAAAGAAATGTTCAATTTCAATTTATAAACATTGCTCAATATAGATTTATCATAGAGAAAAACTTCAATTTCTTTTTAACAAACACTATCACTATTAATTACAATTTAAAAAAATCTTTTTAAAAACACAATCACGGTTATGGAAAGAGCTAACCAGCCATATATTGGGTATTTAATGTCGAAATATATGCGCGCAAGTTAGCTCGATAACACGGGAGCGGGCAAATATTATTTAATGCCGAAATTGCCCGCTACCGTGTTATCGCGTTAACTTGCGCGCATATATTTCGGCATTAAATACCCAATATATGGCTGGTTAGCTCTTTCCCACGGTTATTGTGGCATAAAACAAAAAAAATTATAAATGAATATAATGAATATTATTAACGACAAATGTAATAATACCAATATTCTTAATTTTTTTCCAAAATACTAATCTTCTTAGCCTAACAAATTAGGTAAGTAAAAAAAACTCTTAAACATAAAATAATATTAAAAAAAACTAATATTTTGTTTTTTAAATTCATTCCATCAGAAATGAATAATAACCATGATAATTGTATCAAATGAACATATAATCATCCAATACATTTGGCTTCATCAAGAAGAATATAATAATTACAAACACCGTTCTCCCCATCCTAACAAAGGCCAAAATATTTTGGTTTTCTCAACGGTCACTGAGATTATAATATGACAACGCATTTGGTTCAACCATGTTGTAGAACCCCAGTGACAGACAGAAGAAAATAAAAATTAGAAAAAATAATTTTGAACAATTCTCCGTATATAATGGAGCGCCATTATTGAAGAAGATGCAGAAATTATTGATGCAAACGAATAATGGGTTGCGTAAATTTCAAACACTGCACAGTAAGTGAAGAATGGATGGAGGAGCGACACGCGAATGGGTAGATTACCAATGATGCTTAGCTGTCAGCAAAAAAGCAGTACAGTTAGCGTGTCAGTGCCTCCAAGATGGTAGAATTGGATTTTGGATTTTAATATTTATCTATTTTATATTCAAATAGATTATTTAAAATTAAAATTACATTTCTATAAATTCAATTTTTTATGGACATTCAATAAATCCAAACTATATATAGATCTAAAAATGTATTTACTATTAGTATACTTTATATATATTAAATTATGTTACCAAACTTGAGAAATAAGATTGAGAAAATGTACTTGAATGGAGTAGGGAATAAAGTTGTGTATATAGTAGAATATTACAAAACGAAAGCGAGTTAGATTGAAATATAAGAAAAATAATAGGAAGACAAAGATTTGGAAATATTATAAAAAATAGTTTGACTATTTTTATAACATAATTTGAAATCTTAGAAATAGATAATAAAATTTATATTAATATTAAATAGAGATTGTTGAGTTATTTTGATGTAAGATCTTTTATAACATGATATACCTTAGAGTGTTGATTTTTGTATTTTCGAAATAAAAGGATTTATCTCCTAACTAAATATTTTAAGATCAAAAGTATATTCCTCGGTCTAAAATGAGGGTATATTTTTTATCTCACTAAGAAAATAAAACTTATGTATTTATTTAATTTTTAATTAAATTATATTTTTAAATTAAATTAAATTGTTAATTTAAGTTTACTTGGAATTAAATAACATTGAGAAAAAAGATAAATTGAAGTTTATTTTTATTTAGAAAACAATTGTAAATTAATGAAATTTTAGTTATTGGAAAAAACATTTTTTTGGAAACTATTCTCATTCCTATTATCTTATATGGATGTGAAGTCTTGGAGTAACATCTCTAGAGAACCATGAAATAAGATCAAACAATATTACAAGTACTTTAGTTTACAATCTTAAACTTAGAAGCAATATACCTTATCATATCTTCCTCATAAAGATAGGTCTTCATCCATTGATAGCATGGCTATGACTAGATACTTAATCAACAAAAACAAAACAACTCTCATAAAAACCAATTTTTTTATAAATTACTTCAATCCAAGCCACTTAAAACTTAAAAAAAAACTATTATAAAGATATTAAGTGTTAACTAAATTATTAAGGAATAAAAATAATACTATACATAAAATCAATACTATTAAAAACATTATCATTTATAATTAATAATTATAAAATTTATGATATAATAAGAAAATAAAAAAATAAAGATAAACTTGAATACATTCCATAATAGATAAAAACAACTTTCTTAACTTAACAAATTATGTAAATTAAAAAAAAAAAAACAAAAACAAAAAAAACTTTTTTACATTAAAAAATATTTTAAAACCAGCTTGTATATGTAAATAATAACCATCATATTTTTATAATAAAAAGCATTAAATAACCATACTCATCATCCAATATATTTGGGTTCATCCTTGAGAATATAATAATTCTAAAGACCATTCTGCCTCGACAAAAGTCAAAATATTTTGGTGGTCTCAACTGTTATTGAGATGAAAATATGACAACGCATTTGGTACCCAAAATGCCAAAATATCTTAATTTGATTTTCTCAACAGCAAATTATGATTATAATACTACAACACAGTCTATCACCTACTTTACAAGTCAAAAGTACCTCTCAATATGTTTTGGGTTTCTGAGTCATTGACAGTATAACATCATTTGGCATATTAAAATTTGTTGCTTATGCTTTCTCTGTGGTTCAACGATGTTGTAGAACCTAAATGACAGCCAAAACAAAAGACAAGGAGCTGGAAAAAATTTATGAAGACTCTGGACATAATGGACCGCCAATAATGGGGAAGATGCAGAAATAATTGATGCAAACGAATAATGAATTGATCGAGAAAAGGAGGAAAACAAGAACATGGAGAAGTGAGAAAAGCAAAGGTAAATGCCTATTCCAAGATGGCACCCAATTCCAAGATGTATGCATTACTAAAGTCGCTGAAAACGGTGGAGGCTAAAGCAAGAGAGGCACGATATATAAAAAATTGTGTTGATTTGTTGAATAGGTTGGGCCAATTTCAAATTCTGTACAGTAAAGTGATAAAGTAACGAAGGGATGGAGGAGTAACATGGAGTGGGCACATTATTAATGATAGAGTGTTTGAATTCATTTTTATAATGGAAATGGATTTAGCATCATCAAAATTTTTTGGGATATTTAAAATCTCGAAGTTCAACTGTAATTTGATTTTTTTTTAAAATTGTCCAATTTTATCAAAATTTTCATGATTTTCAAGTCGAAATTGACGTTGTGTGAAGAGCTACAAGATGGCATCAGGAGCCTCATAAAATTTGCAAGGGCATTTGTCAACCCGAAGGACATGACCAACCACTCAAAAAAGCCTTCATAGGATTTGAAGGTGGTCTTTCATACATCTGTGAGTTCTATTGGAACTTGGTGATAGTCGAGCGTCAAATCAATCTTGTTGAAGTAATTGGCCCCCTTAAGCTGGTCAAAAAGGTCATCAATATGTGGGATTGGATACCTGTTCTTGAGAGTGATTTTATCCAGTGCCCGATAATCAATGTTGAGTCTCTAGGTCCCATCCTTCTTCTGTATGAGTACAATTGGGTCCCCACAAGGTGAGGAACTTGGTCGGATGTGCCATTTTTGTAGCAACTCCTAGATATACTGCTTGATTTCTTCATTTTCCAGAAGAGAGTGGTGGTATATCGGCTCATTGGGTAGAGGTGCTCTAAGGGTTAGATCAATTGAATTATTGACCTGACAATGCAAATTTACCCCTGTGGGTGAGGAGAAGATGTCGTTGTATTCTTCCACGACCTTATCCACTTGCTTCTGATGCATGGAAGAACCCTTTCTGGGGGCCATGGATATGGCCACGATCTTCGCTTTACTTTGAGAGTGAATCAGAAAGAAAACAAATTTCTTGGTCTGGGAGATGATCTTACTGCATTTCTTAGTAAAGATCAAAGAAATGGCGGTATCTTATATAACTTACTATCCAAATTAATAATACCAATGCAAGGTTTGGAATCATACACAACATGGTGTTTCCACAAGTATGGTTAAGCTAACAATACATCACAAACTTCAAGGGAGCGACATCACACAGTACCTCATTCGTGAAGGGCTTGATGTTATAGGGCAAGCAACACTGCTAGCTGACGTGGAGATCTCACCCTTAGTGGAGTCACACGATAGTGTACGATTGCAAGTGCAGTGTTGTCGAGAGGCCCAACAACTTCACGATCTCAGCTGAGATGAGGTTCTTTTGACTTTCGTTGTCAACATTGAACGCAACAATGAACCTTTCACCCACATCTTTGAGTGGAAGAGATGTTCACCCTCCTTTAGATCTTCGGGCTCAATCTTCTTGACCTTGGTGGTGGCAACAATGGCACTAGCTTCTGCATCAATAATCTCCTTCCCCTTGTCGTTCCCCTTGTTGGTCTTTGGCTCAGAGTCTAAACATGCAACTGACTTTGAATCTTTTAGCTTGGCCACCAACGATTGCTTAGGGGTGAAAGCATGGAGCGAGGTTGCATTTTTTGGCGAGAGAGGACACGTTTGGGTGGAAAAAACGATGGCTTGATCGAGCTATTAAAGTGCTCGATCGAACCATTTAAGTGCTTGATCGAGTATTCTTTAAGCACTCGATTGAGCTCCTTAAGCACCAAAAAAACAACTCGATCGAACCTTAAAACTAACTCTTGATCGAGCTCCTGTGTAACCCCAAGTTAAGAGCTCACCCTGAAGTTCCATCGAGCCTTAAAACTAGAAATTTGAAAAGTTGTGTAAATTTATGTAATTTTTTTTTGATAAGTAAGAGACGAACCTTTTATTAATCAAAGTAAATTACATAATATACAGAGTGCCCTAGACAGCGAGGGTGGCCACGAAGCTTACAGGACCAAAACAACTAGGTCAAAGAAGTGCTAACATCAACCCCTAGATTGACTCAACAACAACAAAAAGGAGAGTCCATTGAGCAAACGGGTACGAGACCCATGCACAACAGACCGACACCCCGAACCAGCAGTTAGCAAGCAACTAGCTCAATCAATCCCCGCTGTTGAGGACAAGGTCCCGATCCAACGGTTAGCGCGAATATCACATGGCCAAGATGCTTAGGGATTAGCCGCGCGATGAGAGCGGTTTCCTCTCAACCCTCATTGCCACGCGTCACCCCCTGACTGGAATCACTAGCATTAACCAAAAACCAGAAACCAACATAGTGTTGCGCGATAACCATTCAAGGAAATGGGATCTGGTTTTGCAGAGAGCTGGGCCCACAGAGGGTCCCACCATGGACCATCGAGTCTGGAACCTTGAGTAACCCGCCCAACTAATCCCAACCGTAGAAAGAAGTGGCCCGATCCAACACCCCACGGAGATATCGCGCGTCTGAGATGCACAGAGGTTAACCGCGAGTTGAGAGCGGTTTCCTTTCTCATCACGACGCCATGTGTAACCCCCTGAGTGGAATCGTGTGCTCCTTCCACTAAACCAGATACCATCTGAAGCCCGTGCGATATACCACTTGTGGTTTTGTGTTTGTGGTATCGCCAATTGAAGACCTTTCGTTCGATCTTGCCGGACTTTTTGAGCCCGGCCTTTCCAAGCCATCCACCTGGAGTCGCCAATAGAAACCCGCTGAGCCAATTGTACACCAGCAGTCCAATCTGTGTCATTGCCCGACTCGAAACCTACATCCGTCATCCGAAAGCCATGAAAGTTATGAAGAGTAACCATGATCAGAAAACGAAGACAGATTAGGCGATGTCATCCTCACCCCTATCCTCTGGATCAGCACTGTCCATCCATGAATCCCAATTTGCATTTGCCAGCGTGAAACAATCCTCTCGCAGCTTCCTGGTAAGAAGCAACTCCCATGGATGCCGAGAGTCCCTGTCCTTATTAGCCACTCCTTCGTTGGCCAACCTATCTGCAAGCATATTTGCTTTCCTTCTAACATGAACAAATCTTATTGTTTTGAAGATTTGTAAGTGTGTGTGGATAAGGTGAAAAACCTGCAGCAGCTTCTAGTGCTTTGGCACTTTATCAGGCGAGGTTCCATTTTGAATCTTCTTGGCTGGTTTGATGACCAATTCCGAATCTGCTTCAATGATAACATTCTGTAAATTTGCCTCCACCAGGATCTCCAAACATTGATCTAAAGCCAAAAGTTCAACCATGTTATTGGTACCCTTTTCCAGGTGGCCATGGAAAATGTATTTTGTGTGCCCCTCAGGATCCCTGATGGCACCCCCGAAGCCAGCTTCCCCGGGATTGCCCTTAGAAGCTCCATCAATATTTACTTTGAAGAAGCCCTGTGGAGGGGGCTGCCAACCCCTATCCCCAGAGTTTATTGCTTTCACTTCCTTCTTTATTCCTTGAGGGTTGATGAATTGAAGACCCAGATTAATAATAATGTGTTCCTCATGAGGCAGAGGAGGATTCGAGGGAGTTGTTCTCGGAATGCTCCTAACTGTTTCCTTGAGCTGTTTTGAAATCTGATTGATTATAAGCAGGGGCTCCCTGGCTTTATTTTTGAAGATCTGCATATTGTGTTCTTTCCAAATATTCCAAATGACAAAGCCTGGTACAAGCATCCAAGCTTTGTTGATGATCTCATTCTCTGAGAAGTTCTTCCTCCATTTTGTTAAAGTGTTGGATATGCTAAGCCTGTCCCTGTCAGTTTGTCTGAAGCTTGAGGCCACCCAATCCCAAATTTTAGCAGAAAAGGAACAAAGATTTAGAAGGTGTTCAATCGTTTCCTCATGAGAGCCACAAAGGTGACATTTAGAGGGGCCAATGAAACCTTTCTTAAGAAGGTTTTCCCAAGTTAGGATTTTCCTTTGATGAACTAGCCAAATAAATAATTTTATTTTCATCCAATGAGGAGTTTGCCACAACTCCTGCCAAACTTTCTCAGCATTTACAAAGTTAAATCTTGTGATTGAATGTTTTGCCTCTTTGAGGTTATAGTTGCCTTCATTATTCTTTCCCCATCTTAATTGGTCAGGTGAGGAGGAAACCAGAATCCTTCTTTGCTCTAAGTTCATGGCAAGAACCTCTGCCATGGCCTTCAGAGGGCTCTCTTCATTGTAACTTAGGTCCTTCCATTTCCTCCATTTTTCCTTATCCCTCCCCTAATCCCAGAAATCTTTTACTAATAAAAGACATTTGTTGTCTGTGTCTTTCTTGAGGGCTGCCAGTTCATTCGTGTTCAGGATGGGTTCTTGTTGCTAACGGTCTTCCCAAAAATGAGCCCGGTCCCCTTCTCGAATTTCCCAAAAACAGTGTTGCTGAACAATACATTTGTTCTCCCACGCAAGGTTCCATATGTGTGAGCCCCTGATTTGTCCTATCATTCTAATGTGATCTTGTTCCTGCCAGTGCTTGATGTACTTTTGTGTCCAAAGCTTGGCCCAGGGGGCTCTCGGCTCCTTGATCCATTGCCACCAGAGCTTTGCTCTCGAAGCTTGACTCAGAGTTTCCAGATCATGCAACCCCAAACCACCATGGATTTTGGGCTTGCAAAGCTTGTCCCAGGCAACTAGAGCCCACTTATTTTTCTCTTCCCCTTTGCCCCACAGAAAGTTTCTTTGAATGCTTCTTATTTGCTGCTTAATACCTTGAGGAGCAGGGATAGCTGCAAACATGAAAATGGGAATGGCCTGCAATACCGCTTGAGTGAGCACAAGTCGCCCTGCAAAGTTTAAAGCTCTGCAAGTCCAATTGCTGATTTTGTCCTGAAGTTTGTTTAAAATAGGTTCCCATATTTGCTTACACAGAGGTTTGTCTGTAAGAGGAATGCCAAGATATTTGGAAGGCAACTAGTCCCTTTGAAAACCAAGAATCCTGGTGATATTTCTATGTATAGCAATATTAGTGTTAAAGAAAAAAACTTTGGACTTGTTTTGGCTTACCTCTATGCCTACTGCTATAGTGAAATCGTTTAAGATGTCTTTGATTGCCTTTACTTCCCTAACTGTGGGTATACCTTGTAGCATAGTATCATCCACAAATTGTTGATGAGTGTTAGCCTCTCCATCCGGGGTGAGCTTGATCCCCTGAATTCTACCTTCAACATTTTCCAATTTGATTGCCCTACCAAGCCCTTCCATCATGAGGACAAAGAGGAAGGGGGAGAGTGGATCGCCTTGTCTGAGCCCTCTGGAAGGTGTAAAAGTATTAGAGGGAGCTCCATTAAGCAGAATGGAGAAATTGGTTGAGGTGACTAGTGCCATAACCCATCTTATCCAGTTTTGGTCAAAGCCATAGGCTTTTAGAATGGCTCTAATGTAAGACCAGTTGAGTTTGTCATAGGCTTTCACAAGGTTCGAATGAATGATCATACCTACTTGCTTGTTGCTTTTGAGAGAGTATACCACCTCATGTGCTTGGATGATGTTGTTCAGAATCTGTCTTCCTTCCACATAGCCTATTTGCTCTTCTGAGATGAGAGAAGGTAGCAGTGGCTTGAGTCTGTTGGCTATCACTTTGGAGATGATTTTATACACCACATTACATAAGGCGATGGGCCTAAACCCATCCGGAGTCATAGCATTTTCCTTTTTGGGGATTAAAGCTATAAAGGTCGCATTTAGTGCTTTCAAAACCTTTTTGTGTTGTCTTGAGTCTTCCACAACCTCGAGGATGTCATGTTTGATTGTATCCCAGCAGGCTTTGAAGAAATCAACATTGAAACCATCTGGGCCTGGTGCTTTTCCACTTTGCATTTCCTTGATCACCTTAATGACCTCCTCTTCTGAGATTGGCCTGTTGAGATTGTGGTTGTCCTCGCTGGTGACTAACTTGGGAATGTGCTAGGTGAACTTATTAATGAACCTAGATCTCTCTTCCAATGGCTCCTTTGCAATGTTAGAAAAGTGTTGTACTAGGGTTGATTCCATGTCCTTGTGAGTGACAAGCTCAATACCTTGAGAATCCTTTAGCTTTGTGATTCTGTTATGTGCCCTGTGGGCCATAGTGGATTTGTGGAAGAACTTAGTGTTCCTTTCTCTCTCTTTTATCCATTAAATTCCGGATTTTTCTCTCCAAAATGTTTCCTCTTGTAAGCAACGCTCCTCCCATTCTTCCTGCAAAGATTCAATTAGTTTTTGCCTTTCCTCATTGAAGCCCTTTGTGATGTTGATCTGATTGATTTCCTAGAGTTTCTGCTCAGTACTCATTTTGGCCTTGATGATATCACCAAATTCCTTTTTGTTCCAATCCTTAAGTTTGGATTTAATGTGTTTCAGTCTCTGCTAGAGCACATACATCTTAGTGCACTTAATATTCAAATCCTCCTTCCACCATTTGGCAATGTTATTGGTGAATTTGGGGTGAGAGAGCCAGACATTTTCAAATCTGAACGAACTATTTCTTGGAGTGCCCATAAAGGAAGCTTCTAATTGAACTGACTAATGATCCAAGCCTCCAAAGGGCAAAATGGACGCTGTGATGGCTGAACCTGTAAGGAGGAGATCCTCAGAAACGATAAACCTATCCAGTTTTGATGCCACTTGGGAAACCCATCCTCTTTTGTTGTTCCAAGTGAAGGTTCCATTTATAGTCTAGGTATCCACTAGTCCCAAGTTCAAGAGGAAATCTTGGAAGGCTTTAGAGTCTCTGCCAAGTTGTCTAGTGCCTCCTTTTTTTTTTCTAAGAGAGATCTTATCATATTGAAATCACCTGCAAGTATCCAGGGTATATTGGGATAACGTGCTCTGAGACCTTCCAAGGAGGTAAGAAGCTTGATTTTATCTGCTTGCTGTTGAGGGCCATATACATTAGTTATCATGTAAGTCTCCTTGTCACCTACAGGACTACACACCACAGAAAGATAGTTCCTAGATGCTTTAGCATCCAGGATTCCCAGATTCTGTGGATCCCACAACGTGAGAATCCCACCTGCAGAGTTATTAGCTTTAACTTCTAAATAATCATACTTGATTAACCATTTGTTATGAATTTCTCTTATTTTCTCCATTGAACATTTTGTCTCCTGAATAAAGACCATGTCTGGTTTTTCTTCTTTTATTCTATTACTGAGATTTCTCTGTTTCCTTCTACTGCCTAAACCTCTAATATTCCAGGTTGTAAGCTTCATTAAGAAAGGTTGGTAAAAGAATAGCTGGTAAGATATTTCATCTTACCTGAGTTAATCAGTAGTTTCCCACATTCATTTAGCAGTTCATTCTGTCTTTTCCTTCCTCTTTTCCTCCCTGGGTTTTTTGGAGATAGTGTCTGTGGGTTCTCCATCATTTTGACTCCACTCTGCTCTTGGCTTTCGTGGTTTATTTTGACACCAATTCCCTTCGATTGTGCCCTCCATAGATAGAGTTTTTGGACTTGATCATAATCTTCTTTTGACAATGAGTCCACTCCTTTGTCCTTTCCTTGTTCCAAAAATTTCTTTAGATCTAGATTTTCCCTGTCTAGAATCTCCTGCAGTTCATGGTCCTCCATACCTACCTCACTTGGAGTCATCTCATGGTCCTTGTTGATCTCCATGCAGCTTTGTAGCTCCTCTATCTGCTGGTTGTTCACTGGGATATCCTCCATTTCAACTTCCATATCCTGCTCCTTAAGGACGTTCTCCTTGACCTAGACTGTCTTCGTGCTCTCCTCCACTTCCTCTGGGATCTTGAAACTGTTGTATCTTGTTTGTTTTTCTTCGCTTGTTTTCTTGTGTGATCATTTACCCCCTTTCCCTTTGCCCCCAACTTTGGTAAAACCCTCATGATCTTTGTCCACAGAGGTTTTCCCATTGCTTTCCAAGTTGTTTGTGGGGCAGTCTCTGAATAGATGGCCATGTTCACGACATTTGCAACATCTGAATGGTATGTGCTCATAGTCGACCGTTTGCACCCACTCTTCATCATATACCTCTAAGATTATGGCTTCCAGAAGGGCTCCAAATAGATCCATTTCCACACATATTCGAGCAAAAGAAGTATATTTACCTTTGAGAGTTGCCTCTGAAATTTTCAGAAAATGCCCCAGCTTGTTGCCTATGGTTTTCAAGGACTCTGGTTGCCAGTAGTCCAGAGGTAGTGAGTATAGTCTGATCCAAACTGGTACGGGTGTGAATGTTTCACGTTCTGGAACAAAATTCATCGTCCATGGCCACATGTAGAGTCCTGCCGCAACGTAGAAGTAAGGTCCCCCTTCAAACACTCTATATTTGTCCTCTAGGCTCGCAAACACCATCGTGAAGAAGCCCTTAGAACCTAGATGCAAATGTATTCCTCCCTTTGGCTTCCACTGGCTCTTGATCCAGATGTATAAAGCCCTCTCCGTTGGCCATAATCCCATGAACTTGCAGATGATCACATATTCTGTCATATGGTACCTGTGCACTTGAATCGCTGGATCACTTAATATGACCCAGGGGATGATGCTCAATTTGGGTTTGCAGACTCCCGTAGTTTTCGTATGAGGCATTTTTCTGCTGCTACCTTCCTTCTCCTTTTCTTTACTTATTTTATGTTGATTTTCTTCTTGATTCTAGACTTCATTTCTTCCCACTGCTTCCTTGCCTCTTGCTTCTGAAATCTTTTCCATCGGTGTTTTGAACTGTTTCCCTCCTACTTCCTTGCTTCCCTCCGTGACGGCTTGACTGTAGGAGGGAGCCATGCTCCCCCCTGCATGACCCGCCATAGAACCCTAAATCAAAACTTGGCGCCAACTTCAAACCTCTCTCAAGTTGCAGAGCTCCTCATATCCTACCGGATGCGAAATTATAATTTTGTGTAAATTTATGTAAATTGAAATTGTAATATTCTTATATTTATAATTCGGTAACTTAAAAATTAGTTTTTAATATGATTTATATTTTCAATGTTATAATTTAAATAGTAAATTTATTATAAATATAATTTAAGTAATAAATTGATTAAACATTAAAAAAATTATCAATTTGATTTAATAAATATTGTAATTTTTTATATGAATAAGTGTAACTCAAAAATGTGTATTTGACGTTGCTGGAAATACATATTTTATAAAATTCACTAAATAGTTAATAAACATGATTCCCTCAGTGATAATCATATCTATTAAAATCAAACTTATATATATTTTAATATTGAAATTGTAATATTCTTATATTTATAGTTTGGTAACTTAAAAATTAGTTTTTAATATGATTTATATTTTCAATGTTATAATTTAAAGAATAAATTTATTATAAATATAATTTAAATATAAATAGATTAAACATAAGAAAATTTATAAATTTGATTTAATAAATATTATAATTTTTTATATGAATAAGTGTAACTCAAAAATGTGAATTTGATGTTGTTGGAAATGTATATTTCATAAAATTCACCGAAGAGTTAATAAACATGATTCTCTCAGTCATAATCATATCTATTAAAATCAAACGTGTATATATATATATATATATATATATATATATATATCCACTTGTTTTGGAAAAGAAATAAGTGCAGTGATAGTTGTAATAGTTGTAAGTTATAATTAATATAGTTGTAATAGATACAATGGTATGCGGTTATAAATCTCACTCAACCTGTAATTATAAATCTTACTCAGCCTGTAAAATGTGATTGCACTCAATTTTGTCCTCAGTTTGCAAAAGAGCGAAGTATATATAGAATTTTTTACTCCCGACTTAGGTTTGCAATATATATTTTTAAAACATTATTTGACTAATTTGAATTTGAATAATCTAAATTTAAATGTGTGTGTGAAATTATTTTTAAAAATAATAATATTATAAAATTTAGTTTAGTTTGGTGTGTTGTTTTATTTATTTATTTATTATAAATTGATTTATTTGATTTTGTCCAAAAGTTTAACTCATATTCATGCTTTCCCCCTTAGTGCAACACTCATTTGTGTTGTAGGTGGGGCTCTTGTGGAACTCACAACACTTTCCGGTGTTTATCTTCGCCTCCATGGTGTTATTTTTTCCTTGTGGCTTTAATGGGTTGCCCTGGGCCACTCCCCCTTGGCTCTGTCCTTTGTTCTACGGTTTGGAGGTGCATTTTCCTTGCTTCAGATTTTCATATCCAAAGTCTAACTTTTTCTTCTTCAACTTTTGCTCGATCCTCACAACATATCTATATGTTGCATTAAGCGAAGAGATGTCTAGGATATATGTTTCTTCTTGGATTTATTTGTGCAAATAACCACGGTACTTGAGTATCAGATGCCACTCAGAATCCTTCATACCAACCTTTGTGCATAGGGTATGGAAAATGTTTGTGAACTCCAACACATCTCGATCCCTTCCTTATCATAGTTGTAACACCCTCCTCCCACATTTACCCAAGTAACCGACCAACTAAGGTAACATGTGACGAGAAGTTATTATGATATGATTTGACTCCCTATGTGTACATTAACGAAGTGGAACCGATAAAACACATCTGTAACAGCCTTGGTGAAAATTCCATGTAATAAAAGTTAATAAAAGGAAAAATAATAACCACGGTTGATGGGACACTTATTCCAAGCTCAATGTTTGGCAAGACATCTTAGTGTGGGTATTCATTGGTTTACTAATGGCTAAGGAAATTAGCAAAGGCAACGGCAAAGGCAAACTGGCATTTTTGGCACATTTATTTATGAAAATAATGGAAATTAGGTGAATAGGGGGGTGAAAGGTCACAGGTTGCATGTGAGGAGGAAATTGAAGGAAAATAATGGAAAATGAAGAAAACAGAGGCCTAATTAATAAAAAGTATTTTGAGGATCAGTTGGTAACCTTTTGTCAGTTCATTTTTGGAGCTCTCTCATTATTCTCTCTCTCTCACTCTTGGACACTTAAAGTTTTCTTGGAGCACTCTTAGAGGGTGTGGCATACTTGGATTTTTTGAGCAAGAAGGCAAAGGAAGAGTAGGAAAGCGCAAGAGGACAATGAGATCAGCGATTACAACAGGTTTTTCTTGCAGATACCACATTGCATGTATGTTTTCCTCACTAGTTTTGGCATGCATGGCATATGCATGTGGTTTATCACTGGCATGGAGGATTGCTTGGATTGACAGTGGATTTGTCTAGCCTTTCCATTTCCTGGATAGACATGGTGTTCTGGGTTCATTTCTTTGTTTTGTTGGTTGGTTCTCATGTTTCCTTAGCTTGGATTGAGTTACTAGTTCATGGAGCCTTGGTTGGACAAATGCTTTGGAGCCCCGTAACAACTTAGGTTGAGTTACTAGTCCTAGAGCCTTGGTTGGATAAATGTTATGGAGCCCTAGGTAGGTTGAGTTACTAGTCTTGGAGCCTTGGTTGGACAAATGCTCTGGAGCCCAGTATAAGTTGTGGGTTGAGTTACTAGACCTGGAGCCTTGGTTGGAACAAACACTTTGGATCCCTAGAAGGCTTGGGTAGAGACAAATCTGATGATGGTTTTGTGATGTCCAACCGTGAGGTGGAATCTTTGTTTAATGGGTTGATTCCCCCCTTTCCCCCTTGGCCCATTCTCCTCCCTCCTTTTTCCCTCTCCTCCTCCCTCAACATTCCTCCACCCTTCCTCTCAGTGCCCCCCCCCCCCCCCCCCACCCCCTTTCTTTGAAAGAATCCTCACTAGGAATCAGTCGAGAGATTCCCTTATCTCCTTAGACCTTCAAAAAAGACAAGGAAGAAAAACCAACAAGGAAATAAGAGACGAAACAACTGCAAAGGAAATGGCTATGGGAACTCAACAACCAATAGACTCTTTCCTTGAAAAATGTAAGGGAAACAAGGATAAAAATCACCACCCTAACCGAGGGAAAGGTCCCTCCGCACCAAACCAAAACAAATAATGAATATGGTCTCCTGGAATTGAAGAGGAATGGGACATTCTACTAAATTCAATGCAGTCAAAGACCTCTTATCAACTGAGAAACCAAATGTATTTATGATCAAGGAGACCAAAATAAATGAACAAGAAATGGGGAAAATGATTCAAAATATAAGGAATTATGATGGCATAGTTCTTCAAGCAACAGGGGAATATGAAGGAATATGCATAATGTGGAGAAAGGACAATTGAGAACTACAACATCAACAAAAACACCAACATTGGATCAAAACATAATTAAGGAACAAAGTAAATGAAGTGCAAAATTGCCTTTTCAACATTTATGCTCCAAACCCCTACAGAGAGAAAGAATTATGTTGGAACTCCCTTAAATAAATATTACTTCAGGATCAGAACAAGAGCATCATGGTAAGAGGCGATCTAAACTTGGTTATGAACACCGAGGAGAAATTTGGAGTCTCTTTCCACGCTGACCCATCTCGGGATTCCCTTGAAAGTATTATGAAAGATACAATCTTTTGGATATTCCTCCAAAGAACGGGAAATACACATGGAATAACAAAAGGATAGGAAAAAGCAACATAAAGGAGAGGTTGGATCATATTTTAATTCAGGACAACATTGTTCCAAAATTCAGTTTAGTGATTTCAAAAATTATCCACTCATTTGTCTCCAATCACAAACCTGTGGCAATCAGCTTAGGGACTTTAGGAAATCTAGGGCCTCTCCCATTCTGATTTTTCCCATCTTGGGACAACAAAGAAGTAGTGAAACAAATAATAGAAAAAGTATGGTCGCAAAAAATTACTGGCTCGCCAAACTATGTTTGGGAATGAAACTACAAGTTGTGAAAAATGAATTAAAAGTTTGGGCAAAGAAAAATCACAATGAATCACAAAAAAGAAAAGAAGAATTGCAAAAAGAAATGGAAATAGTCCAGGAAAAGAAAGAATGCATGGAAGAAACAAAAGAGATTCAGTTGAAGGAGAAAGAATTATATTGGTAAATCTATAGAAATAATAGAAAGGAGGAAGAGGAATGGAGGCTCAAATCCAGAAATCTTTGGATACAAACAGGGTATAAAAATAATACATTCTTCCACAACACAACGAAGATGAGAAGAAGATCGACACTGTAAAAGGTGAAGGAGAACAAGAAATCAAAGGGCAAGATGCATTGAAGAAAGAATCACACATTCATTTCAAAAACCTTCTAACAGTTGATCCAATAATTCCTGACTTTGAGAAATTCATAAAGCACATCCCAAAAAGGATAAATGAAGAAGTAAAATTGGATCTTTTGAAAGAGGTTGAATAAAGTGAGATTCAAGTTGTTGTTTGGAGTCTCCAGCCTGACAAATCTCCTGGTCTAGATGGGTTCTCAATAACTTTCTATCGCTTCAATTGGACCATCATAAAAAAAGACCCCATAATAATGATCAGAATTGTCTCCTGGAAAAAGAAGCTGGGAGGATACACAAACTCGACATTTTTAGCCCTTGTTCCAAAATAAGCAAGACCTTCAATTTTCAGTCATTTTCGGCCTATCTCTTTGTGCAACCCTTCATATAAAATCATCACCAAAATCCTTGCTAACCGTCTAAAACCTCTCCTTCCCAATCTTATCTCAGAAAACCAAGGTCGATTTGTGCCCAACAGACAGATCATGGACAATATCATGATCATTCAAGAAGTGTTGCACTCAAGTTTAGCAAGAAATGAGTAGGTCATCATCATAAAAATCGACATGGAAAATGATTTTGATCAAGTTAATCTATCTTTTTTATCAGTTGTTCTTAAAAAATTGGCTTCTTTACAGAGTTAATAGAAATAATAAAAGCATGTACTGTCACCCCATGGATAGACACTCTCATCAATGGAAGGCCAAATGAATATTTTCAAAGCTCTCAGGGATTGAGACAAGACTACCCTTTGTCTCCTTTCCTTTATATTTTATTTTCAGATTCACTGAGTAGACACCTTGAATATTGCATAAGAAACAACACCTTAATTGGTCTATCTATAAGCTTTGGAATCAAAAGCATAAATCACTCTCTCTTTGCAAATGACACTCTTCTAAAGGGAGGGGCCTCTTGTATATTCGTTCGAAGATTTAAAAAATTCATGGACAATTTCATGGAAGTTTCAGGAGGTATTCTCAACAATAAAAAGAGTAGAATCTATGGATGGAATGCACCATCTCGTACCCTCCAAAGAATTGCACAAATTTTGGGGATCCCCCTCTAGACTCGATGGAACCACTTCTTATATTTAGGACCACTTGTATCAAAAGAAAATATGAAATCAGACTTATGGACTAAATACATCGAGAAAATGAAAAAAAAGATTCAAAATTGGGGAATGGTTTGGCTTAATATAGCAGGTAGAGTAATCCTAATCAAGTCAGTGCTGAAAGCTCTACCCATTTATCAATTTGTAGTAATCCTAGCTCTAGCAAGCATCCACAAATAAATAGAATTAATCATAAGGAGCTTCCTTTGGCAAGGAGGAAAATCAGAAACAAAAAAAAATTCAGCCTCGTAAAATGGGAACAAGTAACTTATCCCTATGAGAAAGGAGGACTCTCAATCAGACTTCCAGGACTTATGAATTTGGCCTTTGGAGCTAAAATATCTTGGAGACTCATTACTAGGGACAACTGCTAGTGGAAGTAGGTTCTGGAATCTAAATATTTGAACCACTCTTGCTTCTCCCTCCTCTCAGAAAGAACTCTAATCAAGGCTTATACCCAAATGTGGAAACTTATTAAAAAGCTCATCCCTCTCATCAAGGAAAACACTTCAAGGCTGCTAGGGAATGGTTGTGAGATAAATGTTTGGGAAGACATCATAATGCGAAAGCCACCTCTTGCCAATCATGATCCGGATTTAAATAGGAACGCAATAAAATACAGAGATAATCATAAAGACAGATATGCAGCGGAAATAATACCTCATTTCATTAATGTAAAATACTAAAATATGCTTACAAACAATAATGGAAATAAACCAGCTAGGGCGATGGTAGCTTATCTCTGAGAAGAGATGTGGTGGCTACATGCCTCTGAACTGTGTTACAATGAGGCTCGAAGGCCTATTTATTGTTGAGAAACAATGGAAAACCCTTCACATTCCAAAACCTAACCCTAGAAGATGAAACGCCAAATTGTAGGCCCCGTTTCTGGGTAAGTTGGTACATCAACTTCCCAGGGTCGCAAATTGGTCATATTATCTCCGTTTGATGCGCATGATAGCCCGTTGGAAAGATATCTCCGAGGACTACGACGGAAAAGATGATTTTTTGACAGAAAAATCACAGGCGATAGATTTCCCAAAAAACGTCGTTTAGGGCCTCAAAACAGCTCCAGAAGTTTAGGACACGAAAAACTGCTAAAAATAGTAAACTGTGCTACAATTTAGGAAACTGAAAAGACTGAAAGAGACAGTTGTGGGGGTCCAAATGGGATAGGTGGGTGGCCACCAACATGCACCTGGATCAGATCACCCATAAATTCAACAATTAAGAAGGTGGATGAACTCAAAAGGGTTAACCTCACTTAAGTTAATTTCACAATGCCATTTACTTGATAGCACTTGGAAAAACTTGAACACTCCTAATCTTCCCCAAAATCTCAAAAAGTAGCAGGAATCTTTAACCTCACCTCTTAAGGGAGTTGCCGCTATCAATCAAGACACCCAAGACTCCTTCATCTGGGATCCTTTTGGAGGAGATTACACAATGAAATCGGGATATTTAAAACTCCAACAGCAGCAAGGGAATATTGGAAAAGCATCCGCTCCTTTCTCTGCTGGAAAATTTGGCTTGCTAGGAACCAACAAATTTTCGACAACCACACTCTAGAAATAGGCAAAGTGCTCTCCAAAGCATGGGGATTAACTTCTAAATTCCTATCTGCTAAAGGAATGAAAACAATAGACTTAAAATAGCTTCAGCGGGAGGAATGAACTTGGATCACCTATGCAAATAGCAGGCCTAATTTTCCAACCATTCCTAAAAATAACGGGGTATATATGAATTGGAAAATAAGACTAAAATAGGAAAATCATCCTATGGGTGAAAGCTCTCAATAGATCGTGACTTTTCTTTGAGGAGCATCAAAGTCAAATCCCGAGAAAGCAGGTGTAGGAGGCATTCTAATTGAACTAGGCAGGCATAATTCCATTGCCTTTGAATGGGGATTAGGCACAATCTCAAACAACAAGGTTGAGGCTTATGGACTCCTCTTGGGAGAAAAAATATTAAAACAAAGAAATATTATGAATCCAATTATCTTGGGAGATTCAACTATCCTCATTCAAGCCATGGTCAAGAAGATGAATCTGAAGAATGCAACGTTGATCCAAATAACAAAAAGTATTAGTCAACATCTAATCAACCTGGGACATGTCACTTTCATGCACATATTAAGGGATAATAATAAAACAATAGATATCCATGCAAATAACGTTGTGGCATGACCTCCTAGAGAATCATGCATTGCAAATGACTCCTTTCATCTTCCAATACCTTAATCTCTCCTCCTTCCTACCAATCCAATCAAAGTATTTTTGTAATCTGGGTTGGCCCTCTTCAAAATCTGCTCCTATCTTATCAAACCTGATATATAATCCTTCACAAATCTTTCTCGTTCTCAACCTCTGGCTAAGTCCGACTTCCAAGGCTGACAAGCTCCCTCATGACTCTTGTGACTCCCCTTCGACCTTATCTAACTTGATGATCCCTCCCTGTTATCTCGCCTATTTATATCCTCTCATCTCTGATGCTTCCCTCACTCCTCTCCATTGCACTCCATCTC
Organism: Pinus tabuliformis; assembly: GCA_031772625.1. Taxonomy (NCBI): domain Eukaryota; kingdom Viridiplantae; phylum Streptophyta; class Pinopsida; order Pinales; family Pinaceae; genus Pinus; species Pinus tabuliformis. The sequence continues at coordinate 1,068,035,166 of CM062805.1, read as the reverse complement.
TCAATATCCCTGCCTCCCTGATCTTTCATTCGGCCTATCCTCTCCTCGGCTGAGCTTCGTATGTTTTTAAACTTTCCTATCTTCTAAGGTTGTCCTCCCCTGTTTCGAGCACCTGTGTCCCTCTCTGCCACTCGAGCTCTGCATTTAAGCATGCCTTTCTGCCGATTCATGGTTTCTCTCCTTAGTTTTCACATCCTCCTCATCATAGTACATCCTTTCAATATTCATCTCCTCTGCATTTCCAAATAGCTTTGCTCCTTTCCTTGTCGAGGAGCTCCTCCTTTAACAACTATAATCAAACTAGTGCAAAGTTCATCTTCAGCAACAAAGGGAACATGGATCCTTTGGAAAAAGCTTCCAAGAATGACAAGTGCATCTACTACAGAGCTAATAAGTTCATGATCGACCAACTGAGAGAAAGTGTCAAATATATTCGGTATCAGGCAAAGTCAGAAAACACCTTTCTTATGGGAAGACTCGCCCACCAGAATTTCAGAAATCGAAGCTCTCAGCAATCGGTGCACACATCTGGAGGAATCCATCACCTTCCTGAAAGGAATTCTCACCAACCAGACTGGAGAGAATTCTGGGTATCAAAGCTGCAGAATTAAATCAAAGCAAGAACCTTTTGTTAATCAAAAATAGGAACTTTCAGCAATTTTAATTTGGATCAGCATATGCATTAGTAGTTTTTATGAAATGTAAATGTCAAGTTTTTTTGCTTCAGTATGTAAGAATTTACAAGCAGTCAGTAGTTGGTAAATTAGGAACTTATGAACTCAACATCTCTGTTGATTAGGATTGTGCTCTCTTTTCCTTCCCTCTCAGCTTGGTTGGTTCCAAAATCTATGTAATGGGAGGTTGCTCCTACCTCTTTTTTTGAATAGAAAAACCAATATTCGATTGCATTAAAAAAATAAATTAGAGTTAGTGCAAAATTTGTATTTAGATATGTACCGCTGCCTCCAACACTTGTTAATGGATGGGTTATCTCCATTTTCAAATATTTTTGTCTTACACAAATTCAAATGAGTGGGTCACCTCTCTTTGTGGCAAATTTCTATTTAAAGATTGTTTTTCAGATGCTTCAATTTCTTACATGCATTGATTAGACTCTTCACGTGATTTTCCCTTAGGGAAATGTTCAATTTCAATTTATAAACATGCTCAATATGGGTTTATCATAGAGAAAAACTTCAACTTCTTTTTGACAAACACTACCACTATCAATTATAATTTAAGGAAAATTCTTTTTGAGAAACACAATCACTATTGTGGTGTAAAACAAAAAAAAAAACAAAAAAAAAAATATTAAAATAAAATTAAAATTTAGTAAATTTTATAATAAATATTATTCCATGTAAATGTAATAATTTTGACAAGAAGGGTTTTTCCGAAAGGTTAGTAGACATTGGTAGGCGCTTGTGTTTTATATTTTGTGATACGTAATGTCAGAGCATAAGTCAACTCAACTTTTTAACTATTTTAATGAGAGTTTAGTCACTGATCTTTTGGAAACTCTAGCCAAGATGTCACCATCAAAATTGGAGGAAATTAGACTGAAAGATTATAGTGGGGATGTTTCCAAACTTGATCCTGCAGAGAAATTTCTTAAGGGATTGTATTCCTTTTTCCTTTAAACAAGCAACTTTAAAGAGGTTATCTACATAAGGAAGTCCTTTGAGACGTTAGAGGTAAATGTGTTTGGTGTTTTTTATTTAAATAAGGACAACCCTTACATGTTTATGCCTCAAAAACACAGTGCGTTAAATTATGGGGAAAGGGAAAAGATAAAGCAAGCATACATGCATTTCTTGTTTTGCAGGAATTGTTGGCATCATTCATGGGGATTCTCAAAAGCTTGATACACTTTTTAAATTAGTAGATGTCAAAGGAACATATGGGAAAACAACTTTATTGCATTTTGTTGTCCAGGAGATCATAAACACTGACGGTGCACATCTTGCAAGCACTAGTTAACAATCTCTTACAAATTCTACATCTGAAAACATAAATGATAAATTCTACCACAAAAAACTTGGGTTGCAGGTTCTTGTTGGCTTGAGCACAGAATAGTCTAACGCGAAAAAGGCAACAAGAGTGGATTCAGATAGGTTGTCCAACATTGTGTCAAACAATAAGGCAACAAGAATGGGTTCAGATGAAAAATTCTACCACAAAAAACTTGGGTTGCAGGTTCCTGTTGGCTTAAGCATAAAATAGTCTGATGCAAAGAAAGCAACAAGAATGAATTCAGATAAGTTGTCAAACTCTATGTCAAACAAAAAGGCAACCAGAATAGATTCAGATGGGTTATTCCACTCTGTGCCAAACCTTGCAAGAGTGTTTGGCAAGTTAAGAGATATTTTGCAAATGATAGGGGACGAGACTATAAATATCTTGATATTGATCACTTGGTTATAATATTACAGCACAGTTGATTACCTACTTTAACACCATTTAGTATATTAAAATGGTGGCTTATGCTTTCTCTTTGGTTCAACCCAAATGATAGACAAAAGAAAAGAAAAGTTAGGAAAAATAATTTTGAACAATCCTCCCTATATAATGGAGCGCCATTAATGTAGAAGATGCAGAAATAATTGATGCAAATGAATAATGGGTTGCGTAAATTTCAAAGTCTGCACAGTAAGTAAGTGATGAATGGATGGAGGCAGGGGTTAAATTTGACGGGTGACCCTATCCGTCAAGGAATTTTTTTATGACGTTTTTATTTTTAAACTGCCCATCATATGACTTTTAAAATTTATTTGTACAAGTTTCCATAATTGTTTTTGTATATCAACACAATCAACATATGCATATGGAATTGCTACAAATCTTAATTCATGCTTGTGAAAAAGCCCTTCCTTATCACAAATTTTTTAAAAACCAAATTTAGAGGCATCTATAAATTTAGATAAATAACATGTGCGTATACGGGCGTCAAATTTACCTAAAATATAAGAACCATACCCTCTATTATTTTATGTATAGAGAATTGAAGAGAAAAGAATGGCAGAGAAGGCAAAAATAAGCTTTGAAGACTCACTTATTGTAGGGATATTCTTGCGAATCTCAGCACCAAGAATGTCGAATTCATCCAATCTTTTGCCGAAGGCCGCCTGCTGCAAGACTAAATTTAAATATTCTCAGTGCTTGTAGATTTACGCTGAAATACATGCAAATTTTGACAAAAGAAAACCCCGGCTTTTGTTCGATTTCCATAAAGAGAAATTGAAGCTGAAATTTACCTCTATTAAAGCTACATGGAACGAACTATCAGGGTTTGTAAGAGCTGTTACAGCATCCTCGCTTCGCTCAAATGTTGTCACTGCGATATCCATCAGATTTTGGAGAAATGAATCAAAAGCACAAAATAGTGAGTATCAACAAATTTGATCGTGTTCTCCACTGTCTCACTTAAAGGTATTTTTACTGTAATTTGAAATTGTATTGTCATAATTTTAACAAGGAAGCAATCTTAACAACGGTCTGGCACAAAGTTTCAATAGTCAGTAAAGGAAGTATGGTTAAATTTTACTTTAAAAACCATAAATGAAGTGAAAATTCCTCTTACCTCCGTATCTACATGCTTCCAGTTTGGCCTTAATGTCATTGAGAGTGGCAGGATCTTTGTCTACTACAAGTACATGTAATCCTTTAGGAAAGTCCTTCCATAGATTGCAGTCTTCTAGTACTTGCAACATTGCCGATCTGCAGCTTTCACTTCCTAATGCAGGTTTAACCTTGGCGCTGCACAAATATTCCGCCAGAGAATTGTCGATCCACCCAAGACCGAGTACATACCCAGAAACCCTTGTTATTGCTTGTTTACTTAGCAAAACATTGACCTATTTAAAGAAATCACATTAGCCGTTTCAGCGGGAGTCTGTAGAACCTGCACAGCGCCCGACTGTGAAAGCCTGGAAGACACAGACTAGATTAAGAAGAGAGCAGCTCTGAAAGTCTTTCGCGGGAGATTAATGCACATCTCACATGCAAAAATTCTGTATTCTTCCGCAATAATTATTTGAAAAGGATCAACCCTAAAAGCTTGGGCACAGCCTGCTTGCTCGCCTCTAACCCCCACGCGATCTCTACCAGATCCTTGTCGGATATGACAGCTATACTTCCAAAGCAAACATAGATAACTGAAGACGGCACCTGACCGTCCAACCATTTCACACAGTCGGTTTCTTCAGTCCAGATGCTGTCAGACAGATGGGATTTTCGATTCTCATCACTTTCTGCTGCGTGTAAAAGAGGGCCAAGAGAATACAAGGGCGGAACTCTTATCCGGAGTGCGTCGAGTACAGGACCCTCCAGCTCATCAAAGGTATTGAGTATTACCATGTCGGCTTCCAGAGAGGCCTGCCCTTCACTTTTCATATGCTCAAACATGTAGCCCTTTGCAGATTCTGCGACTTGCAAGAAACTGGGAAGGTCTTTGACATGCAGCGGGGGCATTCCAGGAATGCACGTCAGTATTTCTTCCATGTATCCATTTGTAAAACACCTCTCATCTGCAGTAAACCATTGCATTTAGTCCTTCAAATCCATTAATGGAGAGGAGTTGAGGATGGAAACTTGGAATTAACTTATTTCAAAAGAAATTCAAACTCAACTGACCTTAGTGCAATCAGACAACAAAACTCATATGAAAAGAAAAAAAGTACAGGGAGATGAAAAGAATTGCCATAGTGATATACCTTTGAGAGGAACATAACCATTTTCAACGAGAAGAGGCATGAAGAAATAAGCTGAGAAGCCACAAGCGCTGAGCGTCCAGAAAGATACTCTGGGAACTCCCAGCTTCCTCGCGGTATTCTGCGGAAAGGAAAGAACCCCATCAGAAATAATACATGTCACGGGAGGAACGTCTGGCTGTAAATTCTTCAACTTGTCAATGAGCTTGTCGAAATGCAGAGGGGCGTTGTCATTCAAGGACTCAGATAGCTCATCTAGTTTGAGGGTCCGGCCATGGTCGGCAGGCAGGCCGTCTGGAATAGTTTCAAATCTGAAGTCCGCCGGGTGAGATTTCAGGGACTCCGATCCAGACCTAACCCACCGCTCTTGTATATAATCGGTGTTAACGAATGTGATATAAAAACCTCGGGCGTATAAGATTCTGGAAAGTTGCAGCATGGGCCTAATGTGACCTTCAGCGGGAAAAGGGAACATGACAGCATGAGGTCGGCTCGTCATACCAGCGCTATTACGGATGTACTTCAGTAACACAGAAGAGGGCCGATTCTCAGAGCGAGAGAGAATAGATGCGAATCGCCCTTAATGTTCCACCACGCCGACGATCTCCTTCGTCCTTTTGAATCCAAGTTCCAGTACCTCGAGGCTCGAACCGGTCCATTTCAATCACTTTAAGTTTTAACTTACGGGTGCCAGGTGGATTATACAGTGTAAAAAATATATACGGTAACGTTATATATATATATATATAAATTTATAAAAAAAAAAATTTAAAACTTTTAATTTTTAAACCTGCCCGTCATATTGACGTTTTTAAAAATTAATGGCAAGTTGCAGAGGACGTGGAGATTTGAAATTAAAACGTATTTTACAGGTAAAAAGGCTAAATACGGGTATACGGGCGTCAAATTTAACCCCTGGATGGAGGAGCAACACGCGAATGGGCACAATACCAATGATGCTTAGCTGTCAGCAAAAAGGCAGGAATACAGTTAGCGTGTCAGTACCGCCAAGATGGTAGAATTGGATTTTAATATTTATTTATTTTATATTCAAATAGAATATGTAAAATTAAAATTACACTTCTATCAATTTTTCCTGGACATTCAATAAATCCCAACTATATATGGATCTAAAAATGTATTTACTATTAATATACTTTATATATTAAATTATGTTACGAAACATGAGAAATACGATTGAGAAAATGTACATTAATGAAGTATGGAATAAAGTTGCTTATAGCGTAGAATACTATAAAACGAAAGCAAGTTACAAAGATTGAAAATTGAGAAAAATAACGGGAAGAGAAAGACTTGGAAACATTACAAAGATTGAAAATTGAGAAAAATAACGGGAAGATAAAGACTTGGAAATATTATAAAAAGTGGTTTGATTATTTTTATGGCATAATTTGAAATCTTAGAAATAGATGATAAAATTCATATTAATATGGGATAGAGATTGTTGAGCTATATTGATGTAAGATTTTTTATAACATGATTTACCTTATATATGTTTGCGTTGTTTGCGTTGGTTGTTGTATTTCTAACTAAAAGGATTTATCATATAATTAAATATTTTAAGATCAAAAGCATATATCTCTTTCTTATTATATGTTTAAAATTTTAGAAAAGTAAGTCAATGAAAAAATAAAATTTATATATTTATTTAATTTGTAATTAAATGATAATTTTAAATTAAATTGTTAATTTAAATTTGATTAGAATTAAATAATATTGAGAAAAAGATAAATGGAAACTTATTTTTATTTATTTCAAAAATAATTGTAAATAAATAAAAATTTGATTTTTGGAAAAAATATTTTTTTGGAAATTATTCATGTTCTTATTATTTTATATTGATGTAAAGTTTTGGAGCAACATCTCTAGAGAATCATGAAACAAGATCAAACAATATTAGAAGCACTTCATTTTGCAATCTTAAACTTAGAAACAATATACTTATCATATCCTCATAAAATTAAGTCTTCCTCCATTTATAAGATGACTATAACTAGATACCTAATCAAACAGCACAAGACGACTCTCATTAAAAAAGAATTTATAAATTGCTTCAAACTCCGATCTAAACCACTTGAAAGTTAAAAAAATTAGTTATAAAAATATTATACTAATACTATTAAAAATAATATCATTTATAATTAATAATTATAAAATTTATGATGTAATAAGAAAAAAATATATATTAAATAAGTTAAATCAATGTAATAGTATCAACTTTCCTAACTTAACCAATTATGTAAATAAAAATAAAAATAAAAATATTACACTAAAATAATATTTTAAAACCAACTAATATATGTGAATAATAACCATCATACTTTTATAATAAGAAACATTGAATAACCATACTCATCTTCTAATATGTTTGGTTTCATCCTTGAGAATATAATAATTACAAACACCAATCTCCCCTCTTAACAAAAGTCAAAATATTTTGGTCTGTCTCAACGGTCATTGAGATGATAATATGACAACGCATATGGTAACCATGGTTCCCTGGGTAATAAAAATGCCAAAATATCTTAATTTTGATTTTCTCAACAGCAATTATGATTATAATATTACAACACACTCTATCACATGCTTTATAAAGTCAAAAGTACCTCTCGATACGTTTTGATTTTCTCATTTGGCATATTAAAACTGGTTGCATATGCTTTTTCTTTGGTTCAACAATGTTGTAGAACCCAAACGACAGCCAAAAAAAAGACAAGGAGCCGGAAAAAATAGTGTGAACACTCTGGAAATAATGGGCTGCCAATAATGGGGAAGATGCAGAAATAATTGATGCAAACGAATAATGAAATGATCGAGTAAAGGCGGAAAATAAGAATACGGAGAAGTGAGAAAAGCAAAGGTAAATGCATATGCGAAGATGGCACCCAAGTCCAAGATGTATGCGTTACTAAAGTCGCTGAAAACGGCCGAGGCCAAAGTAAGGGAGGCACGATATATAAGTAAGGGAGGCACGATACATAAAAAACTATGTGTTGATTTATTGAATGGGGTGTGCCAATTTCAAATTCTGCACCAAAGGGAGGGAGGAGTAAGGAGTAACATGTGAATGGGCATATTATTAGCATTTGCACCAGATGTTGCAAAGGAAACACTATAAGGTATAAATTGAAGAACGCAAATATAACAAAAAAAATATTTTCATAAAGAATAAAAATACTTATAATGAATTTATTATTAGATATTCCTATATATTAGCCCCACTAATTGTTTCTCTTTCTTAATGTAACCTTTCACCACTATGGTCACTATAATATCAAATACAATATGTGTCTCTTAACTAAAAACCATTATGAAAGTCAAAATACTTATATGTCCCATATCCCATATAAACCATAATATACTTTGATCACTCTTGGAGAATTACAAACTCTTCCAAAATGCAACTTCTAGCCACTATTAGCATTAAGAAAAAGTAGCATTTATTACCTTATAATCCTTAAGGGAATAACTCTATTATTAAGTAAATCATAGTGCAATATGATTTTTAACACAATGAATTCTAAAAATTATGACCCCTAGTACACTCTCATCATAAACACATTGTAACCCCTAAAATGTTTCAAGACATAAACTTTAATACCTAACACGTTAACTATAACATTAAAACTATAACCTATATGTACTTAAATTGTCTTAACATAGTGAAGGTAAAGAAGAATCAAGTGTGGCTCTTCAAATTCAATCCCACGAAAAACGGATATAAAAAATGTTGACTATTATGTAGATGATATTTTCACTATTGACATTGACCCCAAAACCATGTTATGGGGGAAACCTATGGTAATGATGTTGATGGGTACTCATTATTCTCCCATTAAATGGTATAATGGTGGCCTACATTTTGTAAATAATTTAAGGTCTTAATGTTTGTATCTGGAGCCCTTTTTGACTACTATGCTTTCACAACCTTAATTGTATGCATTTTAAATTTTAGAGATTAGTAAGTTCTTTTCTAATTTAACCCTAGATGAAATAACATTAAGGAATATATGCATTTAAAATTTTAGAGATTAGTAAGTTTTTTTCTAATTTAACCCTAGATGCAATAACATTAAGGAACAAATATAAGTATGCCTAGCTGGAGAAAAAGGTAACAACATCTACTAGGGTATGTCACATCTTATTTTTATTCCTTACAAACCACCTAGATCAAGAAAAAGGCTAAGACTAGTTTCCTTTAAAGCACCATAGCTTAGAAAGGTAGGAATTAAAAGCAAAAGCCTACAAAAGAAAGAAATAAATCTTACAAAAGTAGGACACCAAAGCCTACGAAAGAAAGAAATAAATCTTACAAAAATTATGATGAAGAAGGGAATTCAATACCCATTGAGGAGATGAACAGAAGAACGTGACCTTCATTTTTACTAAAATCACCACAAATATTGATAGTTATTCTAAGTACACAATGTCATTAGGATATTAATCCAATAGTAGGCTGTTCAAAAAGTCCCTTTCTCACTAACTTTCTCCCTCTTTTATAGAAATTTTCAATAGTGACACTTGGCATCTCATGCAAAAATATTTATTTTCTTTATTCCAATAATGCTTGCAATAAAAGGTTTATTTTACACAAATCAAAACGAAATTTATTCTCTGTTGAATGTAACTAAAACCAGAATAACATAATAATAGGGATGCTGAGCACAGATAATGTCAGACTTGGGAACTTTACAACTAATTACAGTATTGTTTTGGCGAGAGAAACACAGAGTCAGTTACAGCAATGAGAACCAATTCCATCTCACTACAGAGCATGATGGATATGTGAAGGAGACCCATTAATCAATGCAGACCTACATGATCACTCTTAGTGTTATATCCCCATTTCCTTCGATGCAAACAATGGATTAATAGTCCCATATAAGAGAGACAGGTTATGCCACAGGGACAACCCTTAACATAAGGCTACATTGAAAAAAATTATAAGCAACCATTGCAACCCTCCTGAGGATACTAATAAACATGAGTTGCATTTGAGCCCTGAACTTCTGCAAAATAAAAAATTCCCAGACTTTTGTATCAGAGTTAAATCATTTTTTCTCAATAGGTGATTTTCCAAAGATGGGTGTACAATTGGAAGTATCCCAAACGAAGCCAATAACAATAGCCACGGAGGAGAAAGAAGAACAACCCACTGCCATGAACCCTCCACTCTTCCATGAGGGCTAAGCTGGGCAGCAAACCTAAACACACAACCCCCAGCAATGGATGTCGCAAGAGTTAAAAAGTACAAGTCATCTGTCAAACCAAGCACGTTATTGCATCCCTCTTCCTTAACAATGCATTGCTTGATGGCATCAATTATATTCAAAATGGCTGCCTGATAGCCCTCTTTCGATACAAAAAACTGATTCCCATACCTGGACTGCCGCCCAACGAAGAATTGCCGAGGAAACCTAGAACCCACTGTTAATCCTATGCCAAAATTCAAGATGTTTGGGGAAGAGATGTCCTCTACTATAGTCACAATCCTGTCATCATGGCACCATAGGTCCCTGAAGGATTTATCTGAAGGAGATGGGGATGACCCAAACCTTGTAAGGATTCTCGTTTTCCACTCTGACTTGTCTTCCAAAGCCTGCAACTCTTGTGAAATCTTCACTGCTTGGTCTGGAGATAAGACCCTGGCTATGTCAATAACATTGGTGAAGTTGTTGGGTAGCTGAAGGTCTGGGACTTTTATTGCTTCTGGCTCTTTTGAGGCCATGTTGGATTGAAAGTCTGAGTTCACGATTTGGGTAATTGCTAAAGATGGTGTCAACTACACTTGCTGAATTAGAAAGGTGAACAAGATCATGGATGCCATTGACAGAGTTTGCTTACCCACATCCTTGAGAATGTTGTTTTTGTGTTGTGCATATATCAATTGAGAAATACCCGGGTTTTTGAAGGTGATCTGAAAGGGGTTGAAGTTGGGTAATTGAAAATGGAGAGGAAAGAGAATGACTTAAAAGAGATAACGCAGCAGGAATTGAGTGGCATTTTAACTGGGGGTGGAACTAGTAGATTTTTGTAAGATTACTCAAAGATTGATGAATACTTCCTGATAAATCATTTGAATTCATGTCCCTACCAAAATCAACCAGGATTCAAAGTGTTATGTTCATTAAAAATAATCTATGACATCCAACTAAAACATTTTAACTGGGGGTGGAACCAGTAGAGTTTTGTAAGATTACTCAAAAATGGACGAATACTTCCTGATAAATCATTTGAATTCATGTCCCTACCAAAATCTGATAAATCATTTGAATTCATGTCCCTACCAAAATCAACGAGGATTCAAAGTGTTATGTTCATTGAAAATAATCTATGACATCCAACTGAAGCATTTTAACTGGGGGTGGAACCAGTAGAGTTTTGTAAGATTACTCAAAGATGGACGAATACTTCCTGATAAATCATTTGAATTCATGTCCCTACCAAAATCAATGAGGATTCAAAGTGTTATGTTCATTGAAAATAATCTATGACATCCAACTGAATTTTTGATAAACAAGAATATTTTTGGTGGAATTTTATAGAGTGCGATGGTGTTTGAATTTTAATAGAAAAGAGAATTTTTATACATGTTGTTACCCATGATCAAAACAATTGACATTCTGAAGGGAAAACTAAACTATTAAATTGACATTCTGAAGGAAAACTATTTTCTTAATGTGATTAGGCTGATAATCAAAATTTAAATTCTTCGTCTTTTGTTGGGAGAGAGAGACGCTTTGTAAATAATAATGTGATTAAGGTAAAATAATCAATTATTTACCAAAGTATTAAATTTCTAAACTAATACTCTTTATGATAACCACCTCCATAATGTAATTAAGGTAAAATAATCAATTATTTACCAGAGCATTACATGTCAATCTTACTCCATTCATCATTTAAACATATTTAACCCAAAAACTTGATTAAATAAAATATTTTTTAATAAGATTGTGTCAACTTATCACAAAAATGTACTCAGGTACCCCATCTGCAAAAATCCATTCACTATTTCATGAAAGTTTAAAATGTAAAATGTTTAATAGTCCGCACCATATTGAGCTAAATTTCGCAATCATATAAAAACTATAAAAATGATGTAACTTAAAAATAATAAGAAAGATCGTCTTACAGTGATTCGAAAGAATTCAAGATTGATTGGTATTCAAACATGATAATTAATTAAACAATTTGAAAGATTTCAAGATTGATCGGTATCCAAAACATAATAACTTAATTAATTAAACAAAACTTGGGTACATAAATCCCAAGCGTTAAGAAATCATTGATTGGTATCCAAACATGATAACTTATTAATTAAACAATTTGAAAGACTTCAATATTGATTGGTATCCAAAACATAATAACCTTAAACCCCAACTAAGAGGTGAAGGCATGTATTGTATATCACTGATGCAAAATGAAATTGAAAACTGTGTTTATGTTTGAATTTTTTTCAGGACATGTTATAAGGTATGTAAATAACTACAAATAAAATAGTTTAAATAAATTCCTTTGTAAAATTTTGAGGTGGCCAATACCCACATCGAAAAGTGTAGAATGATTTGAAATATAAACTCAAGCATATATTATATGTAACCAGAACATAAACTAATAGAAGCCGTTAGGTATCTGTTTTTGTGAGTTGGGGGAAGGGATTCTGATAACTTGCAGGGATTATCTTTTGAAATCTTATGGATCAGACCTAGAGTACTTTATATATGTTATTAAGTCTTGCATGGTCTTGTCTCTCTTGAACAGAAGAGCCACCAAGGAGGTATGCCAGGCTTATCTCAAAAGCGGCAAATGTTAGTTTGAATGTCGACTCCAGGGTTGACATGAAACGTTCTGGCATTCATGATGCTAAGCTGATTTTCCAGGGACCGGACGAATTCATGCCAGGTCTTGAAAATAATCCCAAGATCAAGCGTATCAGTCCACGGTTTGAGAAGAAACGTGCAATCAAAAAGGGTGGTAAAGTGAAGAAAGCCAGGGGAAAAACGTGCCAGAATGGTAAGGGCAACATTACAGGTGCAGGTTTTGTGATTAATCTTCTAGAGCCCGTTGCCAGTGGTGGAAGACTTGAGGATGCAAAGGACAAGGAAGGTGTAAAGTTTTTATGTGTTATTGATAAGGAGAAGAGCAAGCAGGGTTCAAAGGCTTCATCTGCTGATGATAAGGAAAAGGACGAGGAAGCTGAAAAAATTTCTTCATCAGATGGTGCAAGACATGATCATGCAAGGGATTTGGTGTCACAACTCCTTGAGAATCTCGTTATAGGAGAAAAGCTGGATGAAATTGTTTGAACTGAGAAGAATAAAATCATTCCAAAGTCCCCACATAAGGCTAAGGTATGGGTATTGTATCATATTTCTATACTTGAGCAAAATGTTTTACCATGAAAAAACAAACAAAAAGTCCAGGCCTATCAATGGGGTTATGGTTCAGTAAAGGCGAAGATGGTGGCATGTCAGGTCACCCATCAAGGTTTCATTTCCTTGGAGGCATGGATAAGGGGATAGGACTAGGTGCAATTCTTGGGTGATTTTCTCGGAAGAATACCCCTTGTGGCAGCTGCTTAGATGAACCTCCGTTCAATGGTTCATCCCTTCAGGATTGTGTTGCTGCTGTTTGTGGCGCCCAACCTCTTTGGACATATTGTAATGCTTCTCTTGATTAAGAAAAACTTTCAAAAACAAAAATCTCAGCTCAATGAGTAACAGGTTTTTTCAACTTCCTGAAAGCGATGAGGGACAAACCTCATAGTGACCTGCTTGCATAGACGAACTGGTACCCTGGTGGGTTTCTCGAGAAGCCACTTCCCTGCCCATTGAACCACAATTCCATTGACCTGAGGAATAATTTATCATTAACCAGGAGAAAATAAAATCCTTGAAAATACGAGTTTATACAGAATCAAAGAAAGGAAGCTCATTACCATAATGCCTGTCTACCACAAGTTATAGCAGTTTATTAAATGCTAAAGGGAGAAACTTTGCAGGTAGTTGAGTCAAGCCAATCCCTAGCACCTAGCAAAGTTTATCAGCACAACCCCTTCCTGTGCACTGCCCTTTCTCAACCGTGCCAGCATTAACATTTTTTGCCTTAAAAGTGATGCTTTCACAAGATAGATAGGAAAAATTGCATACAACAGGCTGCAAGGGGTGAAAGGGGTCTTCTTGAGTAGGAAAATTAGCACAAGAGGGGTCAACCACAAAGTGCCCACCGAGGGCAAAGCCAATGCACATGCAGTCAGTTTACAATGCTAGTAAGGAGAGAGAATATGAAAGTTGTCGAATGAACTTTCCAGCGAAGGGTGGAATTCAAACAATTACCATGCTAAACTAAATTCATAAATAACCATAACTATAGGTTGCGAAGTAATTTAGCCAATTAAAATAGCTATTTTACCAAAATTGTGTAATTTATCCAATCTTAAAAACAGTTAAGGGGAGACAAACAGAAAAACTTGACAATAACTATTATTATTCAACAAAACATAGGCCTTCTTTCTCACTACCTTTGTACAGCGAGAGCAGAGAATGTCTTCCCCCAGGGTGCCAATAGCTTTTCGAGAGAACTTGGCCCTTGGTCCATAATTCTGATATTCGGCATAGAAAAGAGCCATTCTTGCTGCGATGGGTGACTGTCATATGCACGGAAGGTTGTGGAGGAATTTAGAACTACAGTTGGAAGTAAAGGATCGGTTGCAGGGCATCACCCATGGGTTCGATGAGTTTTCCAAAATAAGAATTCAATAATATTGTTCTTGATACATTTTCCACAGTCTGCCACACTCTGTGAACATCCGGATTGGAATTGAAATCCCTCGTATATTCTTTGGTTCCATCAACTCTGCAGTGTTGGAAGACCAACCATGCTCAGTGAGCAGGGTCCGTCCCATCGCTCGTCGTTATGGGATTCATCTCACTAGAATTTGATTTAAACTAATGGGGCGCACCAGAATTTGACTTAAGCTAACAGCAGCGCAGCAGAATGGAATAGTTGTCAAAAACTGCGGCCATTAGTGCAGCAGAATGGAACAGTTGTCGAATACTGCGGCCACCTATAACGAAATTTTGTGCATGAAGGCGGTTGGATTCATACCGCACTAACCAAGGTCGGATCCATTGCCACTTGGTTAAAGCGGTTTACAATTCAAATCAACGGCATATCAGAATCTAATCGTCTAACATGAAATCAAACGGCGCAAACAGAGGACACGAGGGCAGCAAAGGAGTTGTTCTCACATAAGAACGCCTTATGGCGTAATTAATGATAGAGTGTTTAAATTTTGTTTTTATGATATAAATGGATTCAACGCTATTAAAAAAGTTTGGGATACTCAAAATTTTGAAGCTCAATCATAATTTGAATTTCCAATTTTTTTTGCCCACTTTTATCAAAATCTCGCCAAAATTTTCATTATTTTCTAAGCGAAATTTACATTGTGTGAAGTGCTACAAGATGTCATCTAGTAGCCTCATAAAGGTTGCAGGGGCATTTGTTAACCCGAAGGGCATGCAACCACTCAAAAAAGCCCTCATTGGATTTGAAGGTGGTCTTCCATACATCTATGGGTTCTATTGGAACTTGGTGATACCCAAACTTCAAATCAATCTTTGCTGGAGTACTTGGCTCCCTTGCGCTGGTCAAAAAGGTCATCACTTTGTGGGATTCTCTGTTCTTGAGAGTGATTTTTTTTAGTGCCTAATAATCAATGTTGAGTCTCTAGGTCCCATCCTTCTTATATAAAAGTACAATTGGGCCCCCACAAGGTGAGGAACTTGGTCAGATGTGTCCTTTTTCTAGCAACTTCAGAATCTGCCACTTGGTTTCTTCATTTTCCAGAAGAGAGCGGTGGTATATCAACCCAATGGGTAGAGGTGCTTTGGGAGTCAGATCGATTGAATTCTTGACCTGACAGTGCAAAGGTACCCATGTGGGTGAGGAGAAGATGTCCTTGTATTCTTCCATGACCTTATCCATTGCTTCTGACACATGGAGGAACCCTTTCTGGGGGCCATGGATGTCGCCATGATCTTCGCCTTACTTTGAGAGAGAATCAGAAAGAAAACAAATTTCCTGGTGTAATCTTACAACATTTCTTATAGAGATTCAAGAAATGACAGTAGGCGGGGCTACCTCTATTATCCTATATAGCTTACTGCCCAAAGTAATAATAACAGTGCAAGGTTTGGACTCATACACAACATGGTTTTTCCACAAGTATTGTTGTTCTAACAATACATCACAAACTTCAAGGGGAGCAACATCACACAGTACTTCATCCATGAAGGGCTTGATGTTATAGGGCAAGCGACACTGCTAGTTGATGCAGAGATCTCGCCCTTGGTGGAGCCACTCGATGGTCTATGGTTGCAGGTGTGGTGTTGTCGGTAGGCCCAACCGCTTCACGACCTTAGTTGAGATGAGGTTCTTTTGACTTTCATTGTCGACAATGAACTACAATGGTGAACCCTTCACCCACATATGTGAGTGGAAGAGATGCTCACCCTTCTCTAGATCTTCAGGCTCAATCTTCTTAACCTTGGTGGTGGAACATTGGCACTAGGTTCTACATCAATAATCTTCTTCCCCTTATTGGTCTATGGCTCAGAGTCAGAACGTGTATTTTACTTAGAATCTTCTAGCTTAGCCACCAGTGATAGCATAAGGTGAAAGCATAGAGCGAGGTTACACTTTTTGGCGAGAGAGGACGCATTTGGGTGGGAAAAAATGATGGCTCGATCGAGCCATTTAAGCACTCTATCGAACCATTTAAGTGCTCGATCAAGCATTAAAACTAACTCTCCATCGAGCTCATGTGTAACTCCAAGTTAAGAGCTAGATCAAGCCCTAAAGTGTCATCAAGCTCATGTGTAACCCCGGGTTAAGAGCTAGATCGAACCCTAAAGCTCCATGAGCCTTAAAACTAGAAATTTTAAAATTTATGTAAATTGAAATTGTAATATTCTTATATTTATAATTTGGTAACTTAAAAATTAGTTTTTAATATGATTTATATTTTCAATGTTATAATTTAAATAATAAATTTATTATAAATTTAATTTAAATAATAAATTGATAAACAATTTTTTTATCAATTTGATTAAATAAATATTATAATTTTTTATTAATAAAGTGTAAATAAAAAATGTGAATTTGGTGTTGCTAGAAATGTATATTTTATAAAATTCACTGAAGAGTTAATAAACATGATTCTCTCAGTGATAATCATGCCTATTAAAATCAAACTTACACATATTTTAATATTGAAATTGTAATATTTTTATATCTATAATTTGGTAACTTAAAAAATAGTTTAATATGATTTATATTTTCAATGTTATAATTTAAATAATAAATTGATAAAACATAAGAAATTTATCAATTTGATTTAATAAATTTATATGAATAAATGTAGCTCAAAAATGTGAATTTGACGTGGTTGGAATGTATATTTTATAGAATTCATAGAGGAGTTAATAAACATGATTCCCTGGGTCATAATCATATCTATTAAAATCATATATATATATATATATATATATATATAGACGCACACACTTGTTCAGGAAAAAAATGAGTGCAGTAGTAATAATTAACTTAGTAAGTTGCAGTTGATATAGTTGTAATGAGTGCAATGGTATTTGCGGTTATAAATCTCTCTCAACTTGTAAAATGTGATTGCACTCAACAAGTGGGAACTATATATAGAAATTTTTACTTTTTGCAATATATATTTTAAAAATATTATTTGACTAATTTGAATTTGAATAATTTAGATTTAGATGTGTGTATAAAATTAATTTTAAAATAATAATATTATAAAATTTAGTTAGCTTAGTTTGTTGTTTTATTTATTTATTATAATTTGATTTATTTCTATTGAAAATTTCTAAAAAAAATAAATAAATAAATAAATATAAAATTATTAAGTATAAAAATATGTTATATTTAAAATCAAAACAATAAAAAAATTATCATTTTTAAGAATTTCAAAATTGAAAAAGCAAAGTTAAAAGTTTTATAGAAAGTTATCTATATGTTATTATAATTATTTTCTTAGTAAAATAAAATAAAATTTGGATTTATAATTTGCTTATAGACAAGCATTGGGACACTTTGTTTTTTTTGTTTTTAAGATAATTATGATTGTTGGATCCAACGATAGGCTCGATGGAGCCTTTATTTAACCACATTAAGGGCTCGATCAAGCTATTTGAAATTTGAATTTCAAACACTCGATTGAGCGTTTTAAGTGCTTGATCGAGCTCTTGAGGGCCTAAAAAAAAGAGTTTTAGCTTCTCTTCTACAAATTTCTCTGCAACACCATTTTGTACCCTAGCGCACTCCAAGTAGAATTTGTCTTTCAGTGGTGAAGTTGATCATGTTGGATTCCGGAAGGAACCCTCTATCAACTGGCATATGAGTTTGACATTTTCAAATTCATATGATATTTTTTATCTTATTTCTTTTAAACATAATGCTTGAATTTTTTTTTAACAATTTTAAAAAGATTGAATAAAAAATCAATATATTAAAATATACGCAATGAAAAAATTTAAAAAAATACCACTATCTTCGTGAATTTGTCTTTTAGTGACGAAGTTGATCATGTTGGATTTGGGAAGGAACCCTCTGGCATATGAGTTTGACATTTTCGAATTCATATGATATTTTTTATCTAATTTCTTTTAAACATAATGCTTGAATTTTTTTTTGAACAATTTTAAAAAGATTGAATAAAAAATCAATTACTTAAAATATACAAAATGAAACAATTTCAAAAAATACCACTATCTTCATTTATGAGTCATTTTCAAAAGGGTACTCTTAGTTTTTCAATTTATTTAAATAGTTTAAAAAAAATCGTGAACATGTGTTTCAAAATGCAATTGAAATATTACTTCACCAACTTCGAAAAATAATAAAAAATATAATTTTGCATAAAAGAAGAAAAGTAATATGAAAAACTTAACTCTCTTTGCATATATCATGCTTATATGTGTGTGTGTGTATTAAAAATTACACATTTTAGACTAAGTTATGCTATGTGAACACACGCATACCTCTTAAGATGTGTGAAAATTTGCAAGGACAAACATTTCATTTAATGGAAAATTGACATATTATATAACACTAAATATTTTTGCAAAAAATATCATTAGGGAAACAACATAATTCTCCACAATTTATCTTTTTACTTTGAATCAAAATTCACATTGCTTATATGGCCCAAAAGTGTAACCCATATTCATATTTGCACCATTAGTACAACACTCATTTGTGTTGTGGGTGAGGCTCTTGTGGAACTCTCAACATTTTCCAGTGTCCTTCTTTGCCTTCGTGGTGCTATTATTTGCTTGTGGCTTCTATGGGTTGTCCTGGGTCACTCCACCTTGCCTCCGTCCTTTGTTCTATTGTTTGGAGGTGCCTTTTCCGTGCTTCAAATTTGCAAATCCAAAGTCCCACTTTTTCTATTTAAACTTTTGGTCGATCTTCGCAACATATTTGTATGTTGCGCCAAGTGAGGAGATGTTAAGGAACACCATTTCTTCTTGTATGTATTTATGTAGACAACCACGGTACTTGAGTATCAAATGCCACTCAGAATCCTTGATACCAACCTTTGTGCGGAGGGTATGGAAAATGTTTGTGAACTCTGACACATCTTGGTCCCTTCCTTGTAGTGAGGTCCACTTTATGTACTTATCTTCATAGCTTCCGACAGGGTAATATTGTTCCTTGACGACATCTTGGAAAGAATTCCAAGAGGGTGTACTAAAAAATAATGAGAGTTCCTCTTCCTCGTCCTTCTGCTCACAATAAGTTTCCCACCAATCCTTAACATGGGGGGTGGCTTTGAGGAGTGAAAAAGTAATATTTTCTCTATCAAAAAAAATTATGGATTGAAAAATATCCCTCTAGCATATTCAACCATTTATCCAGGGCATATACATCTATTTGGCCTTCAAATATAGGCATGTCAAATTTAACTTGTACCTTAAAGGGGGTAGCGCCTCCAAAGGGACTACTAGATGAAGATGCTTTGTTTGTTGCTACCCATCGAAGGATCTGGGAAAAATTGTTCATCATCACATTCATTTGTTGCTTAAAGGCCTCTTCGAGAAATATTTTGAAAGGATATCCTACTCCCTCATCTTTCTTTTCTTCTATCATAGGAAGTTGTCAGGGTTGACAAGACCGATCATGCAAGGCCCATTTAACCAGTTCAAGTCCCAACTCCTTATAACCCAACCACACTGGGGACATGCAGAGAAAAACAGAGAAATATCATACTACTCTGATACCACTAGTCCTAATTTATGTAAAAACAAAATGAAATACAGATTCAAACCAAAACACAGAGATACAATGAAACAAACTTTCAAATAATAAAATAACAATTGTTGAAAATTGTTTACATACATAAGAGAAACCAACTAGCTTGGGTGATGGTATTTTATCTCTCAGAAGAGATATGATGGCTACATGCCTTGTGAATTATGTTACAATGAGTCTCGTAGGAATTTTTATCATAAATAAGAAGTGTAAAACCCTAACCCTAGGAGATAAAATGTCAACACTTTTGGACCCCATTGGGGTAAGTTGGATGACCAACTTTTCAGGTTCATAACTTTGATATACGATCTATGTTTTCATATCATAATACCTCATTTCAAAGATATCAACGAGGAAGAAAAAAATGGAATATATCAAATAGATTATAGCACTTTTCCGTCTCTCCATTTTCCCAGACAACGTCTTTTAGGACCTCAAAATGGCTCTCGAAGTTTTAGGACCCCGAAAAAAACTACTTAAAAATAGAAATTTGTGTTAGAATTTA
>CM062805.1:1067780685-1068014480 GCA_031772625.1 Pinus tabuliformis | reverse complement strand
GTAAACCCATGTACATCCTAGTAGAATATAATAATCGAGAGGTTTGTCCATTACTTCAACTTCTATGGAAAGAGTTTTGATCCCTAGTTTTACTTGAAGGTAATTCAGAATCCCACAAGGTTTGTATCTTATTCCATAAAGGATTTCAATGTGGTGGTTGATTGACTCAGTTGAGGCGAACCAATCGCCTTCCAACAAGACAAGGACATAATGCAGGTCGAGGCTCCCTCGTCCACAATAGAGCGATGAATGTTCTTACCATGGACAATGACCTGGATTATAAAGGCTAACTGAGCTGGAAGTTGAGGGGTATATTTTTCATGAAAGAAAACCACTAGGTTGGAATCAATGGGTCCACACATTCGATAGCTGATAACGAGGCCTTCTTTTGGGCGGGCCAATTTTGCAACACCTCAAGAGTTCGCATAGATGATGGAGGTTTAGCCAAGTCTTCAACTACGTTATAGTTTTGGGTAGCTCTTGAACGAGGATTGAAAGAAAACTTATGAAAAATTCCCTTCGGAGGCTTGATAGTCAATTCCGTAGGAATCAGAGGTGGAGTAGGATCAAATGAAGGTGATACCGAACTGGTAGGTTTATCAGTAGCCTGACCGTTTGGTGGATTCACATTACCATAGTCCTGGTTCTGAGTGGCCACCATAATATCAAATTTTATCTTTAAGGAGGAAAGAATCAAAATCGTGTTAGAGGGAGAAGGGTCCCAGGAAACCATATGAGTCTCCTGATTGGGAAACGGGTCAATCAACACAGCGGGAGAAGTGGAAGATTTAAGAAACTAATTCACTTGAGTTCTGTGTGGAAAATCAAGTGTAAAGTGATCCTCATTGCACGTCAAGCATACATATCTAGGCTTTTTTTATCATTAGAGTATTGATTTGTTTGATTATCCTGCGTTGAGGGGTCTTTATTATTCTTACCTTTTCCTTTCTTCCTGCTTCCAGGTTGTTGTTGATACTTACTTTTATTAGATGAAATGCCATTTATCTTGGAAGCAGAAGCAGTAGGAGGATGGGATTGAGGGTTTTGAGTAGATGTGGTAAGAGAAATACTAGATGGTTTACTTGTCGACTGCGAATTGGCATAACCAATCAAGCCATCAACGACATGATATTATTTACCAGGTGGAGGAGGAATAGTGTTAGAATGTCTTGGAGCATTTAATATCTTATCATAGAGTGTGCTCGATTGAGTATAAACAAGGTCCAAATATTGCGCACGAGCAATAACTTTCTCTTCGGTCACGAATCCACCTTTAGCCACATCTTGTGTAATAGGGGAAAAAAGAGATTTGGTAAACCATTTTGCTAACAATTGATTTGGAACATAAGCCTTGACCAACCAGCAGCGACGTCTCCACTCATGAATGTGATCTTAGATGTCAGTGGAATCTGATTGTTTGAAGTTGGTCAAGAGTTCTGTTCCAGTTTCATATCTGAGGGGTAAATGGAAATGTGTGAGGAAGGTGGTGGCTAAAGTGCTGAAATCATGAAACAAAGCTCTAAGTAATTCAATATAATATTAAGGAAAATTATATACTTATAATTTGACAGACATAAATTATCAACCAGGGGTAGGTAACCTTGTGAGATGTTGCGCAAAATATATGCAGGCTAATACTTTAAGTGTTTTCCTAAACAAAATCACATACACACACAACTCCAATATCCCTTTTTCCCATCAACACTTAGCAACAAAGGCTATGGAGTGGATTTAATCATCCCTCTATAGCTTTGAAAATTGTTGATGTTGATCAGAAAAAGATAATAGATCAATCAAACAACAATTGAATCCATTCAACAATTTGCAATGTAAGATTAAAGCCTACTCAAATACTCCAAACATATTCATCACATAAGCTTCACCATTTAATCATCACACATGTGCTGCTACAATTTAGAAAAGAGGAATCAAAAGCTATGTAAAAACACTATCAATTCATGAAAATAATTAAAAGAACACAATTTGCAACTATGGGAGTTGTGAGTAAAGGGGGCCCTCCCTTACTCACAACTCCTTCAACTACTAAAGGATTTTAGGATTTTACAAAACAATATCAGGAAAAAAAAAAAAAAAAAAAACAAACAAACAAAAACAAAACAAAAAAAAACAAAAAACAAAAAAAACAAAAACACAAAAACAAAAAAAACAAAAACACAAAAAACAAAAAAAACAAAAAACAAAAAACTTTTATTAATTTGAACAAGTATTACAGTAGTATCAAGGTCTCGTATATTCACCTCCTTTCCGAAATGAGACATGAAAGTATTTATACAAATACAGAGGCATAAACTTGCCCGAATTAGGAAAACCAAAATACTACAACTGTCTGCTAATAATAACTAGAACTTTTTATTAATCTGAACAAGTATTACAGTAGTATAAAGGTCTGGTATATTCACCTCCTTTCCGAAATGAGACATGAAAGTATTTATACAAATACAGAGGCATAAACTTGCCTGAATTAGGAAAACTAAAATACTACAACTGTCTGCTAATAATAACTAGAAAAGACAATAAAAATAAGCATGTTGAGTTTGATCCATGACTGAAAGCATGGATCAAACTGATCTCGTTGGGTTGTTGAGGTTGTTTCCCACTTCGGCCATTCATGAGAAGTCTGAAGATTTGGGCAGTTTCAGTGGTAGTTTTGAGGCAGCCAATAGGACAACATCCATGTAGATGGATTTCTTGACAAAACCCATGTTTTTGTTCTCTTCGAGGCTGACCAAAACATACTCAACCATCGAGATTGCTGAAGGAAATCGGAGCGGTTATAGGAAATCGACGACTCTGCAGGAAATAACGGCCTATTTGCCAGAAATCACGGAACTGCTTCGGAAGATAGTTGATCTGCATAGGATTCAATAAACACTCTTGCAGTTGTAGATAATTTGATTAGGTATCATTTAACTTCAAAAATACTCAAGAATAAAGTGAAATGATACTTTTTAAACTAATTTGCATACCTTAGAGCCCACAACGCCCTTTTGGTCAAAAGACATAAGATATGGCAAAAAGAGAGTCATGAAGGGTCAAAAAGAATTTAAAATAGGAGGGAGAAAGGCTTAGAACATTATAAAAAATGGAAAAAATTAGGACTCAACATCTCCCCCACACCTAGATCTTTGCATGTCCCTTATGCAAGCAAAAATGTTGCATACTAAAAGAAAAATTCATTATGTACCCTGTGTTGCAGCTACTGCAACCAAGTGATCTAGTTGTGCCCTGCTGGACTCAGCCTCCTGAAACCTACCTTGATATTCTTCTTTCTTTTTCTGTAGGTGCTTAATCTGAGCCTAGTTTTTCTTCATGACTCGGCATTCCTTCTGATGCTTCACTTTCCACTCCTTCAGTTCTTTCTACAGATGTAGGTTGTTCTCCTTTAGAGTTTTGTTTTCCCTTCGAAGAACCCGCTCATACACAGTGAGCTCGATGATGACTTCCTCCATCTCCTCCAGGGACTACTTATTTTTAGAGGTTTTCTCATCCCCGTGATGCCCTTGAGAGAACATAGGTAGACTTGGTTCTTCCTGCTCTCTGCAATCTTCGATTGTTTTCTCCCCACTTTCCTGTGGGTCTTGGAAAGATGCAACCTCCAACTCTTCTTTTTCAACGAACATAGTTGACTTGATCTTTACCTACTTCCCCTTAGACAAGTCTCGGGGGTTCTTATCCTTATTCTTAATTTCAATTTGTTGTTCCTCCTCCTCTAGAGTTTCCTTTATCTCTAGCTTCTTTGCCTGGCTTCTTGTAAAATGCCTAGCAAGAGCAGGGTTACCTTTTGAAAGCTTAGACTTCTTCCCTTTAGTTTACCTGATCACCATCACCTCCTCATCTTTCTTAATCTCCTCTGTTGGCTGACCACAAGTCCGGGGTTTCTTTCTTGGCTTCTCCACTGGTTCTACCTCTTTGGTTTCCAGTAAGTTGGGCTCTTTCTTGTCATCCACAAAGTAATTCTCTACTAAAAACTCTTCCCATGTTTTATTTTGTTTCTTCAAAACCTCTGTCATGATAATTTTGACAAGACCGTGATGATAGAGGTTCTCCTCTATATGTGATACCCTCTCCTTGGCAGAAGTAGCCATCTTCAACAAAGACATTCTAAGATAATATGGTAAATTCAAGGGTTTTTCTCGGAAATGGTCAAGGAGACGAATATGAAACAGGAAAGCTAACCCAAAACGACCTTCACAGGTGATGTACTTCTGTAAGAGGAACAAGAGCTGCCAGTACTTACTTCTACGATAATCCTACGGAATCCCCTTGCTCCAGTACGGGTCTGCATGCTATTTTTTGTGGAAGGGTGCGCACTTATCCTTGTTGAATCGTTGGTTTTTAAACCAACACTCTCCTTACTGTGGAATTTCAAAATCTCAAGCCACTGGCTCCTCTATCAATCTGAACTTAATGTTAACCACCTTCGACCTACTGCCATTTAGGTTTAGAGAAAAAGACTTCGTTACTTCTGAATTATTCCCACTAAAATTTAAGAATAGAAGCAACCATTCGGCTTCTCCAACCCCTTCTTACTCTGTAGGTAAGCATCAAGTAATACCGGACCTTGAGATTCGAATCTGATGGTGGACCGCATTTTAAATAGTGGCTAGGAGTGGGAGAGAGCAGAGTTCAATCAGTTCACTAATATGCGTTTAAGACCAAGCGAAATAATCCAAACCTAATAAAAACAAGAATGTTTTATTTTAGGAAAGGTGTAGGAAAGTAAGGCAACATCGAACAACGCGGAATGTGATCATGATTGTCATCATGATCCGTTCTGCAGGATAAATGTTGGGAAGATAATCAAAATAATAATAGGGAATGGGAATTCATGTTATGACATAATGACTCATGACCACCTTATTCTGTTAGGGTGTCCGTGACTTATATTCATGCAAATTCAAAATTTTCGTACCATTACCTTTTTACCTTAAGTACTCTGACGCCAAATGTACCTGCTCGATCTTACCTTACAACGGTTGAGTACCTTGGGTGACGGTTGCACTCTCTTTGGAATCATAAACCACCTTCGAAACCATATCATGTGCAAGATCGTGTAATTACGTAGCCTCAACTAATAATGAATATGATAAGTACTGTGATATAATTTTTTTTTAAATGTTTTGCTGGAAATTCGTTCTTCAGAAAATAGGTGCTTTGTTGCAAGAAATGTAACTACCAAACTTTTCAGCAAGAAACCATGTTCTCCCCTTTTCTTGTACAGTTTACTGCACATGAATATAGGTGTTGAGGTCGAATGTGCAGTAATATCATTGGATTACTAGCCATTAAGGTCAGTTGTTAACCAACATGAGGTCCATCACCATTAATGACAACGAGGACCAAGGTACCTCTGATGCATCCTATCAGGTGTGAATGTATGAGTTGTTGTTGAACCCCCTGTAGGATCCAGCAGTCAAGGAGCCATGATGAATCTCCATTGTTGTTGACGAGATGGCTTTTCATTGAGGTATACAAGCTTCAAGGCATAAAAAAGTCTCTAATCTCGAACCCAGATAATTTGCTGATGTCGATGGGCCAAGATTGTTGGAAGGAGGGCCTTAAGAGATCCCACATCAGTCCAACACGAGCAAACCAAAAATTAACTGAAGACAAAATTTATTTTGAGGATCCAAAGGATCTACTATCCTGTGATTTTAACAAGCCTAGGGCAGTTCATGCTCGCCAGATTTCAATTTTAGAGAATCTGAAATACTAAAAAAGAAGACTCTAAGGGGGATCCTTTTCCGTATTTAGCCGATTGGGGCCAGAAAAAAGGAATAAACTTATACCCAATAGACTTTGCTTTCATGGATTACTGAGCACGAGAAGGAACAAAGTAAGATTAGTTTATTATGGCAGAAAATCAAGAAGAGGTAGTGAAAGGAATGACTCTCTTCCCCACCATTTCTAGCTCTTTCTTCTTCAAAATCTCTTCCACAAATTCCTCCTTAGATTGGGGATTCTGATATAGTTTGAGTATGTGCCCATTCACGAAGAAGGTAACATTTCCATCATCAATCATCTTAACCTGAACAGATCCATTATCTAAAACTTTTTCAATTTCATAGGGGCCAAGCCAATGCGTGTTAAATTTCCCTTTAAAATTCTTAAATTTCGAATCAAACAGAAATTTCCAGTCTCCCTCTTTGAACTACTTTTTCTTAATGTATTTGTCATTCCATCTAGCTCGTTGTTGTTGGATTAGATCAGTATGCTGAAAAGCATCTCGCCTAATCTCATCCAACTCATTAAGCTGCAGGATTCTTTATTGTTGTGCTTCATCAATATTTATGCCCAAATCTGCTGTCATCTTAAAAGTTTTGATCTGAAATTCGATTGGAAGTAAAACTTGTTTTCCATACACCAATTCATACGGACAGAAGCTAGTGGTGTTTCTCCATCTGATCGTGTTGGCCCATAATGCCTTGGAAAGTCAATCAAACCAATCCTTCTTATGTAATTGCACTGTCTTAGTTAGGATTTTCTCCAACACCTTATTTGTTGATTCCACCTGCCCATTGGCCTGTGGATGGTAAGGGGTGGACTTCCGATGAGTAATCTGATATTTCTGTACAATTCCCTGCACAAGCTTTGACACAAACTGAGTACCCTGATCAGTAACAATTTCCCTTGGTACCCCAAATCTTACAAAAATATCAGAAAAAATAAATTCTACCACTACCTTCTCTGTTGCTCTAGGTAGTGCCCTCGCTTCCACCCACTTCATAACATAATTAGTACAAACTAAAATATACTTCTTACCTTTGGACATAGGATTGATGGGACCTACGAAATCAAGAGCCCACCTTTCGAATGGTTCTATGAGAACTTGTGGCTGCAAAGGCATTTCATCCGCTTGAACAAGTCGCCCTATTCTCTGGTAGCTATCACATTTATGAACATACTCCTTTGCATCCTTGAAAAGACTTGGCCAGTAGTAACTTGAGCGGAGGATCTTATAGGTCCGCTTATCTGCAAAATGTCCTCCACAGGGTTCATCATGACAAGCTCTCAAGATATCATATATCTCATCCTCTCTAACACACCTGTGAATAATCAAGTCAGGTCCAATGCAAAAGAGGTCTCCTTTTATCCAAGAGTAATCAACACTTTTCTAATAATTCTCTTTTTCTGACTAGATGAGAAGTAGGGTGGTAAATTTCTTGTAGCAAGGTAATTGGCCATGTCTGCGAACCAAGGTGTTTTGACAGAAATAGAAAACAAATTCTCATCAGGAAAGTTATCATTAACAAGAATATCCTCACCTGCATGGTTGAGCCTAGATAGGAAATCAACTACCTGATTTTATTTTCCAGCCTGTCCAATACCGTGACATCAAATTCCCACAACAACAAAAGCCACCTAGTAATACTGCCATTAGTGACTGGTTTTTTCATGAGATATGGAATAGTAGAATGATCAGTATGTGCAAAAAATTCATAACCATTGATGTAATGTTTAAACTTATTAATAACATAAATTACAACAAGGAACTCTTTTTCAGTTACAGTGTAATTCAGTTTTGCATGAGTTAAATTTTTACTAACAAAATAGATAGCATGGATTACAAGATTTTCCTTTTGGCCCAATACCGCTCCTATAGATGAGTCAAAGGCATTAGTGGAAATATGAAAGGGAAATTTCCAATCTGGACCTACACCCAGTGTACAACATGACACATACACCTACACTCGGTGTCCAACACAACACATACACCTACACCTAGTGTACAACATAATACATATACGTACACACTATACAATACCACGAATACACATGTTGTGATACAACGACTACATAATACCCATAACACCATACCAAATATACACAACACAACATGTACGACATGTACACAATACCACATGTACGCAACGCCACCTGCACGACATGTACACAACACCACTTACAGAACGTGTACACAACACCACCTGCATAACATGTACACAACACCATATTTACAACATGCACACAACACCACATATACACAACATTGCACATAGAACATGCACACAACATTATATGTACACAACACCGTATATGCAACATGCACACAACATTATATGTACACAATACCACATATTCCATATGTACACAACACCACCTATACATATCACCGCAAATACAACATGTACATCATACCACATGTACACCACAACATAGGTACAACATATACACAACAGTAGTACTGCACAGCCAGAGGCCACACTGTCTCTACCAATTAACCTAGCTTATAGTGTATTTCCACTATCTATGTTTGTCTCAGCATGTTGTAGATCACACTGCTTTCATTCTGTTGATATATCTCTCAGAAAAAACTTCCATAGCATAAACATAGACATAATATAATCAAATAATATCAATTCATATCCACATGATATTTGCCTCATAAATCTATTAGGGATACTCTTCCCACTTGATTCCTCATAAACCATGAACCTATTCATGCCATTCACCTGCATAAATAATCATTCCTCCACAAGCATGATCTCTGACGATCCTGTCAGACAATGACTTACATACATACATATATATAATCATTAGCATAAAACAATGATGATCACGACATAATTACTAGATATCATAAGGTCACAGTTAAGAGAACTCCATTTATCTGTGCACAACATGCACAACCTTGAGAACACTATTTCCCAATGTAGCCAAGGCATCTAGTGCATCAAATCCATTTAATTTGACTTTCTTGTTACCTTTCTCATGATTGTCCTACCATCGTCCATTTATCCCAATGGACCCAACCAATCCAACTGACTGTCATATTATTTTCTTCATTTTCCCTTTGCATCAGATTCATTTGGGTCTTGCATTACCTGTTGGATTTCATTTAGCTTTTCCTAAGCTCCATTAACTTCCCCTTCCGCAACCAATTGCCAAGACCCTCAAAACGTAAAAGGCAAGGAAAAGAAACAAACAAGAAGAAAAAGATGAAAACAAAAAGCAATATGACACCACAAACAAAGTGGCATGGCCATGCACTAGACATAAAAAAACTACAATCAAGCGTAAACAAATCACAAAGTATTGAAATCACAAGGCTCTCAATCAGACACCATGAATCAATCCCCATGGATTCTCAATGCTTCCAAGGGAAAGCTCAACTCGAGCCTTTTCAATATTTCATGGCAGTCTCTTTGCCATGCAACTCCCTGCATCATACTGCCATAAACACACAAATGTCAATGTATAAATAAACAGAACAATACACTAGTTACCTTACCTTATTGTGCCAAGCACGCTGCCTTGTAACTGAGCACATCCATGCCATCTCTCAAGGGACTCCAATTCCCTTGACAGATCCAACTATAATTTGAAGCTAGTTTTTATACTTATCAAATAAATTTCCATGAATATAACACATATCTACATAGTGTCACACAAAATCAAGGTTAAGAAAACTTCTTGTATGCATGTGAAGCACTCCTTCATTTGGAATTGTGGTTTCTAAACATAGCCAGAGGAATTATCACCCAGTTCCTTTCTTTCACCTTTTACCTTGTTGTAGTTGAGTCTATTATGTTCTGTCACATCACCCAACTGTTAGTTATATAAACAAATCAATTATTACCTTTTCATGCTAATTCCAAGCATGTTTCCTTGCAAATGTTCACACATTATTCACATGTTCCAAAGGTCAAGACATCATGTCTATTAATTGAAATAAACCTTTACCAAGACTAACAACAATGTCATAATAAACAAGCAACTCACAATCATAAGTCATAATACTACAACTAGCAGCCACTTACACTCAAGTATATATCAGTGGTCTCAACACATAATGTGTTAGTACAACCATCTTAAACAAGGTCATCCTTCATGAAATCTTATAGACACATACTCATATCGTGCAATTAATCAAACATTCAAACAACAGATAAACAACATAATAGGCACCAAACACTCAAACACTAAATAGACAACTTAATCAAATGCTCAAAGACCAAATAGATGACATCATCAAACAATCAAACACCAAATAGATGACATATTCAAACACTCAAACACCACATAGACAACATAATCAAACTCATACCTCAATGTATCTCAAGGTAGGATATCACATCTGCACAAGTCAATCCAAATTAGTGTGACACATATTGTTGGGCCTCAAAAATGTCATCCACTTTCACTTTAATGTCCATCATTTTACCCTCATTATGTAACTCTGTAACTACATAACCCTACATTAAGTAACCATTTTCATGATCATATGGATTTAGCATTATATTTTCCAAAGTCATTTATTTTAAGTATTTTAAGTGAATTTGTGATTAAATATTATAAAATTAACATGTTTTCATATATACATGAAAGTGGTATAATTTTTGTGATATTGTAGGCCTACTTGGAGCTTCTAGAAGGGTCCTACTTGGCCTCCTAACTACAAATTCGAATTTCAAGTTCCAACTCATGAAGATTTGTGGAGTAATTATAGAAGATGAGGATCATTATCTATGCATATTCAAAGGAGAAGAATCATGGATGAGAGGATTTTGAGAGGATATGTATCTCACATTTTTAGGAGATTGGTTGTAACCACATGAGATAAATGTGGATTTAGGAGAGATTTGAGGGATCTGCATTTATTGATCAGTCATCCTCAGTTTTTGTATAAATAGGGGTGCATCCTTCAAAGGAACCCATCTATCTATCTATGTATTCTATTCTTCCAATCAATAAAATAGTTCAATCCAAGATTCTCCAACATATTGTTACTTTGAAGATGTGATGGTAGTTTGGTGTGCTTGCTGAGGAATGGAGGGCCCCCATCAACCACAGTTTGCACATCTTTGTACATTGGTAACATAGTATAGTTTTGTTATTTCATTTCTTTTCATGCAAGTGTGTTTTTACTTTCAGCATGTGTGTTTCCATTTCATTCAAGTGTGTTTCCATTTCATGCAAGTGTGTTTTTACTTTCAGTAAGTGTAATTTACTTTATGCAAGTGTGATTTCATTTCAGTAAGTTTGATTTACTTTCAAGCAAGTGTGATTTCCTTTATGTAAGTGTGATTTCAATTTATTTATGTTTTATTTCAATTTGTTTTGGTTTTGATTGATTTAATTTGTTTTGTAATTAGTTTTAAATTGCATTAGATTAATCTAATCTGAAAGATAACCACCTAGTACATATAGTACAGATATACCTCATCAGTTTATGAAACCCCCCGGTTGACAAATTAAATGACATGGATTTAACTAACCATTAAATAACCCAACATTTTGGCGTCGTTTCCGGGGAGGTATACATAGATGTTTATTTTGAAGTTTAGAAAACTGATTATAGTTGCATTCACTTTTAGTTATATGATTAAAAGCATGTTAAAATCATTTTGCATATTAAATTTTAGAAAAAAGGTCAATTTGTTTTGTACCAATTTGTGTGTGCAATAGGAATTATCTACCAGTTGGAGCAATTCATAGGCGATTAAGAATGTTCTTCTTTCTTTACTTCCTAATCGCATTATCTAAGTGACTAGTATTTCATGCTTTGATTATTTTCAATTTGCATTTTTCTAACATTAGCATGAATATATTTTTGATCATGTTACGCACATGGTTACATTGGAAATACGCATACACTTGATCAATTCTTCTATTTCCAGTAGAGTAGAATATGTGATGTATTCAAGTTTTTTATTTTTTATTTTTTAGATTTCATTTTGTTGTCAATTTTATTTTATTGGTGGTGCACTAAGAGCCACCCATCTCATTAATAGTTTGCAGGAGGTTGAAGAAAGAGAAGGAAAAGAGGAGAACTTAACACATCTTACTATATAAAAAAAAAATCTTTGAATATACATATATAAGCAATTGTTACTCAATCTATAACTTTATCATTAAATATTATATGTTTCATCTATAATGTGAACAAAGATATTGATTGGGATTATCGATGACTTTGGAATATTATCACTCGGATCTAGCTTGCACGATTGATTACGTGCTGCGTTGGCTTGACTCCACCTGGCATCACCTCGAGAGTTGTGATGGTTCTCTCGCCTGTCACAAGGGTTTCAGATTAATGCCAAGGTTCGGCCTACTACCAAAGAGCTCGGGCATTGAATGCAGGACCCATTCATCGCCAGATCCATGGTAGGTGGATCCAACGGCTCTAGCCCTTTCCCTTGTTAACCCTAACATTTCATTGCTTTTTGGTTGGGTGTTATTTTCATTATGCTTACGACGCTAATGGTTTCGAAGCTCTGCAACTCGTGAACGGTAATGGATGCTAAGGTTTTATCTGCAAATCCTTTCGGCCAACAGGGGAAAACCATCGACTCAAAGCTTCACAACATGTTGTCTTCAGGCAATCTTCGGGTGATAAGGTAAGGTTATCAGTTAATCCTTAGCTGTTTTTTCTCTTTTCCTCCTTTACCATGAATGGAATCCGGTGACAGAAGGATGTTGCAGGTATGCTCCATGGAGATTGTCTCGTTTCTTCCCTCGGTCAAGGTGCCAGTACGAGGATGATCTTCTGCGAGAGAACTTCAGGTTTTCCCTTCACTATGGATTAACTATTTGAGGTATTCTTTTTGTTTTGGGTATTGGTTTAACGCTTCGATTTGTTTTATTAGGTCTTTGGACCTTCCTCAACTGGAATGATTCTCTTCAAGTAAGCTAGAGTTAATGATTTGTATTTATATAGTTGTGAAAGGTTATGAATCTAGATTTCTAACCCTTTGTCCTTTCTATTGGAGTAGAAACACTCTTGGAACGTAAATGTACACGGTAGCCTAACAGTGTGTCTTCCGCTATGCCTCTAGATTGGTCTGTTAAGAACCCTGACGACATTGATCTGGGTATTCATACTTAGCTATTGTATAATGACTAGATTAATTAAGGGTTTGTATAGTTTAGATGGTGGGAGGGTTTGCTAGCTCCTATCCTTTTCGGCTGGATTAATATCATGAGGCCTTGACTGGCTATAATACTTCTTTTGATCTGTAGTTTGGTTGCGTGTTACCTTATTGTATAACTCCTTATTTTTGACAGTAAGTGAGTTTTATGGTATACACTGCCTGACCTAAAGATGCTCTGATTCGCATTTAAATTGTACCACTTTCGAAGGTTTATTTTGATATTGTTGTTACGACTCTTTGAGTCTCAGCCTTTTCTTCAAAATGGGCAGAGGTTGGAAACAATCCTTACCACTTTTCTCAGTTTTGTATATATATATAATCATTTATTTGCGTTAACATTTTAGCTGGAAGAACCCGTGAGTTCATACTGAAAGTCATTCATGCGTTTGGAAATTTTGTTAGTATTTATATTCTTTGATGGTTTTCTCAGTCAAACGCGTTATGTTTTAAATACTCTACTTCGATAGCAGATGTTCTGGTAAATAATATGGAAGTCGGACCTAAGCTCATAATCTCATAATTATAATGAACAAAATTTCTTGTTTTTAAAAACTGGAATGAATTTATACTTCATGGTCAGGTTTTATACTTTCTCTACTATAATTATAGATAGTATTGTTCTATGGTTATGTATTTTTGTGGACAGTTAATTACAATTTTCAGTTATATATATATATATATATATATATATATATATATATATATATATATGTCAATATTAACAGAGTCTGTATCATTCCTGCATCTGTCAATGACACTGCATTATCTTCATCAGACTTAGGAATCGTAACCATGTATTTACTTTACCCGTAATATAATGCTAGGAAAGAAGAATGTATTAAAACCTTTCTATGATAGATATAACAAAATATACGGAAAGGTTAATCATAACAATGTTTTCTATCCTAAAGACAGTAGAGAATACTGATAGACTTAAATAGTTTTTCCTAACTAAATATATTTTTCCAGCTATCAATAATAAGCAGAGAGTTTGGTTACTTATTTGTTTTTTATTATTTTAGCACTGTGCAAATAATATTCTTTCTCGAAGGTCTCACCACCTAACCATGGACTTGGAAATCACGTCTAGTGTCCCCCTCCAAGCACTTCCTGCCCCTGACAGTCCCTAGACTTAACACAGACCGGTATCTTGGTCTTTAGGACTATCGTCCAGCCTCAAGTCACATACCAATTCAATTGTTTGCCATATTTTTGTTTTCCCACTAGTTATTCCTGCCCAGCTCAAGGAAAATTCAAGTAGCCCTTCCTGCTTCTTTTCCCCTCCTTTTGGGGAAGAGAGATGGCAACTGTTTCTAACTGTTCAACGAGTTATTGTAACTATTTCCATTCAATTTCCCTTAATTAAACACTGTTCAATTTATTTAAACAAAATAACATGATGTTCTGACTTTTCCAGCCTTAACTTCTTAACAACTATGTTAAGTAAAATTAAAAGTTTCTAAGTTCTGCGTAAAACTTGGTGAAACAAAAGTAAATATTGTGCAACAAAGGGTGTTATGGCTCTCCCTCCTTATGAGGAACACCATCCCTGATGTTCTTTTAAGAAAATAATGTCGGATAAGCCTGCAACATGATCTCCTCTTCTTCCCAAGTGGCCTCCTCCGGGCCAAAGTGTTTCCATTGCACTTTAACCTGGGGGATGGTTCACTTCCATAAGGTGGTTTCTCTTCAATCTAGAATACGAAGAGGCTCTGCCAGGAACTCTCCCTCGGCCTCGACCTGCACAATTTACAATTGGCTGTTAGAATTGCACCAAACAACAATTTTAATGTCACGTATTCATTTGTTTTATTACCTGTATATTTTCCTAAGTAATTATATGTTGAGGGTTGTATACATATTTTTTTAGCAAGGATACATGGAAAACATTGTGAACCTGGATGTGGTCGGGGAGTGCTAATTTTAATGCCACTGGTCCAATTCTTTCCAGTATTTGGAACGGTCCACAATACCGGGGTGCCAGCTTGGCACAACCATTCCACTAAAAGGTGATTTTTTGGGGTTTAACATTTAATTATACATGATCCCCTAACTGGAATTCTTTATGAGTCCTCTTTTTATCAGCATAAACATTTTGCCTATACTGAGCGGCCTTTAAGTTCTGGCCAACCTTTTTCACTGTGGCCTCCATTTCGGCTAACATATCAGGACCCAATGCTAACTTATTAACTAGGTTATTCCAGTATGTGGGTACCTGACAATTCCTTCCATACAATAAATCAAAAGGGATCATGCCCAAAGATTCGTGATGGCCATTTTTATACGTGAACTCCACTAAATGGAGGTAGTCCTCCCACTTGTGTGGTTGCTACATAACGAACATCCTTAACATATCTTCTAGGACTTGATTCACTCATTCTGTTTGGCCATCTGTTTCTAGATGGTAGGTGATATTGAATTGAATCTGGGTACCCAATCAAATGAAGAGGGTTTTCCAAAATGCGGATGTAAATTTTACATCCCTGCCCAAAATTACTACTTGGGGTATTCCATGTAATCGAAAGATTTCCCTCATGAATATGTCTGCGATTTCTACAGTATTGTAGGTGGATTTCACAGGTACAAAAAGGGTTGTTTTGCTTAACTTGTCCATTACCACCATAATTGATTCATGCTGCTTTTTGGTGCAAGGTAGTCCAGTAATAAAATCTAGAGTGATTGTCTCCCATTTCCATTCGGGAATGGGTAATGGTTGCAATAGACCAACGGGATGGTGTTGCTCTGGCTTCACCAACTGACACTCCAGACACTTTGATAATTATTCCGCAACATCCTTTCTTAAACCTGGCCAGAAATAACTTTTCTAGATAGTTGTCAAAAGTTTCTGGTATCCTAGGTGAGCAGCATAAGGCTTCCTGTGAAATTCATCCAGTAATAATTGCTTGATAGAATTTCAGTTGGGAATATAAATTTTGTTTCTGAATGTTAACAATTCGTCAAAAGTTATATCATAGTCAGATTATTTTCCCTTTTTCCGATCCTCTGCTACTTGCTGCGAAACAAAAGCGTATTCAAGGTATGTGAGGGATTCTTCCCTGATATTTCAGGAAGGTTAGATTGTATTTGACTGAGTTGTATTTCATAGACGCAATGCATTTTCCTTCTTAATGTGTCGGCCACTCGATTTTCTTTTCCTTTAAGGTGCTTCATATCAAAGTCGAATTTGCTCATAAATGCAGTCCACCTGGCCTACCGAGCAATTAAACTTGACCGATTAAAAACAATTGTTAAACAGTTATGATCGGTTAACAGCAGAAATTTCTTTCCTAGAAGGTAGTGCCGCCACATTTTAAGTGTGTGCACAATTGTTGTTAACTCTAGATCGTAAGCAGAGTACCACTGCTCATAGTCTTTCAATTTACGTGATTCATACATTATGACCTTTCCTTCTTGAGTTAATACTCCACTGACCCCTTCCTTACTTGCATCTGTGCATACTATGAATGATTTTTCTAGATCTGCTACCTTTAACACCGGTGCAGTGGTAAGCAATTGCTTCAGCTACTCAAAAATTTGCTGGCATTCCGCTGTCCAATGAAAGGCATGCCCCTTTTTCTGTAGCGAGGTCATAGGAAAGGCTATCTTTGAAAAAAATTTAATGAATCGGTAGTAATAACTGCTAGGCCCAAAAAAGATCTAATATCTGCAACATTTTTTGGGGCTGTCCATTCCATTATAGTTTTGATCTTCTTTGGATCTACCGTGATACCCTCAGCTAATATAACATGGCATAAGTACTGAATCTTGTCCTTGTAAAAATCACACTTGTTATACTTAGCATACAACTGATTGTCTCGCAAAATCTGCAAAACTATGCTTAAGTGCTTTTCATGCTCCTCCTAATTTTTTGAATAAATTAATATATCATCAATAAAAATCAGCACAAATTTATCTAGGAAAGGCTGAAATATGTTGTGCATCAGGCTCATGAATGTGGCTAGGGCGTTGGTAAGGCCGAAAGGCAGTACTACGAACTCGTAATGACTGTAGTGAGTTCAGAAGGCAGTTTTACAAATGTCCTCATCCTTTATTCGGATATGGTGGTAACCAGATCTTAGATAAATCTTAGAGAATACGCTGGCCCCCTGCACTTGATCAAATAAGTCATCAATACGAGGTAAAGGATATCTATTTTTGACAGTAAGTTTGTTTAGCTGATGATAGTCAATGCATAATATTAAAGTCCCATCCTTCTTTCAAACAAACAGCACAGGGGCTCCCCATGGCGATACACTAGGGTGAATGTACCCTTTGTCTAAAAGTTCCTGAAGCTGCATTTTGAGTTCTGTTAACTCAGGGACATTCATGCGGTAAGGATCTTTTGAAACAGGAAGTGCTCCAGGTATGAGTTCGATGGTAAAATCGATATCACGTCTAGGGGCAACCCAAGAATAGTTTCAGGAAATACATCAACAAAATCTTGAATTACAGGAATATTTTCTAATGAAGTCACCTTATTTCTGTCATTAGAGTATCCTACTTGGACAATGTAAATCTGGAAGTGTTTTCTAATGCATTTCCCAAGATGGTTAGCAGTGATGGGGCGTAACTTCATGTTTTCTTGATTCCTTGAATTTTCTTCCTTTTCCATGACTCTGTAAGGTAGTTCACATATTTCTCTTCACAATCCACTAAGGACCAACATCCTTCTAACCAACCCATTCCTATTAATACATCGTAGGAGCCTAAGGGCAATATATTTAGATTAACATGAATGAGCTGCCCTGAAACTGCGATCGGGTAGTTTTCTATTTTAGCAGAAACCTTTCTCTTAGCTCCGGTGGCTAGTTGAACTAGCCAAGATTTCTTAAATTTGCTGCTTGGTAGCTGACATTTTTCTACCACCTTGGGACTAATATAACTTAGGCTAGCACCCAAACCAAATAAAACAAAAAAAGGTTGATCAACAATCATACCTTTGCACTCGATCATGGTGGGCTGGTATTCTGCTTGATGGTCATCCAAAGTGGCATTAATTCTAGGCATACTCCTTGCTATATCTCCAACTATGGAGACTTCCTGCGTATTGGAAAGTTGTTCTGTTCGAGCCTTGCACGGGAAATTCTTATAATAATGAGATTCCCCACATCCCCAGCATTGCAGAGGTGGCTTTGGTGATTGATCAGTTGCAGGTTTATTAATGCCCTCTATTTGTTTGCTTTCGGGGTATGTTGGAAACTTGGGCGGATTCTTAGTAAATTTTCCAAAGGTTCTCTACTGATTATTCCGACCATTTCCTACCTTTCTTTGTCTGTTTGGAGGTAGATTCCTCATTCTTCTGCCTGAATCTCCTTTGGGTGCTTCACTTTTCTGTTTCATCTGCTGGTAACATATACGGGCTTTTCGCACTGCATCATCCATCAATCTAGGATAGTCAAATTCCAACTTTTCCTTCATAAAATTAGGCAGACTGCTAATAAACCGCTAAATTTTTTCTTTTTCCTCCTGCATGTATGGGACATATTGTAACAAGGAGGTGAACCACTTCACATATTCGTCCATAGTCAAGGTCCCCAACCTTAGCTCATGGAACTCCTTTGCTTTTTCGTCATAATAACACTCAGTCAAGTATTTATCCTTAAAATGTTTCTGGAATTCTTGCCACGTCACTTGTTCTTCATCAATCTTTCTCACTGTTTTGATTTCTTCCCACCAGAGAGTGGCCTTTCCCCGTAACTGGTAAACTACCAATTATGCTTTGAGTTTGTCAGTATATTCATAAATCTGGAAATATTTTCCCATGTCAATCAGCCATGCTTCGGCTGCCTCCTTAGATTCTCCTTCGAATAGTGATGGTTTTATTTTTTTAAACTCACCCTATAATTCCATCTTCTGTTTTTTGGTTTTTCTTTGGTCTGAAATGTTATCCAAATGCCCTTCTTCATCCTCCTTATGTCCCTCTGTTGATTCTGCATTTTCCTCACCATGATGGGCTATTGGTGTTC
The DNA here is from genome assembly GCA_031772625.1 of Pinus tabuliformis. Lineage (NCBI taxonomy): Eukaryota > Viridiplantae > Streptophyta > Pinopsida > Pinales > Pinaceae > Pinus > Pinus tabuliformis. The sequence goes on along the minus strand of CM062805.1, from coordinate 1,067,995,615 downwards.
TTTCTTTGTCCTTCATGTTGGGGTTTGTCCCTCGTTGATTCTGTTGGTCAGACAGACTCTTAAGAATCTTTTCTTGCTCCTGCCTCATGCGTTCATTATCTGACCTTAAATTTATCATTTATGTACGTAGCTGTTGTACTGTTTCTAGCAGGACAACATTAGCTTGCCAAGACTCCTCCCCCAGCTGTATCCATATATCTGGATTGGCCTCTACGTAAGGCACCTTCGGCATATTTGATATCCTAGGGCTCCTTTGCATGTCTGTGTGTTGGTGTTGACTTCTGTCTCTGTGTTCACATTTATCAACTTAGTCGTTTATTACATAATTATAAGTATGCTAGCACTTAATTTTTTGTGTAATATTTAACCCAAAAGCCTCAATGTGTGAAACTTGGCTCTGATACCATTTGTAACACATCTTACTATATATAAAAAAAAAACTTTGAATATACATATATAAACAATTGTTACTCAATCTATAACTTTAGCGTTAAATCTTATATGTTTCATCTATAACGTGAATATAGATATTTGATTGGGATTATCGACGAGTTTGGAATATTATCACTCAAATCTAGCTTGTACGATTGATTATGTGATGCATTGGCTTGAATCCACCTAGCATCACCTCGAGAGCTGCGATGGTTCTCTCACCTGTCACTAGGGTTTCGAATTAATGCCAAGGTACGGCCTGCTGCCAAAAAGCTCGGGCATTGAATGTAGGACCCATTCACTATCGGATCCATGGTAGGTGGATCCAACGGCTCTAGGCCTTTCCCTTGTTAACCCTAACATTTCATTGCTTTTCGGCTGGGTGTTATTTTCATTATGCTTACAACGCTAATGGTTTCGAAGCTCTGCAACTTGTTGTTAACAGTAATGGATGTTAAGGTTTTATCCGCAAATACTTTCGACCAACAGGGGAAAATTATCAGCTCAGAGCTTCACAACCTGCCGTCTTCATGCAAGCTTCTAGTGATAAGGTAAGGTTATTAGCTAATCCTTAGCTATTTTTTCTCTTTTCCTCCTTTACCATGAATGGCATCCGGTGACGGAAGGATGTTGTAGGTATGCTCCAAAGAGATTGTCTTGTTTCTTCCCTCAGTCAAGGTGCTAGTACGAGGACGGTCTTTTGCGAGAGAACTTCAGGTTTTCCATTTACTGTGGATTAACTATTTGAGGCATTCTTTTTGTTTTAGGAATTGGTTTAAAGCTTCCATTTGTTTTATTAGGTCTTTGGACCTTCCTCAACTAGAACGATTCTCTTCAGGTAAGCTAGAGTTAATGATTTGTATTTATATAGTTGTGAAAGGTTATGAATCCAGAGTTCTAACCCTCTGGTGGGTCTCGTAGGTAACTCTCTATCCTTGCTATTGGAGCAGAAACACTCTTGGAACGTAACTGTACACGGTAGCCTAACAACGTGCCTTCTGTTATGCCTCTAGGTTGGTCTGTTAAGAACCTCGTCGGCATTGATCTGGGTATTCATACTTAGCTGTTGTATAATGAATAGATTAATTAAGGGTTTGTATAGTTTAGATGGTGGGAGGGTTTGTTGGCTTTCGGCACAGCCAAACCCTCACCACATTACCAACAGTTCCTATCCTTTTTGGTTGGATTAATATCATGAGGCCTAGACTGGCTATAATGCTTCTTTTGATCTGTAGTTTGGTTTCATGTTACCTTATTGTATAACTCCTTATTGTTTGATAGTAAATGAGTTTTATGGCATACGCTGCCTCATCTAAAGATGCTTTGATTCACATTTAAATTGTACCACTTCCGAAGGTTTATTTTGATATTGTTGTTACGACTCGTTGAGTCTCAACCTTTTCTTCGAAATGGGCAGAGGTTGGAAATGGTACTTACCACTTTTTTCAGTTATATATATATATATAGTCATTTATTTGCATTAACATTTTAACTAGAAGAACCCGTGAGTTCATACTGAAAGTCATTCATGCGCTTGGAAATTTTGTTAGTATTTATATTCTTTGATGGTTTTCTCGATCAAACGCATTATGTTTTAAATACTCTACTTCAATAGCAGATGTTTTGGTAAATAATAGGGAAGTCAGACCTAAGCTCATAATCTCAGAATTATAATGAACATAATTTCTTCTTTTTAAAAACTGGAATGAATTTATACTTCATGGTCAGGTTTTATACTTTCTCTTATATAATTATAGATAGTATTGTTCTATGGTTATGTGCTGTTGTGGACAATTAATTACAGTTTTCAGTTCTATATATATGTCAATATTAACAGAGTCTGTACCATTCCTGCATCTATCAATGACACTGCCTTATCTTCATCAGGCTTATGAATCGTAACCCTGTATTTACTTTACCCGTAATATAATGCTAGGAAAGAAGAATGCATTAAAACCTTTCTATGATAGATATAGAATAATATACGGAAAGGTTAATCATAACAATAATTATCTATCCTAAAGACAATAGAGAATACTGATAGACTTAAACATCTATTCGTAACTAAATATATTTTTCTAGCTGTCAATAATAAGCACAGAGTTTGGTTACTTATCTGTTTTTTATTATTTTATCACTGTGCAAATAATATTCTTTCTGGAAGGTCTCACCACCCAACCATGGACCTGGAAATCACGTCCAGTGTCCCCCTCCGAACACTTCCTACTCCTCACAGTCACTAGACTTAACACAGTCTGGTATCTTGGGCGACTGATAAGGACCTTTAGGTACTCGACCCCAAGGGAGAGGATGCGTAAGCAGGCTCGACCATAGCCCCCCCCACCCAATAAGTAAATTGAACCTTTAGGTACTCGACCATAAGGACCTTTAGGTACTCGACTGTTAAGGAGAGGGAGAGGAGAGGACCCTCACCATATGAATAGTGAGTGACCCCTATGAAGAAGCTTCGGGACTATTGTCCAGCCTCAAGTACCACACCAATTCAACTGTTTGCCATAGTTTTGTTTTCCCATAGGTTTTTCTTGCCCAGCTCAAGGAAAATTCAAGAAGCCCTTCCTTCTTCTTTTCCCCTCCTTTTGGGGAAGAGAGATGGCAAATGTTTCTAACTATTCAAGGAGTTATTGTAACTGTTTCCATTTAGTTTTCCTTAATTAAACACTGTTCAATTTATTTAAACAAAATATCATGATGTTCTGGATTTTCCAACCTTATCTTCTTAACAACTATGTTAAGTAAAATTAAAAGTTTCTACGTTCTGTGTAAAACTTGGTAAAAACAAAAGTAAATATTGTGCAACATGTAGGTTTTAACCCTGTACAGAAATTACCTACATACAAATTCTTAAAAAACAGAAAATAAACAATGCGAGAGCATAACACATAAGACACATATACACAGAGATTTTACCCTGGATCCCAAAACCAGGACTACCAGCTTGATTTTTCATTATGTTCCTTTCAATGTTACAATACATATATATACATGCCGAAGCATCCAATACCATGGACCAAAAACCATCGCATCCAAAACCATGTGCAAAGACCATGCACAAAACCATAGTTAGATTCGCCCACCTAATATAGGGTCCAAAAAAAAAATTCCCTGGGGCGCTGCCCCGGACCCCGTAGAAGGGGGCTACCCACCCCCCTCAAACCCCCTGTGACCCCCCAGTTGCACAATCGGTGCAACAAAGGGGGGGCTCCACCCCACCTCTAACCCCCCCGGTTAACTAGGGCAGCTAGTTGCAGAAAGAATATAACACAACAAAAGGGTGTTACAAGAACAAATAGAGTTTTGAGAGCCACGATCTGAATTTAGGTATGAAATCCTTGTGTTTTGTCTTTTAAATTTCACATTCCAATTGAATACATAGCTTCAATATTGTTGAGTATTCTCTCTTCTTTCGCTCTTTGTGATTTGGAAGATCGGAAAAGACAATTGAACAAAGTTAGTTTTAGAATTTTGCAATAGAAATTGGAAAAGAAATTTAAATTCACAATAAAAAGTACAATTATAGGCCTTTATAAAGCTTAAACAGCCAAACTAATGCCTCCAACAGATCCAACACTATTTAAAACCCTTATTTTGATTCCTTTTTCACCTCATTTGGTTAAAATTTGAGAAAGATATGCCTGTTTTAAGATTTTACCCAACTCTGTTGTTAATGAGCCTACAAATGAACTGAAACCTGACCGGTGCACCCGGAAATTGAGAACAACGCGCGAATCGAGCCTTCTCGATCGGAGGATGAATTTGTAGGATGATTAAAACCGCTCCCAACGTTTGTGCCCGTGGTCATATTGAGTCGCATGTGACCAAGGGCTAGGGCTTAGCCCCGACCCCCTCTCCAAAAAGGCGCACTTTTTAAACTTAAAACATAAATTTTGGGTTACATTTCACATCAAACATGGTAGCATGGTTGGTAAATTGTTTAGTTAGTAGGCATGATTTCACGGTTTCAACTCTCACAGAGGCCATTTGACCTTCCATGTAATTTTGGCCACCACGAGGATGCCACGTGGCAACCAATGGTTGGTCCATGTGGCACTTCCTCGTTGGGCCATCTCAACCACCTGTTGACCACCATAAATTTGCCATGTGTCAACCAACCAACCACCCAATGACAAGTGTCAACCTCGTATTGGCCGATGAGGAATAGTCAACTTGCACAATCAACTTTCCATGTCAGCATACAGACTATTGACTGGGCATACCTGCAAACTCAAAATTTCAATTTTTTAGTTGTTTCATAAAACGATCAGAACAGGATTTTAGGAGCATTCGAAATCGAATTTCAATGAAACAAATTGCGTTGGATTCAGAACGACGAGATATATGCTTTGGTGTTGGTTTCAAGCTGATCCAATAATTTTTAATTTTGAGCATTTTCTTGATCCATAGGATCATGGACAAGGGTGGAGCACTAAATAAAAAGGAAAAACATAGTTACAGACTTCAACCTGCATAAAAACCTTGCAAATATTAAAAATATAACTGCAATAATTAAAAAACCCACCATTTGAGTCTAATTGCAGGTTATAAAAGTGGCAAGATAGTGTAATGATCTATGTTTTTGGTAGTTGTAGAATCGAAACAATTCAGTAGCTTATGAAAAATTAGTTTATGATCTATTATCGAAACATTAAGTGTATGGAGAAGAGGTCTCAAGCTCAAAATTGGTAAGAAACAGGTAAAAATGCATTTAATTTTTCTTGAATTTGTTCCTTGAATTTGTTTTATTAGTACTATTTTTGAGTTTTTTGTGTATATATCAGATGAAGAGAGACTGATCACCTCTCTCTCTTGATAGGCTTACATTGTATTGCATAATTTTTTTTTTAAGTTTTTGCAAGTTCTAGGACACGATGAAAGAAGATTACTATATGCATAAGAGGACCAAGTTTCTTTCAGAAGAGCATGATCATTTCATGCCAAACCAAACCCATTACACCATTGCTACTAAAAAAAATACCAATTTTCAAACTCTACTCATTTTAAGCCTACAGTCGATCCATAATTATCCATCTCCCTACTACCAAAAACTCATTTCCTTCGCAATTGTCATACTTCCCTGCCTCATTTTCATTCATTGTTAACCCAGAAATAAAAGTCATTCATCTCCCTTAAAAATTTGAGTCACCCCATTTTCCTCTTCATTCATGTCAAATAAGCCTTCCTCCAATGCAAAATTTTCATCCAAGTCTTTCAAATTATTATTGTACACTCTTGTTAGATGATGGAGGATTCATTAAGGCCTTCCTTCTAACAAGTTTTGACCCATCGACTTTGACACATCATCTGGGATCAAAACTAGAGATCTTTCAAGTACCTTGAGGCTTGCATGCCTTAATGGCAAGCTCTCTCGCCAATAAACAGTGGGAATACTTCAATGTCCCCTGTTTGTCAGATCTTCTAGAGATGACTTGACTTCGACACATCTATTTGTAGCTAGTAAGATGTACTTGGGCATCTTGAATCTCATTGACACCAATGGTGAGTAGTCTCATGTTGGTTAATGGCATTCATTAATGGCCAGTAATCCAACAATTTCTTTTCTATGTTCGACATCGACACCTATTCACATAGATAAGAGTTATTCCATCGAGCGGGAACGAATGAAGACTACATGATTTCAGCAGGACTCAATTCAGCATCCATAGCAATAAAGATTCAATTATCATCCTCAATTCATACAACCAAGGGAAAGAAGAAGCAGATTAGATCCTTTTACTTCATATTCCATGATCCAGCAGCAGCAACCACACTCTTCTATATACATAACTTGTCCACTTTTCAGGTAAGTGAAGGTATGTAATTTTCTAATTTTTAATCATGTAATTCCTTAAATGTTAAAATTGTGATTTTGGAAAATCCCTCACCACATTCATATTCATTCATATTCCCTTTCTCATTTGCAAGATAACTGAAAAAACCTTTAGTTGGGGGGAAGGGATATCCATATTTCATGTTGCATGTCACATTTCATTTCATTCTAACCAACATATTTTCCACATCAACTATTATTGCATTTTGATTCCAAAAGTTTATATGTTTTGCGATGATCAATTGATGAGCACATTAAATGACTGACAACAACTATGAGAATTCTAAATGTCTTCAAATTAATTTGATGCAATAAAATAAAATAAGTATTTTTGCACAAGAACCAATACTAACCATAAAAAAATGTGTTGCAATCAAATGATTTCAAAGTATACTTTGCAAAAAAAAAGAATAAATTTATCAAATGATATGATAATGCAAAGTTAAAAGAGAATCAATACAAAGCCAAAGCTCATATAGAAGAAAAACATTTCAAGAAGATCAACTTATGATTAAGTGAATCAATGCAATAGTTGCATGAGGACATGCAACAACTTCAGTTGGGGGTATGTTGGGCCTCAAAAATGTCATCCACTTTCACCTTAATGTCCATCATTTTACCCTCATTCCGTAACTCTGTAACTACATAACCCTACATTAAGTAACCATTTTCATGATCATATGGGTTTAGCATTATATTTTCCAAAGTCATTTATTTTAAGTATTTTAAGTGAATTTGTGATTAAATATTATAAAATTAACATGTTTTCATATATACATGAAAGTGGTATAAGTTTTGTGATATTGTAGGCCTACTTGGAGCTTCTAGAAGGGTCCTACTTGGCCTCCTAACTACAAATTCGAATTTCAAGTTCCAACTCATGAAGATTTGTGGAGTAATTATAGAAGATGAGGATCATTATCTATGCATATTCAAAGGAGAAGAATCATGGATGAGAGGATTTTGAGAGGATATGTATCTCACATTTTTAGGAGATTGGTTGTAACCACATGAGATAAATGTGGATTTAGGAGAGATTTGAGGGATCTACATTTATTGTTTAGTCATCCTCATTTTTTTTATAAATAGGGGTGCATCCTTCAAAGGAACCCATCTATCTATCTATGTATTATATTCTTCCAATCAATAAAATAGTTCAATCCAAGATTCTCTAGCATATTGTTACTTTGAATATGTGATGGTAGTTTGGTGTGCTTGCTGAGGAATGGAGGGCCCCCATCAACCACAGTTTTCACATCTTTGTACATTGGTAACATAGTATAGTTTTGTTATTTCATTTCTTGTCATGCAAGTGTGTTTATACTTTTAGCAAGTGTGTTTCCATTTCATGCAAGTGTGTTTTTACTTTCAACAAGTGTGTTTCCATTTCATGCAAGTGTGCTTTTACTTTCAGTAAGTGTGATTTACTTTATGCAAGTGTGATTTCATTTCAGTAGGTGTGATTTACTTTAATGCAAGTGTGATTTCCTTTATGTAAGTGTGATTTCAATTTATTTATGTTTTATTTCGATTTGGTTTGGTTTTGATTGATTTAATTTGTTTTCTAATTAGTTTTAGATTTCATTAGATTAATCTAATCTGAAAGATAACCACCTAGTACATATAGTACAGGTATACCTCATAAGTTTACAAAACCCACGGGTTGATAAATTAAATGACAGGGATTTAACTAACCATTGAATCACCCAACACATATCACAAATATATTGACTCATACCTGAGTATCATAACCATATCCATCTGCACAAGCCAATCCAAATTAATATGATACATATAACATCAATATATTAAATGAAATGACCATAATCATCATGCATATGACCATAGTGCATATAAAAACAAGTTACTATCATACAAGATTATCTGAGGCATGTCCGTATGATCACACTGACCAACTAGCATCTATCATACATGTAACCGCAACAACCATAGATTGATAGACATGTACATAACCCTAATGCTCATAACAACCATTAACCAACATACCTCAATGTAGTTCAGGGGAGTATATCCCGTCTGCAAGATCAACTAGATTAGCACGATACATGTATAATCATAATCATAACCATATATAGACATCATGCATGACAATATCTACTACATACCATGAACTCCTCTGTGACAACCATGCCCATAACAATGCATGTGTAACAACATATAAAAACTAACATGCATAACAAATGCATATACAACCGACATGCATTCATGACAAACACATCCCAACAACAACATGATCAACTTCTACATGTCAACACAAATGTAACAATGGCCACCACCATGCATACTCATCAAGCACATGTACAACCTTCATGCATGCATGACAAATACATTCCACCCATTCAGTCCAAGTGTTGAACCATGCTCTGATACCATTCTGTAATGCCACCTCCCAAATCTACCCACTTTCACCGGCCTATCGTGGTAAACAGGAGCAGAGGGCTACTATGACATGACTCAACCTCCTAGATCACCTTAAGGAAATGAATTCGAAAACCCAAGACTTTACTCACTTCCCTTAAGTGTTATAGGACCCCCAAGAGCTAAACCACCCTTCCAGGTGCCCAAACCTTGAGTCAACTTGTTTTTTTCACTTATTTGGACTCCAAGACGTTGGCATAACACTGCCTAAATTTGATTGTAATCCTCTCGTCACATGCATAAGCCTGCAAGGGAGCGATTGTGATCTTTTTTACCTAGTTCTGTGCTATCAACTGCGAGATCTAAGCCACATTTTTCAGGGCTAGTCTCCAGACCATTGCCCAGAAATTCATGAAACTTTCGAGAACAATAAATGACACACAAACAAAGCCTCTAACACAAAAATTAATCAAGGACTTGACCTAACTTGGTTTAACCATGGTAGTCATTCCGTCAAACGCATGGTGAATATGAAATCTATAGGTCATCAATGCATATATCAACATAGATTGGTATGAAACTTATTTGAGGTTTACAAAGAAGGGCTAATGCCCTCTCACAATATTTGCAATAACATCTATTAGGTCATACATTCAATAACCATTCATTTATCAATCAACGCATGATAAGAGCCATAACTTGAATATGTCATAAAACCATGCTTATAACTAGGATATAACCAAATAAATAACAATGATAGAACAACCATTAAAGACACATAATAACAAGTATAATTACTCATGAATTATAAGGAGAAATATCTCTTATCCATTATATTCAAAAGCTAGCCAAGTCAGGGACTTCCACATACCACCCGACCATAGATTGGGCTAAACCAAATATCTATTTCAGCCAATCACCCACATTCCATATTCCAAGCATGAATGTTAGATCTCATGGGATAAACCAATGCATAAACAACCAAGGGAATCCAGAGGTTAAACCACCTCCACCCTCACATTATCGTGATCTCACCTAAACCAATCTTGAGATCAAAAAACCAAACTGAGCTTCGATGCCTCACTATTCCTTCACCATCCCTTGAGGAATTTTCCTATCTCCACCCACCCATTGAGGTCCCAAAGAAAACCATCTCCACCCCCAACCCTTGGGATTTTCCTGAGACCACCTCACCCGGATCCAAAACCTTTCGAAAATTCAAAGCTCAACCAAGAATGAATCCCATCACAACATGACTATTCGGAAATGGCAAGGCAAGGCTAGAACCATTGTCACACTTGGAAAAACCCAAGCCCATGACAACAAGAGAACCAAATACACACATGCTTGTACCATGCATGCACAAACCAGCTAGGAAATCACACATGCAACCTGTTACCTGCAAGGATTCTTGTTGAAGTTGTTTGATCCAACTTTTCCTTGCTTATCCTTGATTTCCTCGTCCTTTCTTATCCTTCCTTTGCTTGTCCTTGCTTTCCTCCTCTTGGTGATCTTCTCCTCTATGAGAGTAATTCCAAAGCCAAACTGACAAAAGGATAAACCAACAAAACTTTTGAATTGATCATCATAATCCTTTTTATTATTGATGCCTCTAATTTTTTCAGTTTCCTCTATTTTCCTTCAATTTCCTCCTCACATGCAACCTATGACCTACCACCTTCCTTTTCTCCTATTTTCCATTACTTTCATAAATAAAATGCCAATAATGCCTTTTTTCCTTTTCAAAGCGTTTGCCAATTTCCCCTTAGCCATAATAAACAACAAGTGATGCCCAATAGGATGCTTTGCCCAACATTCATCTTGGAATATGTGTCCCATGACCTTGGTCTTATTTTTCCTTTATTAAGTTTTTTACATGAACTTTTAACCCGAGGTTGTTACATTTATCGAAATATATCACATATACTACATGTACCATGTGTTTAAACCCGCTTTTACATCATTTTTACCAAAATAACTTAAGTAAGCACTTTTCCTAAAAGTAATTTTCATTTCATATGGTCATAAAACCTGTTTTTGACCTTTTCATTTTTAAAATTATCTAAAAAAGATAAGTAAAATCAAATAAAATAAAAAATTCTAAAATAATAGTTAAAATTGTTTGATATTCACCCATCTAAAGTAATGATGGATCCCACTTGGGATTTGAAACGTTGGTGTAAAAATGTTCGTACTGTGGATTCTCCGGTCTCTGATTCAAAAGATACAAACCACAGATCTCTTAAATCCAAAATAATGAAATGTTGTTGAAATTTATTTAAATCCCAAGGCACCCAATGTGATTCATGAGATCTTTTCATAACAACCATCATCACTTTTAGCCATAAGGAGAGGAGCCAAACCACACACTCAAGAAACAACGAAAGCCCTCCCAAGGTGGAGGACAAGGAGTCCATTTTTCTCCAAGAACTTCTCCAAGGGTGTTTTATTTATTGTTTTTATTAGAATGGTAAAATCATTTCATTCATAATCTAGTTTATATTCATGAGTTGCTCTTTTTTTATTTTGTTCTTTACTTTTCTCACGAAGAATGCAAACATTAGAGAGGAGCAAGATAAAATTAGGTTTTCTATCTTTGTTTTCCATTATTTGTCTGTTATCTAGCTAAACTACTATATTTAGATTTGCTAACCCTTGTTGCAAATTTTACACAATAGGTTGTCTCTCTAAAAGGTCCATACATGTTGATAAAATATTTGTGAGCATTGATTCCTCAATCAATGACAAGGATGTTGCTTACACCTAAGAAAATTAATTAATAAAATGTTAAGCATAGAATCATGATGGAGAAAAGTGAAAGGAACATTCGAGAGTGCATAATCGAGCAAAATCACAAGACAAATAGAGAAAAGGGGAGAAGAATAAGTGAACTGATAAGAATATTGTGACAACAACAAAAGAAGCCATCTCTTTAATAAAACAATGTAAAACTTGTGAGAAAAATTGACAAGGCTGAGGAATATTATTGGAAATTACACCATGAGAGACACCCCAAGCACTTTTAGAAGAGAAAGATGAACAAGGTTTTTGATAACTGTAGATGATGATGAGTGTCACCTACCTAAACCCTATGTTGTATCATTTTTTCTCCTTTGGATTCATTGATAATACTATATATCTAACTTGGCAATGGAATGGTTCTTAGCAAGAGCTTTCCAATGCATGTAACTTTTATTGATTTGGAGTTACATGCACAAAATCATGGCCTTCAACTCTTATTTGATGGTTCACACATACTCTTTATCTTCATGTCCTTTTCACCTTTATTTTTAAATTTGCTTATGAGTATAATTACTTAACTTGTTATAAGGATACTTTGAAACACTTACTAAGCTATTATCAAAGTAGTGATCTTCACGTTATTATTATTATTATTATGTTTATGTTTATTACACGAAACCTCTTTTTAATAGGAAATTCTTGGATATGGGGTCCTTTAGGAAATAGAAGTTGCAATTGCTAGAGATGAAGTTGGGATGAGAGAAAATATTATGTTAACAAAGAGTGTGGGACTTGAGTAGATTGTTGAGGTACATTAAATGTCTTAATTTCAAGTATCTATATACTTTCCATTGAATATGACTTGCAGAATTTATGTTCACCATCAAAGATAGACATAGTGTTTGATGTTCAAGATATATAACTATGTGATGAATGTAGGTTGTGAGTCATTGGACTCGTTTTCTTGTTAAAATAGTTCATTAGAATGAAAAGGCACAACTGATAGGTTCGATGGATAGGTTGCATGAATGAATTGTCATAAAATATGAGGCAGTTCAAGTGGTTGTTGAAGTTATGTTAAGATTGCAAGTTGGACTTTAAATATTTAACAATTGACTAGATCATTCTCATTCTTGGGGTTCATTGGAGTTGGAAAAACAAAACTTGTAAAGGTTCTTGCAACCCAATTGTTTGATGATGAGAATCAACAAGTCCAAATTGAGCATAACTAGATGGAAATGAATTGATGCTCCAAGGGAATAACTATCAATTACCTTGCAAATACATTGTAGGTTGGCTTGACATTTCTTTTGTGTATCTTGTTGATATTTATGGATTGTAGGTTCAATTATGATATAGTATTAATATTCACAATATCTTAAAATAGATAGGTAAGTATCTCTAAGAATGATTTTTAAAATGAAAGGTGAGTATTAAGTTAAATTTGGAATTTAATTTTTAGAATCATAAACTCTATTTTCAGTAATATGTTACACAACATTCTAATATAAACTTATGGGATTTATTACAATGTTCATGTATATATTTGAAGTGACAAAGTTTAGGGTGATTTTACTTGGAGGTCACTTATTCAACTAAATTTAAAAATATTTCTATATGTTATGAAGAGCTTATAGAGATATTTTTGATGTAGTTAGAATGAGGTTAGGTGGACTTCATCTGCAGAAAAAAGGGCAATTGATGGTTATGGAAAAATTGTCAAAAGATAAAATAGCATATTAAAATTTTGAGCTTAGACACTCTTGTGTTTGTCATGTTTATTTGTAACAAAAAAATTAATACAAATGTGATAACTATGTAGTATTGGTGCACAAGCTATGTAGCATTGTAATTTCGCTATGTGATAACTATGTAGTATTGGTGCACAAGCTATGTAGCATTGTAATTTCCTAGTTTCATGGAGAGTTGAGATGTTCATGGAAAATTGAGATCTTCATCGAGAGTTGAGATATTTCCTTAAATCAATCCCTTGAATGGCACCTAATCCTTATTTATGAGATCTTGATAGTTATTGTCTCCATGATATGATGAAATAGTTCTCAAATGAAGAATTTTTTAAATCGATTTTGGAGAGGGAAGAATTGGCTTGGACTCAGTAGCCCTTCATAAAGAAGAGCAAGCAAGTTGTAGGCTTTCTCAAGTTGTAGGTTTTCTTTGTAAAGGGGAGAAAGCAGGTTGTAGGCTCTTATGAATTCATTTTTCCTTTGAAAAGGAGAGAGAAATTTGTAGGCTTGCTCGTAGATTCATTAGCCCTTTGTAAAGGAGAGAAAGCAAGTTGTAAACTTACTTGTGAATCTTTAACCCTTTTTTCAAAAGAAGAAACCCTTTTTAAAGGAGAATCAATAACGTTGGTTTGTAGATTGAAGTGAACCAAGAAATGTCACCCATGTAGAACTCCGTTATCAATTGGCCGAGTACTGTCTTTATTTCTTACAATTTTTTAATATTTTCTTTATGTAAATGTGTTGAGAAACTACTTGAATGAATTTGAATTAGTAATGAATCTTTAAGTACTAATTTCACATCAATGTTTAATAACAATGTATATTTCCATATCATAGATGAAGCGTTTTACCATTATTAGTGGAATCTTTTTAGGTGGAAAGTTCTTGCTTATCTTTATCTTGTTGCACCTTACAAGATATTTCGGTAATTTGGTTCGATATTTGAATACTAGTTTAAGGTTTAATAATTTGAAATATATATTATTTTTTATTTTATTTACAATAAAGCAATTTCTATATAGTGGGAGGGGAACTTATAGAGAGTTGTCATTCTAATTTAATTTCACAATTTCATAATGAAAGTTGGTGTTGGCCAAGTTTGACCACATGTATAATTTTCTTTAAATCATTATGGAATCCACCAAAAACATAATTTGAATGGATTGTGAGGAGTATATTAATTGAATAGTTTTTTATATTGACTTAAAACCTTTAGATTTTATTTTTGATAATATGATATAAACATGTTGTAGATGGTAATTTAGATTGAATAACATATCATAATCATAGAAAATGAAAGTTTTCAAAAATAATTTTTTATATGAACTTAAAATGTTTAGATTTTATCTTTGATAATATAATATAAACCTCTAATAAATAGTAATTTGGATTGAATAAACTATTATAACTATAGCAAATGTAAATTTGTTTGTATGAAATCTTACCTCTTATTTTTTAATATTTTACTATAAACATAAATAACACAACACATTAAATGCTACTTTTGTTTAAATTATACTATTATGCAAAACAATGGTTAAATTGTCCAGGCTCATATACACATGATAAAGGGGGGCTTGCGAATTGTTTTTTAATCTTTGAATTATTCTGACTCTGTAAGTAAGTTTGAAAGATGTTTTTATAGAAATAGCTTAGTTATTGTTATATTTGAAAATTATGGAGATATACATGTTTATGATCTCTACCACTTGAATTTAAATATACTTGCTTTGCTCTTTTGTGTATGTGGTAGCTCTTTACTTTTACATTTTTATATTTTTCTGTGCTTTTCAGAGTGGTGGTTGTGCCCCACATTTGCTTTTGTAATTTTCACATTTTTTTCTACTATTATTTTTGTCGGAATCATCCATGCATATGTTGCGAATGAAATCTATTGGAGAAGACTTTACAACATTTGTTTGTCGCTATTGCTTCTCTTGTAATATGGTGAGAATAAAATCTATTAAAAAAGTCTACAATAACTTTTGCCCTACTTGTTTATTCTTTTATATGACAGTCAAAAAAAATCTACACGGTTAGATATACTTTGCATCTTTTCATATGTGGTGGCTCGGAAAGAAGATCTGGAAACTTGCAGGTCAAAAGGATCTTCCATGGTGCCCACGAAAATCCAATTCCGCCCGCTTTGGCGGTGCTGGGCCCACGCGAACTGTATTCCGGCCTTTTTGTTTACAGCTAAGCATCTTTGGTAATGTGCCCATTCGCCTGTTGCTCCTCCATCCATTCATCACTTACTGTGCAGACTTTGAAATTGACGCAACCCATTAAACCATTCAACGCATTTATTTTATATATCGTGCCCTCCACCGTTTTCAGCTGACTTTTCTAAAGCATACATCTTGAAATTGGATGTCATATCATGGCATTTACCTTTGCTTTTCTCACTTCTCCATATTCTTGTTTTCCACCTTTACTTGATTTCATTATTCGTTTGCGCGCTCCATTATATACAGAGGATTGTTTTTATTTTTTGTTCTACTTTTTCTTTTTCTTTTCTTTTGTCTGTGGGTTCTACAACATCGTTGAGCTAAAATGGTGCCAAAAGTAGGCAATCAACTGTGTTGTAATATTGTAACAAAATCATATTTTAGTTTTTATTAAGTTTATTAAGTGGAGAAGCGTGGTGACGAAATGTTTTGTAGGTTGTCAGTTTGAGTGTGTTTAATTGTTAAGAGTATGTCTTTCTTCTTTAAGAGAGTACATGTTCCAAATCAAAAGGGTAGAATATATATGCTTTTATAGACTTAGCAATCAAATCTGCGCAGAGGTGGGTTCCTTGTCCCACAAACAAGAAGTGTCATACACCAATGTTCAAAACCAAAAAGGTAGAATATGTATGCCTTTATAAACTTAGCAATCAAATCTACCCAAGGGTGGATCCCTTGTCACACAAACAAGAGGTGTAATACACCAATTCGGTCATTTAGCATGGTATTATATTTAAAATTAGATAATAATAAATATTGTTGCATTTACATATTGAGGTCATGCAAGTGGAGAAATTGAAGTATCTCAAAAAGAGTCTTCAAATAACTGTTGTTTGAAAATAGAGAAAACCAATCCATTAATAACTTCAAAAAAAGAAAAAAGAAGCAAATTCATGTTCAAACATAAGAGGAAAAACAAAAAGAAAAGTGTGATACACCAATTTAGTGTTACATTTAAAATTAGATGATAATAATAATAAGTATTATTACATTTACATATTACATTCATGCAAGTGAAGAAATTGAAGTATCTCAAAATAACTGTGTTCTTCAAATAACGGTGGTTTGAGAGAACCAATCCATTAATAACTTCAAAAGAGAAAAAGGAGGCAAGTTCATGTTCGAGCATGGAAGGAAAAACAGAGAGGGAATTGCAGCAATAGATTGTGGGAAACTTGCAAACATCTGTGACTCTAGTTGACTGTACTCCAGAGCGAGCATCCTCTGTGAATATGAGAAAAGAGAGCTCTGTAATCTGTAGTATTCTTTGACAAAAATAGAATATGTTTTTTTAGTGTTGAAAAATTTATCCCGCGATAAGATTTTCTCCACATAAATATGTGTGTTACTATATGCTTACCGTAGGGCTGTGTTTCTGTCGCCCTGTTACCCTGTCAATGATATTCAACATGGAATATTAAATGCAAGTACAGTAACTTAGGCCTGTAATTTTTGTGTTGTGTATGACTTTTTGAAGCTCGGTCTATTGCTCACTGTGTTCTTTGATTTTCTCTTCCTGGTTAATCCTGCTGTCTGCATCGATTTCAGAGACACTAGAGGCATGAAATGGTGCAGAAAACCGTCATACAGAGATGCAAAAATAAATATGAAAACTTACATTGAATGTCAACACCTTCCCATGTTCTTTGCTTTTTTTGTCATGGTTAGTCCTGTTGTTCACTGGAGGCGTGAAATGGTGCAAAGATTCGTGGTAAAGAGATGCAGTGATAAATATAAAAACTTACAGTGAATCTGAAGAGCTTTCCATAGGGTAATTCAGTCACTGCAGCTTATAGGGTGTTGAATATGAAAGAAGAGCCTGCCCTACAGTCACTGCAACTTATAGAGTGCTAACAATAGAGATTTTTTTCAACACTGTTATGCAGCAATTATTATACAAATTTTCAATAAGTGTCGGAAAAATTATATCCAAGATTCACCCCATTTAAGTATTGGCCATTTTCTGACCAGTGCCCTAAAGGTGAATGAAATTATAAAACAAAACATACAAATTCAGAAGGAAAACAAAACCCTTGCATTTCGAAGTTGTACAGAAACTCAGTGATGAATATGAAAACTTACAGTGAACATGAAGATTTTTCCATGGGGTGAGACTGCAACTTATAAGGTGTGAACATAGGGATTGGTTTTCCAACCAGATTTGGAAAGTCATTTTTTTCCAGCACTATTTTAGAGCAATTACTAAAAAAAATCCGCAAGATCCGAAAAAGATTGAAAAATGATTTACGATGTGAACACAGTATCAAATTCTTAATCTTTAATTTCAGATCATGATCTCTTCAGTGACATATATTGATCTTTATTTTGTTTTAACCCCTTTCCTCTCTCTGCTTATGAATGAAAAAAGCAAAAGAAAAAAATTAAAGTTAGAAATCGGACTCTGCCAAATAACCAATGGATCGAAAATTACTGCAGGTATTGGAATCCGCGGCTTGAATGCTGCAAGACTTCAACATTTTCCAGTATTTAATGCATTAAAGTCGATGAAACGAAGCATAGAAATAACTGAAGAATACATTTGGACGATAAAGAACATATTATGCTCCCAAATGTCAAGGATATTATGGCATGATTAAATGAGAAAATTTTAAAAGAATGAGAAATTATTGAATAGGTTGGGGGAACAATTCCGATCCCATTGTTTTCTTTGCAGAAGAAATTGCAGCCTAAACAGCGATGCAGAGGATCTCTAACGCTGAATCGGCGCGAGATGTAGGAAGATGCACAGCACGAGAGGTAGCCATTAGTCCTTCTCCAGAGGAGGCGCCCTCGCCCTCATTTTTGGGCGATTTGTTGTTGGAAGTTGGATGATAATACATGCGCGATGTCTGAGGGCAGTGAGATTGAAACCTGGTAACGATCCTTATACCGGCATCCACCATTTCCATGTATTTCGCCATCTGCGCCAATAAATTGATGTTGCCGCCCCTACAAAGAAAAACAGACCTTAAGTAATCAGCGGAGGGATCTCAAAAGAAAGAAAGGAGCAGCCGCAGATGAAGTCTTCCACCACCACCGGGAGGAGGAGGACGACGACGACTTCGTCGACATCGGAATGGAACTGCAATCGTGTAGGGATGGTAAACTTATACAGTTGCGGCGACCCGTTGTTCTTCGGAAAGTAGTGGGAAGGGCGGCCAAATTCGCGTGATTTCCTCGCGTCCGTCACTCCCAATGCAAATCCACCTTGGTGGAAGCAAGGAATCTTCCTCCTTCCTTCAGGCATCTGGTTCAGCGCCTGGCGGTCCATATGACCGTCGGCACCCGCGTCGGAACGCGGCGACTTCCACACGTTTGGGATCCGCCAAAACAAAGTTCCAACTTCCAACGCATTAACCAACGAAGTCGTGACACGTCAGCCGACATTTGCGGCAGTCCATTTCATAAGCGGAGGCTGTGGTTGTTGAGACGTTGGAAACCACGTTTAACTTTCTATTTTTCCGTAACTTTCATTTTCCCATGTTGGAAACCGCATTTACCTTCCCATTTTTCCGTAACTTTTCATTTTCACATTAATTGATTTATTATTTATGTTTTTAACATCTTCCACGTTTCTATACCGAAGATTTCATTAATTTTTCCACTAATTTTGGAATAAATTTTTGGGTTTGTTTTGGTTTTGTAGTTGAAGTGGGTGGGAGTAATATTTTATTCCTAGCTATAGCATTAGAGTTATAATTTTTATTCACTAAATGAATAACTCTAATAACATTGTATCCACCTCCATCCATTCATATATGAGATCTAAAATCAATGGCTTATATAATATGGCTCTTGCCTGGTTGTAAGACTTTTCTAATTCTAAATTTGTTATTTAATTCACAAGCGGAAGTAAGTAAAAATGTCATTGTAGTTTGTCATGGCTGCCATGAGTTGTTTATTAGTTTTCAAAGGTTTATTAAGTTGTCTATAAACTTCACACATGAGGAAGTTGTTTTATAGTTGTATGTTTTGATCTTTTGGGTATTTGAGAGATTGTACAAACCATTATTTTACTAGTAGAGATTCATACATGGGCCGTACGTGTAATGTACCCAACCCCTTGATCATGTTTAGGAAGGTGAGGTAATCAACTTTTCCTCTTAATCTTAACACAGCTCTAAAGCCACTTATGAGCTCATGGATGCATTCTACTCATCGAGAATTGCCAATCATTGTGTTCTTGCTCAAATCCGAGCTCTAGACAAGAAGTCGTGGCCTTTTGAAGATATTGGACTTCTCCTCTTGATGACATCATCATGCCTATGTGGCATGCAATCCCATATGGCATTATAAGTTGACACATCACTCGTTGTATGGACATTCACCAAGTTTCATACCCTCCAAGGAAATTCCCTATCTTTTGTGTATTGCACCTTATAAAATTATCCTCCATGCCAAATAAGTTTTGGTGCAACAATACGTCACATCCCAAAGTTTGTTTCGTCATGTGACATATCACTTTAAAAATTATCTTTCTTGCGAAATGGTTTATCACGCTCTACAAGACTTTCTCCAATACGACATTAACAAGCTATTTTATTAACATATGGTTGGAACAAGATAGTTCATCATTAAATTCTCAACTTGGGATACTAACACTTGCAAGATGTCATGCACTCTATGTGAAGGGCACAGATTCTAAAATTCCACTAGTTTTCTAACATGCCTCTACAAAAAGGAAATTGCAACCCAAAACCCAATCACCCTTAGCAATGATCCATATATTTGAACACTTGATAATGCTAATGGAAGCCTTGCTCTCACCAAAAGATCTCCTTGCATGATTTACGTAATCTATTTTTCTATAGATCATAGTTCTCATTGTTAGAAGGCTTTCATTAAAAAAACACTAACAATTAATTGGAAATTAAAGCATACTTGCAGGAAATTAAAACACATGCTTTCCAAAGAATCTAACACTTGAGATTTCAAATATTGTAGGGCTCCTGTCATAGTGATACAATCAATGACCTAGTCCTATGATAAAATGTCTTTTGCTCTGTTATTATACTACAATCATGAATGGATTATAAACTTGCAAGTAAATAGCCTATTTCTACAACTAAGCATTCTACTGGAAATGAAACAAATAAAAACCAAGAAGAAAATTAACATTAATGAATGAAAACAAACAAAATCAAAACTAGAACATACATCTATAATATATACAAAGAACTTACACAACACTCTACCTTAAAGTGGGCCCCCTCCAAGGGTTTAGCCTGTGTACTAGCTATGTGATCACCAGATAAAATTAACTCGAAATCATGCACAATACAACTTTATATTGATATATTGGAAAGTGATAACATCCATACTAACACACTGTCCCTCCCCCTGATAGTGATGGTAACTAACATTTATACATGGGTAGAGCATATTCCAGTTCCAAAATGGAATGGCAAGAATCCTCAAATTCAGGGCTTATAATTTTCCAGTGTAACAAATAATAAAGTGATGTGGTCCATGGTTTGATCATGAATTCCTAACATACATATACCAAAACAATTTGTTGTTGGTCTTATCCATTGAAGTGTTTAATGCTCTCAATCTATCATCATAACAGAGGATAGACTTAGAGCTGGAGGTTGTCATTTGCTTGATCACATGTACAAAGTCCATTATGATGTTATCAGATAATGACTATGCAAGTGCCATTTAGTTGAAATGAGCATTGGTTGTTTGATCGTACGTGCCCTATTTTGGTCATGTGAAAAATACTTTGCTCCAGCCTTTATTGCATGCAAAGATCCTCATGATGACCTCGAGGACATGTTAGAGGTGTGCTACAAGTTATATCAATAAACCTTGTTAAAAATTGCGTATGAATTGTAGTTGCATAATGAATTTAAAAATCTATATTGTGAAAAAATGTAATGATATTTTTGAGCATATGAAAATCTGCCTTTCAACCATTAAAATTAGAATTATTTCCTTTCACATCATCCCACATGGTTGAACTATTGGATTCATGGCATATTTGTGGCATTTTTTTGTTAAATTTTGAATGGGTTGTTGCAGGCCTCATTCCGTAGCAAGTTGTTATAGGCTTGACTTATGTAATTAATTTTTTAGACTCCTAAGAACCTTGTAGTTGTAGCAACTATCATAATGACTTTAATATGTGGCAAGGGATATACAAAATCCATGATTGAAAAATCCATAGCACGTGAACATTTAAATCAAAACTTTGTAACAACATATCCACACATGCAACCTCACTTCAAAAGTAAATAAAAAACACATTATATCCCTTAATGTTAATAAAAAATGCAATAGAAAACACCTTGAGTTTAAATCCCACATATAGGTATTAAAATTGATAGGGCAGGGTTATAGGTAAATGAAAAGGGGTTAAAAAGAAGGAAAAGAAGATGCCAAATTATGGTAATTTTGCAACTCATCCTCTCCCCCAAGCTGAATATGTTGTGTGTTCTTATGCAACATTGTATTGTTGTATCAACCAAATTGTAAGGACACATACTAAATGAGGCTTCTTTTTTCCAATGCATACCAATCAAATTTTCTCAAGGCGATGACTCCTCCTTGAAGCAAAGACCAATTTATGAAGTCTCATTCAAATCTACACAAGGAAATAGGTTGATTTGACATAGGACTATAATGTTTCCCTTCTTGTCAACTAGGCATTCTTGTTGGCCTTCAAACAATGATTTATGCATGTGTCTATTTTGGGTAACAAGCATTTATACCAGTATAAGACATCATGGATTTCCCTACTAGAGGTGATCTATAACGACTTTATAAATTTGCAACAACTAATAGATGACCTATTTCTGAGCATAACATGCCAAAAGGAGGTATGAAGTATGGGTGCTATAATATTTGTAGTTGTGGTTACCATTGAAGAGGCTGGAAACATAATCTATCTTTGAATATTCCATAGACATTACATGTAGTGTACAATATTTTTTATGAATTTCACAGCCCAAAAAGCACCTTTGTAAATGTAAGAAATGATTTGCAATCCGCATACCATATGTAAGTCAACCTTCAATTAGTCTCAACTTGATTTTTTACTTGATGGTTCTTGTGGGGTAACATGTTCCTTTTTTAGTGATTCCTTGGCTTGTCCATGTTAGTTGTTTTTTTTTTCTTTGTTGTTTCTTGTGGAGCAACAAAAATGTTTCTTCTACTCTTGTTATTGGTTCTTGTGGAGCATCAACAATGTCTCTTCTGCTCCTAATCTGGGTTCTTGTGTGACAACAACAAGGCCCTCTATTGTAGGTTCCTATGGAGCAACATTAGGGTTTCTCAATGTTGGTTCTTGTGTAGCAGCATCAATGCTTGATGTCGAAACACATGTCTTCTTCTTGAACATTTTTTGTCCTTTTCTCTCTCTCTCTCTCTCTCTTTGATATTTAGGGAGGTGTTGGATTGGATTTGAAATGTGGATGAAGAGTATGATGATGCCATCATTTAGATGGAGTGGTGAAGGTTTTGGATCAAATAAGGGTGGGGTTGGTATGGGCATGATATTGATGGCATGGTCATGAAATGTAAAGGTGATGATGTCCCACACCCTTCCCCCCACACACACACCAAACTGAAGACTTTTTCCATCCTTGAAAAAATAACAAATCGTAAAGAATTATGATAGAAAAGATAATACACTTAAGTGGGTTTTCAAATACAAATATAGAGTATTTAATGAATCTGGTAAACAAATAGAAATAAGAAGCATACCCGTACCTCTCTAAGAATTTCAAGAAATTTACAGTAAGTATATGATCTTCTATAGCAAGTTCTTCACACATTCTCATTTCAGAGAGCAAACATCATAGAAAATTAGTGCCAAGGACTATCAACAAATTCCCCTCTTGGTTTGGAGATATATTTATTGAATCTTTGAGGGAAGGCTACTTCTACAATAACTTGTTTTGCTACAGGTTCACACAAGGCAGTAATATTTTCCTCTTGGAGAATTTCGTCAACCAATTTCTCTATTATTGCTTCTTTTGTGGCAACAATAGGGCCTTTTGAGAATGGTTCTTGTGTAGCAACCTCGGTGTCTTCCGAGGTTGGTTCTCGTGTGGCAACCTTTAAGTGTGTAGGTGTTGGATCTTGAGTGACAACGTGTATTTCTTCTCTTTAATGAGTTTCCCCTGTAGTTGGTTCTTGTGTGACAACCATAGGGATTATTGGAATTGGTTCTTTTGTAACAACACTAATATCATCCTTAGAACTTTGTTATTTCTTTTTCTTTTTATAGCAGTGGTGGATTTCTAAATTACTACTAAGAATAAAAACATTTTGCAAGATCATAAGACATGGTTAAATGTTTGAAAATGAATGAAGTGTTCTAGACAATATTAGTAGCAACCAGGTAGCAAAAGAAACCTTTGATGGATTGCTAGCAAAAACTCTATTTATTCAAAAATGATTGAAACTGGAAAGATAGCTTGGCATTGTAAGTGAGCCAAGTTACTTTATTGAGTGGGTTAGGAATGGGTGGACTAGGAAGTTATGGAGATCTTGTGGAGGAAAGAAGCAGGATAGAGCTGTGATGTGATAACAATGGTTACATGAATAATATCATGAGGAAATTATTAGCTTTCAAAGTTAACCACATATACAAATGAAACTTCATTAACTTCAACGGAAAAGTTGAGCTAGGAAAGATGCATTGGCATACTATGATGCTTATGGTATTCTTGAAGGGGTCTTGTGCAACAATAGAACCATCGGTGTAGAAATGGGACTTGACTTATATATCACTGGTCTTCCATTACTTGTCATAGAAATTCATTATTCACCTTGCACTCTATCTACAACTTTATGGAATGTCCTTGTGTTGTTGTAAGTAAACAATTGGAAAAATTCTATAGCAAGTTCCTAGACATGGTTCATTTAAGGACTTAGCATTACATGATAGCACACTTGTTTGTAAGTCTTGGTCACATTCCCATTTCATGATTGTTTCCCTTCAAAAATTACTCATTCATGGGTTGACCTCTATGATCCTTCTTCAACCTGTGAAAAAACTAGCATTTCACCTGCAACACAAGGTGAGACTATGGAGGAAAATATTTATGTGTACTTTCTTCCTATAATAAGAATAATTTTTTTTGTAAGTATGTGTATAAATTAGATGTCTTAAGGGATTCATTGAAATTTTTTAATTTATTACCCGTCGAGGATTGGTGGTTAGCCTAGACTACCCAGTAGTATTTCGGTGATAAATTATTCATATAATGTATGATTGAAGTGATTTCAAATCCAAATTAAAATAGGTTCATAGGGATATCTCTAGCATAAACAAGTTTTTAATTTTTTTTAAATAATATGCCAAAAAATCTAAGAAACATGATGCAAGGCATAGTTGTTTTGGATTTTTGGCCTAGACCAAAGTCACAGTTTTTGACATAACCATTTTGTTTCATAATGGATTTAATTGATTCAAATTGGAGATGAAATTAGATCCATGTACACATAATAAATAGAAAATGGTTTTTCAAATGAATAATTGATATGTTAAGTGTACTAATGAACAACCTAAAAAACATAGTTCTAGAAGTGCAGATTTAGGATAGACAATTAGTAATTAGGGATTAACTTTCTCACATCATATCAAAATGAAATTATTCAAGTTACATTTTAAAATAGATTCATAGGACAGTATACCCTAGAGACATGTTTAAAATATACATCCATTTTGTCTCCCAATATTTGACTATCCCAACTCTATTTTCTAACAATTTCACTAGGTCAAAATGTTGTTGGTCCAATAAATATGCTATTTATATAAAAATATGAGCTAGGTATTTTATATTTTAGGTGGATGTTCTATCTGTTAGCCTCCTGTTGCGACAGGTGTTCATATTTCATGATTGACATTTTTACATGCCAAATATGTCATCTTTCATACTGCAAGGTTCCATATTTCCAAAAAGAGGTCAAAGAAGAAGCCATGAAAGTGTGCTAGTCCAAATGCCACTGCTAAATTCCAATTTTGATGAGTTTTTTCAGTAAAGGGAGGGCCAAACAGTTTAATCTTGGCCCCCCTAGGTTTCAATTTCTTGTTTTAGAATATAGA
The DNA here is from genome assembly GCA_031772625.1 of Pinus tabuliformis. Taxonomy (NCBI): domain Eukaryota; kingdom Viridiplantae; phylum Streptophyta; class Pinopsida; order Pinales; family Pinaceae; genus Pinus; species Pinus tabuliformis. Next base: position 1,067,970,187 of record CM062805.1, on the reverse strand, counting down.
GAATTGATATCTGACCAAACAGCTTAATCTTGGCAGATTTGTAGATAGGTAGAGAATCAAAGGAGCCCAACTGCTTAATCTGGGCCCTTGGCAGAAATAAGTGTAGACTTAGATAGGAGTACAGAAAAAAGAAAAATTGTAAAGCTGGGTCTGCAAATCTAAGTGCACCCAACCAAAAGAAGAAAAAATGTTAGGCCAGTAGGCTGGGTAGGTAGTTTTGAGGTTGCAGAATGATGATTCATGATCAATTTTGTGTTTCAAAGTGTCATATCTTTTCAGATCACAGGTTGGAGTCAGTTTTTCATTTGGAGGAACTCAAGCTGGACATTACTAACTTCCCCTTCTTCTTCTTCCCCAAATCACTTACTAACTTCCCTGAAGAGGTCAAGATCTACTTGATTCCTCTTAATTTCATCATATTCCATATCAGTTGCCTTGGTGAAGACCTGCTTCACTCAAGGATTGTTCATTCCTCCTCTATAAGTCATTTTTCCCCTTAAAAATAACCTAAGATTCACATACTTAGCGCTTTCTGGTCACCTACATATTAACTACTAATTCTATTATCTAGCTCCCTATCTATTTCCCCTTCCCCCACTAAAACTATGTATAAAAATCCCAAAAATATAATAATACCCCCTCCTTGGCACTATAGCCCTATTCATCTAAGTCCGAGAAAAAACTGTCCAACTGGGGCTGTTTTTAGCCCATCCGTGTCCTGGAGTTACTCTGACACCTGGTCAGAATAACAACCTTTACCCACCCCTTCGCCCTTAAAAACCTCACGATTTCTACCCCTATAGTCATTTTCCCAAAGACTAATGTTTAAAAGTTTTATTAAACATTAAGCTCCCCCCCCCCCCCCCCGCTTAAAACTAACACAAAAACCCACAAAACCAAAATGTAAGCCCCGCCGCGCAATATTAATATGCGAATATTCCCGCGGGCCCTGATCCCTTATTCCCCCGCCGCCTTACCCATCCCGCCAACCGTCCGATCATTAGCGCCCCAGATCAACGGTGGGCGGGCCTCCCCATCTCCGAAGCCGCCGATGGTTAGCGTCCGGGAGATGGGCGGTATTCCCGCCGTACTCCCGCCATGCGTCGCCCTCTCGGCTGTGGCGGAGCCCCTCCTCCGATACCGCCATCTGCCCAAAGGTGGTGCGCCCAAAACCGAAAATCGCTTCCGCCCTCCTGCGTCAGCACCTCGTCACCTGCTTACGTCATCTGCCTGCGTCAGCCTCCTGCCACCGTACTGCCAACTCACTCTGCCACATCACCCGTCGTACATGCTGACGTCACCATGCTGATGTAATCCACCGTACTGGGTCCCACCCGTTGACGTCATCATGCTGACGTAATCCACCGTACTGGGTCCCACCCGCTGACGTCATCATGCTGACGTAATCCGCCGTACTGGGTCCCACCCGCTGACATCATCAGCAAAAAAGGCGTGAAGGCGAAAATCGTGCTTAGGAAGCCCGTATTCAAATTCTGAGGCAGTCTTTCATGCGCGATTGCGCTAATCGCGCATGACTACGGGAAATGGGCCAAAATGGAAAGACCCTCATTGCGCAGTCCCCAACAAGCCCAAAAGGCGCAAAATGACCCGTTTTTCTTTGTGAGGCATTCAGAAAGGAGCAAAAAACAGTTCTAAAGGAAACAGAGGGCCGAACAGCGGCCATTAAATATTGATTTGACAATTTCAGCACCACAGCACATTGAAGAAGTGGCAAAGAGTATCAGTTGAATATTTTTAAAGGAAATCTGCAGTTCCCAAAGCAGGTTAACATTGAATGGCCTCCAACAAAGTCAAATAGAGCGGTGTAAGCCCATTAAAGCTCTCAAATCATAGTTAAAGCATTTAAGGCCGCCGAACAGCAATGGACCAGAGACCCATGCACAGTTATTGCAGAAACACTACACCAAGCCACCGAGGACAACGCATTAACTCAGTTTTGATACGGCTGCCCTCAGCGCAGCTCAAAGATATTTTCTTGCATTTATTGCTGGATAGGATTAGGTTAAAGTGATCATTTTTCTTTAGGACCTGTTTAGGTCAAGCTATAATAGACAAGTTTTGATATTTTTCCCTATATATACCACCCTCTGTATTGTTTTAAGGGTTGGTCGGTTGATAATCTTCATTAGAGACTCGCACTGAATATCTGAGATGTTTTACTTAATCAAAGATTGCTGAAAAGCTTTGGAGGAATGACTGTCTGCTCTGTGTCTAATGGTCTGAAGAATTGAATGTGGAATTCTTGTGTTGCAGTATGAATCAATAAGTGTTTCTTACCTCTGTTATTCCAATTTCACATATGCTTAAGTTACAGAACAAAGGATTGGTTTAGAATTTGCTTAGCCGCACTCTATGCTCAGTTTCTATAGCTTATCAATGTTTTCCTCTTGATTTAGGCATAAATATGAATTCCTTTGTGGCTCATGTTTGATCTATTTCACATATGAATGACTGTTATCTAGGAATTCTTAACTGCTCCTAGATAGGGCTCATTTATCTCCTTTCTGCTAACCTGAGTGAGAGATTCTTAATTGCCTCTCATTCCTTAGCCTTTAATCCATCTTTTTACCTTGAATGATTGTTTCATATGCAGCTAACTTGCTCCATATTCTTTCTTGTGACCACGAAAACGCACCAGCAGTCTTACTCCTTGACTCCACGCCTAACGGTTCTAAAACTTTCATGCTATCCCTGCCTCTTTACCTGAAAGTATCATCCTTCCCACCAAAACTTAAACAAAACCCCCTTGAACTCAGTAACTAGCCTAAAATCATCTCCAACAAAGCTAAATCAGAAAGAGAGAGCCCTCTCTGATTGCAGGTGGGCTAGAACCTGCAGTCCAAAGATTGGTCTGTGGTTACCTCGGCCGTATCCTTTTGTGCTGATCAAAAGGACAACCTGAGTGATAACATAATGGCGACTCCACTGGGGAAAAATCAATTTTTCAAGTGTTGTCTGCTCCTTAAAACTATAGATGAAGTCTGAATATCAGCCAGGGAGCCTTTGAAACTATTCTTGCTTTGCATTTTCAGGAGTAAATAAAAGCTGCTTCAGTCAATATTCACGCTATTTTTAAGCTGCAGATAGCTGTTCCCAAATTTTGATCAGTTCCTTGCTAATTCTAAAGGCATTCCTAGAAAAATACCTAAAACAAATTCAGAAGCTGGCTCCCAAAAAGAACTTACGTCATACAAGGTCAAACCCAGATCCAAACCCTCCAACTGTTTTTGAAAATCTGAACTTAATCCCAAAGATCCTTAGGAAGCAAGAAAGGCAAGAAGATTTTGCTGATTTGAGTCCTGAAGCAGCTCACCTAAGCTGTGTTCCAACTCCTGTCAAGGTTTTATTTCGTTCAACCCCTGCTTCCCCTTGTTCATCATCCACATCTCAAAGCACTCCTTCCACACCTTCATTCACTGCACATACTCCTATTACCACTACTGCTGTCACAGCTGTTCCTGTTGTTCCTATTGTTCCACTTATCCCTGTGAATATGGCTAATAGATATGCACCCTTGCAATTTCCTGCTAATCCTAGGGCCTTGCCTCAAGATTACCAATCCAAAATTACATATTTTGATAGTACTGGTCCTTTCACTGCACTTCAGCATACCAAGAAGATGCAGGACTATTTTTAAAACTACGAAATAGATGATGATAGCGTGAGAATGAAAATTTTTGTTCAAAGTCTAACAGGTGATGTAAGAACTTGGTTCAGATCACTTGCTGCAAATTCTATAACCACTCCGGATGAGCTTTACCAATCCTTTACCAATAGATGGGAGAAAAAGAAAGACCCCTTGCACATACTAGCTGAATATGATACAATTAAAAGAGGTCCTCAAGAGACTGTTTTGGAGTACTGTGTAAGATTCAATAGTGTCTACAATGCAATACCACAGAACTTAAGACCACCACCTGACCTTGCCTTGTATAAATTCCCTGATGGATTCGACCCGGATATGGCATACCAGTTAAAGGAAAGAGCCCCTCAAACCCTTGCAGACATGCAAAATGTTGCTGTTAGCGTAGAGGCCAACCTAATTGCCAAAAGAAACAGAGCTAGAATGGAAAGAAGAACCACCTTCAAGGAAGAACCCTCAGCCTTAGAGCAAAAGCTTGATGCTATTATCAGTGGCATGCAAAGGCTGGGAGACAGAGTAGAGAGTGTTGAGAGGAAGTCATCATGGGAAGGACAACAGTCCAATACCATAAGGAACCCAAATTTTAGGAAAACGCAGAACACAAATGTTGGTAGGTCAAGCCCAGATCATGACATAAGACCCCCTTTCCAAGAAAACTATGCTGAGGCATCCACTTCTAGTGAACCCATAGAAGACACTCACATGAATCTGATGGATCTAAAGGGTGAGCATCAAACTTTCCTAAGCTAAGAAGACCAAGATGAGCAAGACTGTAATCGGTTTCAGACTAAGTCTGGTGAGTCTTTTGATTTTAAACAAGGTTATGATACTGCTGTGTATGAGGTCCACAAACAATATAAGCTGAGAACTAGGACCATTGACATTTCTAATCCTAGCAAACCAAAGGATGGAAAACAGCCCAACAAGATTAAAGGCAAGGCTGTTATAACAGAACCAGTTGATATACCTATCCCAAACCTGCATCATGTGACTGTAGAAGACATAACAGAAATGCAGCCTTCTATTGATCAGCCTCTGCCACCTCCTTCCTCTGAGCAAAATTCGACCAATGTTCCAAAAATCTCTCCTAAAACAGAAAAACCGCAAGCAATCAATTCCCATAACGCTGATGAACAAGAGCATATCGCTGGTAATTCAAAAAAAGTAGAAAAAACTGCCATTATCAACACCAAGACTCCATTGGAAAAGCCATTTAACTTAGAAGCAGAGATTGGAAAACTTAAGATATCCATTCCCCTCTCAGAACTTGCCAAACACGATGTATATAGGCAACAAATTCAAAGATCACTTCAAATCCCAGAGAATAAGGACGATGTAAATGTTTTGGATGATACCCCTGAACTGCTGTTTGGTCCAGAAGTTGATGGAAAATCAACATATGGATCTGTCTTGCCCTTTTATGTCAGTTTACATATACATGACAAAATCTTGCACAATGCCATGTTTGATTCAGGAGCATCGCACAATCTTATGCCCAAAGCAGTTATGGAAAAACTGAACCTTGATATCACAAGACCCTACAAAGATCTATTTTCTTTTGATTCAAGTCAAGTCAAGTGTTTAGGCCTCATCAAAGACTTGTGTGTCTCCTTAGTCCAATATCCCAACAAGACCATCCTCATGGATGTGGTGGTGGCTGACATCCCACCAAAGTACGGTATGCTCCTGTCAAGATCATGGGGAGCAAAGCTCCAAGGATCCCTTCAGTTAGACCTCTCCTATGCCACTATTTCAGTCTTTGGGCAACCAAAGAGACTGTACAGAGAAACACTCATGAAATATGTGGTAAGTAGTGAGAGCAAGCCTGAAAATTTTCCCATTTACTCAATCCATTCTGATATGGATTCTTTTATTTTGTTTAATGATGATACAAATTCTCCAACTGATGATGAGCCTTTGGCTCTAGAACAACAAGCACACATCAATGAAGAATCGGTTGCACATACTGATGAAACTGTCAAAACAGTTAATGCAACCAGCATACAAGAAGAAACTCCCCAAACAGAAACTGCAAATCTGCCCAATCCTAAAATGGCTGAAACTCTTAGTACTAACCACAAGCAAGAAATCACATGGTATTTAGAGTTTGATGGCTTTGTCAACAAGTTAGGAGCAGGGGCAGGTGTCTGGATTCACAATACACATAACAACCATGCAGAAGGCCATGCCTACAGACTGAACTTTAAATGCACCAACAACATGGCAGAGTATGAGGCTCTGCTTTTAGGCCTTAAACTGCTCAAAGCTTTAGGAGTTGCAAAAGTGTCCATTTTAGGTGACTTTGATTTAATCATACAACAGATGAAAGGTAACTTTGTTACCAATGACAATAGAATGAGGGCCTATAGGACTGCTGCCACTAATATACTCAATGCATTCACTGAATTCAAGCTGGCCAAGATTTCAAGAGAGCATAACATTCATGCACATAGCCTAGCCACTTTTGCTAGTACATGCAAGCTTCCCTTTGAGCCAAATCATCATTTTACAGCTGAAATAAAACATAGGCCTGTTGTCCCAAATAACGTTAAAGATTGGCAAGTGTTCGAAAATGATGCCCAGATTAATAATTTCCTCACTCTTGAGCATGAATTTGCAAATATTAACATTGACATGGATGCTATGAACGATGCCCAACAACAAACAAATGAAAACCAGCAGGCTATAACAGCTGCAACAGCCAAACAAATCCTGAACCCAACTGTTTTTAACAAAACAAACATAGAACAGCTGAAACAAATGCATTTGGAGGAAATAGCCAAAACAGAGGCCGAAGTCATTGACTTAAAAGATAACTTTCTGCCTGCCGGCCTAACCCCATTAGAAGACATGTTTGATGCAAATGATGTTCCTAAAAAACCAAAAATGCAACCATTGAATTCTGATATAGAAGAACACAACATTGGGACAACAGAGAAGCCAAAAATGATCAAACTATCCAAAAATTTGCCACCTGATCAAAAGCCCAAGTATATTGATTTATTTAAAGAATTCCAAGATGTATTTGCTTGGAGTTATGAGGACTTGAAGTCCTATGACACCTCATTAATTCAACACACCATTCCCTTAAAACCAAACCAGAAGCCCTTCAAACAGAAACTGAGGAGAATCAATCCTGTGCTTCTCCCTTTGATTGAAAAGGAAGTGAAAAGAATGTTTGAAGCAGGTATCATAGCACCCATCAGATTTTCTGAATGGGTATCCAATCTTGTTCCCACAAGAAAGAAAACAGGTGAGATTAGACTTTGTGTAGATCTGAGAAATTTAAACCAAGTCTCCCTAAAAGACCACTATCCTTTGCCCAAGATGGATCACATCCTACAAAGAGTAGTGGGATCATCTAGAATCTCTCTGCTAGATGGCTTTTCAGGTTTCAATCAAATACTTGTTCACCCGGATGACCAAGACAAGACAACCTTTACCACACTGTGGGGAACATTTAAGTATGTAAAGATGCCATTCGGACTTAAAAACGCTGGTGCCACCTTTCAAAGAGCAATGGATGTTGCATTTGCCAAGGAAATACATGATTTCTTAGTTGTCTACCTTGATGACTTGACCCCATTTTCCAAATCTGATCAAGAGCACCTCAAACACTTAAGGCAAATATTCATGACATGTAGGAAATATGGCATTTCCCTGAATCCCAAGAAGTCTCTCTTTGGCCTTGAAGAAGGCAAATTACTTGGCCACATCATATCAAAGGATGGGATTAGAATTGATCCTGAAAGAATCCAAGCCATCCTCCAAATCCCATATCCAAGAAACATAAAAGAGCTACAAGCATTCCTTGGAAAGATCAATTTCCTAAGGAGATTTATTCCAAATCTAGCCGAGCTGATAAGATTATTAAGCAACATGTTAAAAAAGGATGCCAAGGTAAAATGGTCTCTTGAAACCAAGCAGGCCTTTGAGAGTATAAAATTTGCCTTAACCCAAACCCCAGTCCTCACCAGCCCACAATTTGACAAAGATTTTATCATTTTTTCTTTTGCATATGATCATACTATAGCTGTTGTCCTTTTGCAAAAGGATGAACAGGGAGCTAAAAAGCCGATTGCATTTTTACATGGTCTATTCTCTATCATTACAAGGATAAACTTCCCTCAATAAGAGTGGCATATCTCTCCATGAGACATTTTCCTATAAGAAATATCACTCATATGGGCCCTCCTTCAGCATGACAAGATAATAAATTCTCACATGATGTGGCATAAAAGTATCCTTCAACATAATGCTAACAAAGATCTTAACAACAAAATCATCATCTCAACAAATCAAAAGAAATACATGGCATAACAACATCATATACCTCCACTTTCGGGGATGGCCTGAAAATGCAAAGCTCTGCTCACGAAATGGACTGCATTGTTGAATTCATGGTGCAAAGTTGTGGCGAATGACTGTAAAATTGACCTTGTTCTGACACCGTTAAACTTTGGACCCTCGGGAATCTCAAAGATTTCTCCAAAGATTCCTTCCTGAAGATGGGCGAAAAATATGCTGCTCAGATGAAAATTATGAGCACACCATTGTGCTCCTTGTGAAATTATACGAAAGATGACTATAAAGTCAGCATCATTCTACCTCTTTCAAAATTCAGCCTCCAAGTGAATCTTTTAGATTCCTCAAGATTCTGCAAAGATTCCTCACTGCTAACTGCCTGAAATTATGTTGCTCAGATGAGGAAACGAACCAAAACATCATGTTTCTTGTGAAATTCTGGTTAGTTTGAGTATAAAATTGGCATGATTCTGTCACTCTAAAAAAATTCCCTCTCGCAGAAAATCTTTTAGTTTCCTCACTGCATCAGAGAATATTCCTGTAAAGATTCCTTGAGAATCTATCTCGAAATTCATGCCATCAAAGTTCCATCTCGGCTCTAGGTTTCGACGTGTTCATGGTTCCAAGTGCTCTCGACTCTGTTCCGCCTACCCCCTGCTGAATGAAATGCAATAGTTTAAGTAGCATTGAGCGAGCGGAGTTTACAACACTTGGGCTAATGGCCCATTGGTTGTCGGTGATTAAAATAGGATTTTGGACCAGGAGGTTCAAGAGTCTAACCCGCGGAACCCCTGTTTGGCACCTTCACAGTTGACAATGTTTGGCGCATTTTGTTTTATTTCAAAAATGGGTTGGAGTCATTGCATATGGGGGATGGGGATGCCTGTGGAGCAGACCAACCACATGGTCGGGCGGGTTCGATCCCCGTCGACCCCTTGTCGATTACCATATATGTATGATGGCAAGTCTGTCATTGTCATTCCACCATAAATTAAATATTATATAACAGTTGGGTTCGGTGGGCGGGGTTTGAAAGCTCGCCCAACCAACCCTTTTTAAATATATTTTTTTTGTTTCGTATAAAACAACTAGCCAAAATTTTCGACTGGTTTTTAAGGGTCACTTGAAAAATTAAAGAGGCGAAAAATTTGTCCATTCTGGAAACCAGACTCCGTGCGCCGGAAAATTCCAAATTGTTGCCTCGTTAGTGGCTACCACTGGGCCTACTTTGACCAAAAATTTGATCGTGAATATCTTGAGCATACGAACTCGGATTTAAGTGTTGTTCATGCCGTTGGAATCAGTATGACGAGAACTACAATCTGGTTCTGATTCCACTTTAATCCAACAACCTTTAGTTTTGAGATTTTTCAAAAGCCACTTCTAAATTGTGAGTGTTTCTGGTGCCACCTAGATCACTCATCATCATCTTTACAAATTAAAACTTGAGGAACTATTGTAGATGCAACCAAGCTTATTTTTATATCTGTAGTGAGAGAGGAAGAGAGGGAATTGGTAGAGATTTTTTCAAGCTACTTTGTGCAATTATCTAGTGCATTCAATTTTTTTCCCCTACTTCTCCATCACGTTGAGTGTACAATGAAATAAATTCCCCAATCCCTATACTGCACACTGAAGAAATCAATCTTAAGAGTGCTCCTCCGGCAATTTCACATTTTCATAACCTAGATTTTGACAACAATCGCTACCGATGAATGCCCACAGAGATGCCTGTACGAAATCCTGGGTATTGATCTCAATGCTCCCGCTGAAGAAATCCGTATAGCATATAGAAACTTAGCCTTGAAATTTCACTCGGGCAAGGTCGCCTAGAGCGATGTTTCACTGGAGGAGGAAACCGACTAGTGCCATGAAATCCTTGTCGTGTTTGAAGCATTATTGGATCTAGAGGAACGGTCTCTGTACAATTCTCAGAGCTCCTTTCAATTTCCATATATTTCTATGTACAGTGTGACAAATTACAAAAACACAAACAAAAATTCAAGATTTAAAAAAATTCAAATGATATTGAGTCACAAAATTGGGAGGAAGAGGAGGGCTTTAAATAAGAGTGAAAGGCACGAGTCCAGGATCTTCACTTGATGGGAGTATGAAACCGCCATGAACCTTCACGAGTGAAGAATGAACCATCATGATCTTTCGATGTAATGATAGCCACGGGAAGAATAAAATGAAACGATGAATCAAAATAGTAAACATTATTAGGGAGAATAATATATATTTTTAATTTTCACATCGTTACAATCACCGAGAGAACAACCTCACTTGAAATCATCATTGTTAAAAGTTGTTTTAGATGAAGCATATTCCGATATCAACAAATACCGTCTATTAATCTTTTAGAAAATCGAAAATCTACAAGTCCAGATCCACACCCGAGTCAAAATATATACGCATTAGACATAATTAGGGTTTGATATATTAATCTTAGGGCTTATAATCTTAAGGTTTATAATATTAATCCTATATATGATAATTATAATGTAATAATATTAATTATTATGATTATGATTGTAATTATACTATAAAAATACTAAATTCTAAGGGTTTATATTATTATTATTATGTTAAGATTAAGATTAGAAACTTTAGTATGTATAATAATATATTAGAGTTTATAATATTAATCTTAGGATTTAATATTTTAAATCCTAAGATTAATATTATTATAATATTATTGTCCCAAGGAGGAAACTCAATTGGTGATCGAAGTAATGTGAAATTTGTGAAAACTAAGAAATTCAAGATTCAAATCCCCGGTTGTGACCTGATTTATGAACAGGAGAACAGGCAGTAGACCCCTAGAGGTTTACTAGTAGCTATGTGTCAGGCAGGTTGATGGGCTCCTTTGGGATTAAAAAAAATATTATTATAATATTATAATACTATTATCATAATATTATAATATAATAATATTTATAATCTTAGGGTTTATAATATTTGGTTTATATTGTGACGCGGAAGAGTATATAATCTTATTCAACGTCGCATTGTGAAAAATATTGTCTTGATGCTTTAATCAATTTGATAATCATTGTCGCAATGTTACTTTACATTGCAATTTATTCGTTGCATTGCGACATTACAAAATTGGGGTTAAATATTAAGGTTTATAATATCAAGCCTAGGGTTTATAATGTTAATCTTAGGGTTTATAATATTGTGTTTTAGAATGTTAGTGTTTATAATATTTGGTTTATTATTAGGGTTTAATATTGTGATGTTGGAATGGTACAAAAATCTATAATCATAGGGTTTATAATATTAATCCTAGGATTTATAATCTTAGGGTTTATAATATTAATCGTAGGGTTTATAATATTAATCTTACAGTTTATAATATTGGGTTTTATAATGTTAGGGTTTATAATATTTGGTTTAATATTACAACATTAGAATGGTATGGAAATCTATTCAATGTCACAATGTGACAAGCATTGTTACAATGCGATAACGAGAGTGAAAATCATTGCCATAATGTTACATTACATCGTAATTTATTCAATATAACATTGTGATATTTCAAAATTAGGGTTTAATATTAGGGTTTATAATATTACAGTTTACTATTCTTCCTGTTTTGGTGTAATTAGTTACTTTTATGATAGAATTCCATGTTCCTATTTTCACTACAAGAGATGACATCAATATAACTTGAATTTGACAATGATTTATATTATCATATTATTGTGTCAACAATATATGTGAATATTTTCTCTAGCATTATGCTAGGTGAACCGATCAACACATGGCTTAAGTTTTTCTGCAATGTCGAAAAATGGATCTAATGGAACATTGAGGCATAATTATGATTGAAATGCTCCCATAAAAGGTAATATTAACCTATAAATTTTTAACGTCTTGCAAATCTTGTCTCATGCCAAGATTATAAATTCTTATTGGTTATTATGAGCGCTAATGTCTAGAGTATTGACATAATTCATAACCTAAACATTTATTTGAGGCCAACTTACTCTTGGAATAGTGGTATGCTTGTAATGTTTAATTTACTATTATTAAAACACATTTTCCCTACTATTGACTTGCAATGGTTAATAAGGTTCTTATTTGTTTAATTGGTGCAATCTGGGCGTGTTTAATTTACTATGTTTAAAAGACATTTATCCTACTGTTGACTTGCAATGGTTAATAATGTTTTTATTTGTTTAATTAGCGCAATCTCGGTGTGGTTAATTTACTATGGTTAAAACACATTTTTCCTACAGTTGACTTGTTATATAAATCTTCTTCATTACATTGTATAAATTTGGACTATGATGTTATTAATGTCTCTCAAACATTCCTGCATTTCTTTTCCATGTAATTAAAGCAATATGATACTTCAGAGGGTCTATTAGATAATGTAGGTAAATTAAGAGTTTGTTTGAATTTCACAATTCAATAGTACAAATGTATATTTATATAAAAATATAATTCTTGTAGTATGAGAAGGGGAGAGACAGAGCCCCAAGAGTTAGCTCAACCGGTCAAATTAGTGCCTCGCCAATCGGGAGGTCACAGGGTCAATTCCTGAAAGTTCTTGGGGTCAGGTCAGTAAATAGGCCGAGGGGTGTGATTCCCTTCAGGGTCGATCTACCCAGTTCTTACCGTGGACGTAGCAGCTACCCAGTGACCATGGGTATCCGTGAACCACATGTGAAAAAAAAAGAGAAGGGGAGAGACAGAGAGGAAATAATTTCAAGAAGAGTTCCTCAACTGTGTGTTTAAAGAAAATGTGCAACTAGCTAATCTTTTTTTCCAAAGAAAAAAATCGTAATTCCATTAATATGATTAACAAAATTATATTGTTCACATACACCTATCAAGAAACCGGTGCATTTCCATAGTTTGTCCTATTCCAAAACAGGAAAAGTAAGGATTCCCATTAGCTAGAGGCATACCCGAAACAACAAATTGTCTAGTATATAGAAAATTGTCATGGTTTCAAAAACAAAACCATCTAAAACAAATTGCCAATCATAGCCATTGGAAAACTTATCAAGCATCATGTGCCAGAGAATCCCTTCAAGAGAAGGGACATTTACAACAAAAAGTGAGGAGATCACTGTCAAGAAGACCAGTGGAAAACCAAAACATAAATAACTGTTAGCTAAGTGACCAGAAACATGCATATCAACAACATATGAAAACAAAGGAAAAATATAAGACTATATCATGGGGCTAGGGTTAGCCCCCCCATCAACCTGAATCCTGTCCTCATAAGGCCTGTGATAGTATTCATAGTGTAACGGAGCAATGTGTTATGTTACCTACCAGAGGCCCCTATCCAAGAGAAGGTCTTCTTTAGAAAGTTGGTTTGCTTCCCTGTTTCTTTCTCTGTAAACATGCTTGCAAGAGAATTGCACAAAGTCAAGACATAGCCTTCTGATATCCATAACAATGTTTTCCAAATAAATGTTCCTACAATGTTGCACACCATTCACCCAATTTACCACCAACAAAGAGTCCCCCATTATTTGTAAACATTAGCACCCTTTTTCTCTTGCAAAGGCAATTAAAGATCAGCATGCCAATGTCTCATCCTAGTTATTGGTACCACTGCCTAGGAAAATTTTTACATGATAAGAATGTTGAACATACATAAAGACAATGAAGCCACCACTCGCCTGAAACCCATTATTTTGAGCTGCCCTATCGTAAAAACCCCAGGGCATTTCAACATTAACAATTTCCTCTCTAATATGTCTAATAGGAGCTATGCATTTGATCTGTGGATAGTGACTTAAAATAGCAGTGCATTCCACTGCTATCTTCCCAGGGTAGGAAACAAGATCTCTAAAGATTGACTGGTTCTAGGCAATCCAAACCCCCCAACAAATGATGAAGGGTAAATCACACCCCAATTTATTTAAGTGGTCCCGATCCTAGGATAACCAGACATCAACAAAGAGGTCCCCATTCCATCAGCAAGGAGTTCACAAGATAGCCCGACACTCCAACCAAATTCATTGAGTGAAGGGGCATGAGACGAACAGGTGATCCAGAGATTCACAAGATTTCTTGCGAAGCAAGCACCAACCCATCCCAACCATATACCTTCTCTGCATTACCTCTCAGGTGGCAATTTTACTTGCCATTATACACCAAATGAGAAATTTCGATTTGGTTGGACATTTTACCTTCCACACTACTCTCCACTGCCATTCAGGATCACAAGGTTGATTTTGAGACATGATGTGAATGTATCCCAATTTTGGAGAATAAATATTGTGGGGGGGTTGGGGGGGCGAGGGGGGTTGAAGTCTAAATTAGATCATCACCCTTATCATTTAACCTAATAAATCCCCTTTCAAGCGCTCCCACGACGCCTCCATTCCTCACGGAAATCCACAGGCATGTTTAAGTCTTCTGCAGTGAGCCAACCTTGTCTCCAAATCGTGGAAGTACGATGATTTGCAACTTGGGAGAGGCGGGTGAAACCCTCATCCCGAAGGAAAAGGATAATTTCTTGAGGGAGGATATGATGCCCCTCACTGGCAGGCCAAGGGTCATATCCCAATCTGAGTCTCTGACCATTTCCAATCTTCCAGGCAAGATAAGATGCGATCATATCAAAAGAGTTTAGAACCGCCCACCAAACAATTGAAATATTTCCTTTCGGTTTGACTAGAAGTCTAATCCAATTTTCTAGAGACATAGGATTGATGTATTTCCGCATCACAACCTCTAATTCGAGACTATTTATGGACACCAAACACCATCCACAATTTATTGCTAGAGCTTTTGCAAAATAAAAGATATTATTTAGCCCCCAGCCCCCCCACAATTTTGGATTGGCGATTCTCATCCATTTGACCCAAGGTAAAACATTCTTGTCGATTGTTCGTTCCCAAAGATATTTGAAGCGAATCCATCTCGCTTTTTCCAAGACTCCTTTAGGGATCTAAGTAAGGGCCATCCAATAGACAAGGATGGCTTCTAACACCGATTTTTTCAAATCCAAACGACCGGCCCAGGAGGGCCATTTGTGACTCCAGTTTGAGAGCCTCTTCTCGAGTTTTGCAATGAGCTAGTGCCAATCTTTGATTCCAGGGACAATTTTAGGGGCTAATATTCGCCCATGGGCTAACTTTCTATACTTTTTTCCAAAAAAAGATTTGCTAATTTCCATTTTTTTGTAAAAATGATTCGCCCAAATTTTATAGAATGAAATTATTTTACTCTAAAATTCGGCAAGGTTTCTAAACTTTAAGATCTAAAATTTTCCCTGTTCGATTCTATAGCAATTTGGCTTAAGATGGAAGTCTAAGTATTTCAGACCTGCCTCAAAGGTCAAGATAACATATGGGAAAAAAGATCTGATATTTAGAATGTCTTGGTACTCAACATTATGGATGGTTATGGATGATTTTAAAACATTGATGATCATACCAATAGCTCTGCAAAATAACCCCAAAATATCGTGAAGGAATTTAAGTTCATTCAAAGCGGCATTGCAAAAGATTAAGACATCATGGACAAAAAGAAAATGGGAGATGTGCAAATTCTGAATAATTCTTATGCCCTAGAATTCTTCTCTTCTCTTTGCTACCTCGAGCATTCTACTCAGCCCTTTAGCAACAAGAAGAAAAAGGAGCAGGGATAGAGGGCACCCTTGGTGCAAACCTCTCCCAACTCTAAAAAAGGGGCAAGCTGTCCCATTGATAAGCACAACAAAAGAAACTAAGGACATGCATCCCATGATCCAGTTTATGAAAGGAACTTCAAAACCAACCTGAGTGAGAATAAGACGAATAAAGAGCCAGCTCACACAGTCATAGGCCTTGGATAATCCTAGCTTGAGAATCATCCCCATCAAATTCTTAGTCTCAATGTTGTGCAATCCTTCTTGGGCCATCCCTATAGCTTCATGGATTTGTCTACCATCCAGGAAGCCTAACACAGCAGATAGATTGGGAGAGGAATGGTTTAATCCTCATGGCAATCACTTTAGCAATGATTTTGTAGATGCGGTTGCATAGTGAGATAGGTCTGAAATATTCAAATGAGGAAGGGTTCGCAACTTTAGGGATCAGGGTGATGAAAGTTGAATTGAAAGCCAGAAGAATGCGACCCTCCCACCTGGATTCATTAATTACCTGTAGGAGATCCTCGCCAAGGAGCTCCAAGAATTCCTGAAAAAATTTGATAGTCCACCCATCAGGTTCAGGGTTCGTCTTTATAGAAGCTGGACAAGACTCCTTTAAGTTCATCAACTGAAACTTCCTCCATCATATTCCGATCAATGCAATAAAGAAATTGAACCAGCCTAAAAACAGTCTTCAAATAGCAGTTAGCCAGAACGAGAGGTGAGAGGTGAAGCTTGGAATGCAATTGGAACCCACTCATTCGAATTTTTTGTGAGATCAAAATGTTTGAAGATGGAGAGAACCAATCCACCAATAACTTCAAAACAGAAAAATATGGCAAGTTCTTGTTCAAGCATGGAAAAAAAAAGAGGGAATTGCAGCAAGGCTGTGGGAGACTCATAAAGATCTGTGACTGTAGTTGAATGTACTCGAGAGCGACCACCCTCTCTGAATATGAGAAGAGAGAGCTCTGTATCTGTAGTATTTTTGATAAAAATAGAATATGTTTTTAGTGTTGAAAATATTTATCCCCCTATAGGGTTTTCTCCACCTAAATAATTGTCACTATATTCTTCACCGTAGAGCTGCGTTTTTGTTACCCTTTCAATGGTATTCAACATAGAATATTAAGTGCAAGTACATTAACTTAGGCCTGTAAATTTAGTGTTAGTGCCTGACTGTTTGTAGCTCTGTCTATTGCTCACTTTGTTCTTTGCTTTTCTCTTCCTTGGTTAGTACTGCTGTCTACATCGATTTCAGAGGCACTTGAGGGATGAAATGGCGCAGAGAACCGTGAGACAGATGCAATGATAAATATGTAAGTTGAAAACTTACAGTGAATGTGAACAACTTTCCATGTTCTTTGCTTTTTTCTTCATGGTTAGTCCTACTGTCTACATTGATTGCATCGGCACTGCAGGCATGAATAGTGCAAAGATTCATGCTAAAGAGATGCAGTGATAAATATAAAAACTTACAGTAACTCTGAAGAGCTTTCAATAGGGTAATTCAGTCACTGCAACTTTTAGGGTGTTGAATATGAAAACTTACAGTGAATGTGAAGAGCCTACCAGCCATATTAGTCGCTGCAACAGTGCAACCTGCAACTTATAGGGTGTTAACATAGGGATTATTTTTCGGAAAGTTAAAGATTTTTTTCAACACTATTGTATAGCAATTACTATTCGAGTGTCAATGAGTGTCGGATAAATTATATACAACATTCATCCAATTCAAATATTGGCCATATTGTGACCAGTGCCATAGATGTGAATGTAAATTATAAAACAAAACATACAAATTAAGAAGGAAAAAAGCCTTGCATTTCGTAGTTGTACAGAGACGCAGTGATGGATATGAAAACTTACAGTGAACATGAAAAACTTTCCATAGGGTAATTCAGAAACTGCAACTTATAAGGTGTGTTAGGTGTTAACACGGATTATTTTTCCAACAAGTTTTGGAAAATTATTTATTTCCAACACTTTTTTACAGCAATTACTGCAAAAAAATCCCACAAGATCCGAAAAAGATTGAAAAATGATTTACGATGTGAACAGAGTGTCAGATTCTTAATCTTTAATTTCAGAGCATGATCTATTTCAGTGACAGATATTGATCTTTATTTTGTTTTAATCCCTTCCTTCTATTTTCTTATGAATGAAAAAACAAAAGAAACAATTTAAAGTTAGAAATCAGACTGCGCCAAATAACTAATGGATCGAAAATTACTGCAAGTATTGGAATCCGCGGCTTGAATGCTGCAACACTTCAACATTTTCCAGTATTTAATGCATTAAAGTCGAGAAAATAAAGGATAGAAATAACTGAGAAATACATTTGGATGACAGATAACATATTATGCTCTCAAATGTCAACGATTTATGGCATGCTTAAATGTGAAAATTTGAAAGAATGAGAAATTATTGAATAGTGTGGGGGAAAACAATCCTCATCCCATTGTTTTCGTTGCAGAAGAAATTGCAGCCTAAACAGCGATGCAGAGGATCTCTAACGCTGAATCGGCGCGAGATGTAGGAAGATGCAAGGCACGAGAGGTAGCAATCAGTCCTTCTCCAGCGGAGGCGCCCTCGCCCTCATTTTTGGGTGATTTGTTGATGGAAGTTGGATGATAATACATGCGCGATGTCTGAGGGCAGTGAGATTGAAACCTGGTAAAGATCCTTATACCGGCATCCACCATTTCCATGTATTTCGCCATCTGCACCAATAAATTCAGTTTGCCGCCCCTACAACAAACAGAGCGTAAGTAATCAGAGGGGGGATCTCAACAAAAAGAAAGTAGCAGCAGCAGATGAACGCTTCCACCACCACCAGGAGGAGGAGGAGGAAAACGACTTCGTGGGCATGGGAATGGAACTGCAATCGTGAAGAGATGGTAAACTTATACAGTTGTGGTAATCTGTTGTTCTTTGGAAAGTGGTGGGAACGGAGGACTGATTCGCGTGATTTCCTCCCTTCGTTCCGTCACTGGTCTTGCAAGTACAGCCTGGCAGGAGCAAGGAGTATTCCTCCTTCCTTCATGCATCTGGTTCAGCTCCTGGCGGTCCATATGACCGTCGGAAACCACGCGAATGTTGCCCCGACGATGTTCAAACGAGCCCAAAACAAAGTTCCAAACTCCAACTCATTAACCAACGAACTCGTGACACGTCAGTCCATTTCATTAACGAAGGCTGTCGTTGAGATGTTGGAAACAACATTTACCTTTTCCATTTTCCATAACTTTTCATATTCAGATTAACTGATTTATTATTTTTATGTTTTTAACATTTTCCACGTTTTTATACCGAAAATTTCGTTATTTTTTTTCTCCAATTTTGGGTAATTTTTTGTTCTAATTTGGTAGTTATAAGGGGCTGAGAGAACCATTTGCTGCTTCTTCTTCTTTTTGTCTACAATTTTAAGATATAAGAAAAAAATATTTGGTTTTTAAAAATATAAATAATATATTAAAAAATCGAACGTAAAACACTATTTATTTAATATGGTTAAAAAATAGAATATAAAATACTATTTATTTAATATCGTTCATTAAAAAACGGAATTTCATTCCAATTGAAATTTTTATTTTTATAATTTTTATTTTTATTTTTATATTATAATTTTTGTAATTAAATGAATAATTCTAAACCTAGTGTATTTTTTTCTCTTCATTCATTTTGAAGATGTAAAATTAATGGCTCTTACATTTAGATATAAGTTTTTTGGATTAATCACATTGTTGGTTCGAAACGTCGAAAATCCTAACAATGTGATTAATCTGGAAGACTTATATCTACATTATGGATCACAAAACTTTGAGATTTGGCTCTTACATTGTTGTAAGGCTTTTCTAATTATAATTTTTCTATTAAAATCACTATTGGAAGTGAGGAAAAATGTCACTATTGTTTGTTATGGCTATAATGAGTTGTTTATAGTTTTTCAAGGGTTTATCTAGTTGTTTATAAGCATTTGAGGCCCAATATACATTCTAGCACACATGAGGAAGTTGTCCCATAATAGTACAATTCAATCTTTTGAGCATTTGAGAGATTGTACAACTTTTTTTTTTACTAGTAGAGGGTTGTAAATAGGTAGCAGTTGTAACGTACCCATCGACCAATCATGTTTAGGTAGGTGGGGTACTTGACTTTTCCTCTTAATCTTAACACCACTCTAAAACCACTTAGGAGATCATGAATGTATTCTACTCATCGATAACATCCAATGACCGTATTTTTGCTCAAATATGAGTTTGAGACAAAAAGTTATGACCTTTTAAAGATCTTAGACTTCTCCTCTTGATGACATCATCATGCCTATGTGACACACATTCCCATGCTGTATCGCACATTGACACATCACTCCTTATATGGACATTCACCAAGTTTCATGCCCTTCAAGGAAACTCTTATATTTTATGTAGTATACCTTATAAAATTATCCCCTTACACCAAATAAATTTTGGTGTAGTGATATGTCACATCCCATAGTTTTTTCCTAATATGACAGTTTTTTTCCTAATATGACATATCGATTAAAAAGAAAAATATTTTTTTCTGAAATGTGTTATGACGTTATAAAATATTTTCTCCTCTACCATGTTGAGGAACTAATTTATTACATATAATTGGAACAAGATAGATCATCGTTAACCTATTAATTTGGAATACTATTACTTGTGAGATGTAATGCAGTCTGTGCAAGCTACGAATTCTTAACTTCCACAAAATTTTTAACATATTCTACCAAAAAGAAATTGCATTATCGCACTTCTCTGGAACCCAATAACTCTTATCAATAATCACATACTTCAACACTTAATCATACTAATAAAAGACTTATTGTCACCAATAAATCTCCTTAGACGATTTGGATAATCCCTTTTTCTATAAATCCCAACTCTCATTGTGGGAAGGCTTTGATTAAAAAAATAACTATGAATTAGAAATTAAAACATATTTACAAGAAATTGGAACACATGCCTCCGATATCTTATAATGAATGTGTAGGTGCTAATAAGTTGAAATGACACTCCATTTGTTTGATGGTAAGTACCTTGTTTTGGTCATGTGAAAAATGCTTTATGCCAACTTTTATTACATGCAAATATCCTCATGATGACTTGGAGGATACGCTGGAGGTGCACTACAGGTGATCTCAAATTATTAAAAGTCACCATGAACTATAGCTACCCAATTAGTTTAAAATTTTGTGTAGGTGGAAAAATGGAATGCTATTTGTTGGCATATGAAAGTCAATCAGAATTATTTGCTGGTTGTACTACTGAATTCAGGGCATATCTGAGGCATTTTTTTATTAACTTTTGAAATGGTGGCTACAAGCCCAATTTTGCAGGTTGTTATAGGTTTGACTTTGTAGCAAACCTTTTGGATTCAGACAAAACTGAGGCATTTTTTTATTAACTTTTGAATTGGTGGCTACAAGCCCAATTTTGCAGGTTGTTATAGATTTGACTTTGTAGCAAGCTTTTTGGATTCAGAAAAAACCATGTAGTTGTAGCAACTATCATAATGACTTTCACATGTGGTAAGGGATGTACAACAACTATGATTGAAGAATAAACCTTTATGCAAAATCTTGTGACAATGTGTCCACACATGGGCCCTCACTTCAAAAGAAAATGCAAATTACATTATTTCCCTTCATGTTAATGAGAAATCAAATGATATATTAAGATATGTAATAGAAAGCACCTTAAGCGTAAATCTCGCATCTAAGCATTGAAATCGATAAGACGACGTTATGGGTGAATGAAAAGGGGATAAAAATTAGGAAAAGAGTTATAGGGGAATGAAAAGGGGATAAAAATAAGGAAAAGATGATGTTAAATGATGGTAATTTTGTAACACATTATTTTTCTTCAAATTTTATATGGTCCATGTTTTTATGTAATTTTGTACATTCGTATCAACCAAATTGTAAGGACACATATTGAATGATGTTTTTTTTTCAATGCATATTGATCAAATTTTTTCAAGGTGATGGTTCATCTTCAAAGCAAAGATTAATTCCTAAAGTCTCATTGAAATCTACACAAGGAAATAGTTTGAGTCAACACAAGACTACAATGTTGCCATTGTTGTCAACTAGGTATGCAGGTTGAGTCAACACAAGACTACAATTTTTCCTTTGTTGTCAACTAGGTATGCTCGTTGGTCTTTCGATAATAATGTATGCATATGTGTCCATGTATAAGCTACCATGGACCATCCTACAAGAGGTGATCTGTAGTGACTTGTCATATTTGCAACAACTAATAAATGGCCTATTTCTCATTACAACATGCCAAAGGAGGTTTGAAGCATGGGTGTTGTAATCTTTGTAGTTGTGGTTGCCACTGAAGAGGCTACCAACATAATTGATCTTTGAATATTCCAAGGACATTATATGTAGTATATAATATTTCTATGTTTCACAACCCAACAAGCACCTTTGTACGTGTCAAAAATGATTTTCAATCCACATACCATATATAATGTAGCCTCCAATGAGTCTCAACTTGATTTTTTGCTTGATGGTTCTTCTGGGGCAACATGTTCCTTTTTCAATGATTTCCTTGGCTTGTCCATGTTAGTTACTTTGTTTTTGTATTCTCTCCTATGGAGCAACAACAATGTCTCTTCTCCTATTACTGGTTCTTGTGGAGCAACAACATCGTCTCTTCTATTGTTGTTGTTAGTTCTTGTGTGGTAGCAACAATGCCTTATATTCTTGGTTCTTGTGGAGCAACAATAAGGCTTCTTGATGTTGGTTCTTGTGTAGCGACATCAATGTTTAATATAGATACACTAATGTCTTCTTCTTGAATAACTTCAATCCTTCTCTCATTATTTTTTTCTTGATATTTAGGGAGGTGTTGGGATGGATCAAAATGTGGATGAAGAGTATGATGATGTCATCATTTAGATGGAGTGGTGAAATTTTTGGATCAAATAAGGGTAGGGTTTGTATGGGCATGATAAGTGATGGTGTGGTCATGAAAGGTAAAGGTGATGATGTCGCCCACCCCACCTCGCACCCCACACACACCAAATTGAAGTTTTTTTCCATTCTTAGAAAAAATGACAAATGGTAAAGAAGTAGGATTGGAAAGAAAAAGGCTTAAGTGGCTTTCCAAATACGAATCTAGAGTATTCAATGAATCTAATAAATAAATAGAAATAAGAAGCATACCTTTACCTACCTAAGCATTCCATGAAATTTACAACAAATATATGATTCTCCATAGAAAATTCTCCACATGTTCTCATTTCATAGAGAAAACATCTTTGGAAATATTTTCAACGACTATCAACAAATTTTCCTCCTGGTTTAGAGATATATTTATTAAAGCTTTGAGGGAAGGTTACTTCTACAACAACTTTTTCTACTATAGGTTTTTGTGTGATCTAGGTGGATATTGTCTATTCCACTTGGATGCCCAATGATGTTTCCTTTCATTTCCTTGAATTCTAGCACAAATTTCTATTTTTGGCAGTTTTTTCGGGTCCTAAACTTCAAGAGCCATTTTGAGGTCCTAAAAGACGTTTTCTAGTAATTTGGAGAGACCAAAAACGTGCTATAATCTATTTATATATTCCATTTTTCTCTTCCTCGTGGATATCTTTGAAATGAGGTATTATGATATGAAAACATAGATCGTATGTCAAAGTTACGAGCCCGAGAAGTTGGTCGTCCAACTTACCCCAATGGGGCCCAAAAGTGTTGACATTTTATCTCCTAGGGTTAGGGTTTCACACTTCTTATTTATGATAAAAATGCCTACGAGCCTCATTGTAACATAATTCACAAGGCATGTAGCCATCATATCTCTTCTGGGAGATAAAATACCATCGCCCAAGCTAGTTGGTTTCTCTTAGGTATGTAAACAATTTTCAACAATTGTTATTTTATTATTGAAAGTTTGTTTCATTGTATCTCTGTTTTTTGGTTTGAATCTGTATTTCATTTTGTTTTTACATAAATTAGGATCAGTGGTATCAAAGTAGTATGATCTTTCTCTGTTTTTCTATGCATGTCCCCAACGAGGTTGGGTTATAAGGAGTTGGGACTTGAATTGGTTAAACGGGCCTTACATGATCGGTCTTGTCAACCCTGACAACTTCCCATGGTAGAAGAAAAGAAAGATGAGGGAGTAGGATATCGTTTCAAAATATTTCTCGAAGAGGCCTTCAAGCAACAAATGAATGTGATGATGGACAATTTTTCCCAGATCCTTCGATGGGTAGCAACAGACAAAGCATCTTCATCTAGTAGTCCCTTCGGAGGCGCTACCCCATTTAAGGTACAAGTTAAATTTGACATGCCTATATTTGAAGGCCAAATAGATGTAGATGCCCTAGATAAATGGTTGAATATGCTAGAGGGATATTTTTCAGTCCATAATTTTTTTCGATAGGGAAAATATTACCTTTTCACTCCTCAAATCCACCCCCCATGTCAAGGACTGGTGGGAAACTTATTGTGAGTAGAAGGACAAGGAAGAGGATCTCTCATTATTTTTCAGTACACCCTCTTGGAATTCTTTCCAAGATGTCGTCAAGGAACAATATTACCCTGTCGGAAGCTATGAAGATAAGTACATAAAGTGGACCTCACTACAAGGAAGGGACCAAGATGTGTCAGAGTTCACAAACATTTTCCATACCCTCCGCACAAATGTTGGTATCAAGGATTCTGAGTGGCATCTGATACTCAAGTATCATGGTTGTCTACATAAATACATCCAAGAAGAAATGGAGTTCCTTAACATCTCCTCGCTTGGCGCAACATACAAATATGTTGTGAGGATCGACCAGAAGTTTAAATAGAAAAAGTGGTACTTTGGATTTACAAATTTGAAGCAGGGAAAAGGCACCTCTAAACAATAGAACAAAGGACAGAGGCAAGGTGGAGCGACCCAGGACAACCCATAGAAGCCACAAGCAAAGAATAGCACCACGAAGGCGAAGAAGGACACCGGAAAATGTTGTGAGTTCCACAAGAGCCTCACCCACAACACAAATAAGTGTTGTACTAAGGGTGCAAATATGAATATGGGTTACACTTTTGGGCCATATACGCACTGTGAATTTTGATTCAAAGTAAAAAGATAAATTGTGGAGAATTATGTTGTTGCCCTAATGATATTTTTTCCAAAAATATTTAGTGTTGTATAATATGTCAAATTTCCATTAAATGAAATGTTTGTCCTTGCAAATTTTCACACATCTTAAGAGGTATGTGTGTGTTCACATAGCATAACTTAGTCTAAAATGTGTAATTTTTAATATCTATATATATATATATATATATATATATATATATATATATATATATATATATAAGAGCATGATATATACAAAGAGAGCTAAGTTTTTCATATTATTTTTCTTCTTTTATGCAAAATTATATTTTTTATTATTTTTCGAAGTTGGTGAAGTAATATTTCAATTGCATTTTGAAAACACGTGTTCATGGTTTTTTTTTTCAACTATTTAAATAAATTGAAACTAAGAGTACCCTTTTGAAAACGTATTTTTTGAAATTTTTTCATTGTGTATATTTTAAGTTATTGATTTTTTATTCAATCTTTTTAAAATTGTTCAAAAAAATTCAAGCATTATGTTTAAAAGAAATTAGATAAAAATATCATATGAATTCGAAAATGTCAAACTCATATGCCAGATGTTAGAGGGTTCCTTCCCAAATCCAACATGATCAACTTCGCCACTAAAAGACAAATTCACGAAGATAGTGGTATTTTTTGAAATTTTTTCATTGTGTATATTTTAAGATATTGATTTTTTATTCAATCTTTTTAAAACTATTAAAACAAAATTCAAGCATTATGTTTAAAATAAATAAGATAAAAAAATATCATATGAATTCGAAAATGTCAAACTCATATGCTAGTTGATAGAGGGTTCCTTCCGGAATCCAACATGATCAACTTCACCACTGAAAGACAAATTCTACTTGGAGTGCGCTAAGGTACAAAATGGTGTTGCAGAGAAATTTGCAGAAGAGAAGCTAAAACTCTGTTTTTTAGGCACTCAACAGCTTGATCAAGCACTTAAACCAAAACTCTGTTTTTTAGGCCCTCAAGAGCTCGATCGAGCACTTAAAACACTGAATTGAGTGTTTGAAATTCAAATTTCAAATAGCTCGATCGAGCCATTAATGTGGTTAAATAGAGGCTCCATCGAGCCTATAGTTGGATCCAGCTATCATAATTATCTTAAAAATAAAAAAACAAAGCCTCTCAATGCTTGTCTATAAGCGAATTATAAATCCAAATTTTATTTTATTTTATGTTACTAAGAAAATAATTATAATAATATATAGATAACTTTCTATAAAAGATTTTAACTTTGCTTTTTCAATTTTGAAATTCTTAAAAATGATAATTTTTTTATTGTTTTGATTTTAAATATAACATATTTTTATACTTAATCATTTTATAATTTTTTTATGTAGAAATTTTCAATAAAAATAAATCAAATTATAATAAATAAATAAAACAACAAACTAAGCTAAACTAAATTTTATAATATTATTATTTTAAAAATAATTTTATACGCACATTTAAATCTAGATTATTCAAATTCAAATTAGTCAAGTAATGTTTTAAAAATATATATTGCAAACTAGTAAAAATTTCTATATATAGTTCCCACTTGTTAAGTGCAATCACATTTTACAGGTTGAGAGAGATTTATAACCGCAGATACCATTGCACTCATTACAACTATATTAGCTATAACTTACTAAGTTAATTATTACTGCACTCATTTTTCATCATGTTTATTAACTCCTATGCGACTTTTATAAAATATACATTTACAACCACGTCAAATTCACATTTTTGAGTTACATTTATTCATATAAAAAATTATAATATTTATTAAATCAAATTGATAAATTTTCTTATGTTTTATCAATTTATTATTTAAATTATAACATTGAAAATATAAATCATATTAAAAACTAATTTTTAATTTACCAAATTATAGATATAAGAATATTACAATTTCAATATTAAAATATATGTAAGTTTGATTTTAATAGGTATGATTATCACTGAGAGAATCATGTTTATTAATTCTTCAGTGAATTTTATAAAATATACATTTCCAGCAACGTCAAATTCACATTTTTTATTTACACTTATTTATATATAAAAAATTACAATATTTATTAAATCAAATTGATAAAAAAATTTGTTTATCAATTTATTATTTAAATTAAATTTATAATAAATTTATTATTTAAATTATAACATTGAAAATATAAATCATATTAAAAACTAATTTTTAAGTTACCAAATTATAAATATAAGAATATTACAATTTCAATTTACATAAATTTTAAAATTTCTAGTTTTAAGGCTCATGGAGCTTTAGGGCTCGATCTAGCTCTTAACCTGGGGTTACACATGAGCTCGATGGAGCTTTAGGGCTCGATCTAGCTCTTAACCTGGGGTTACACATGAGCTCGATGGAGCTTTAAGGCTCGATCTAGCTCTTAACCTGGGGTTACACATGAGCTCGATGGAGAGTTAGCTTTAATGCTCGATCAAGCACTTAAATGGTTCGATAGAGCGCTTAAATGGCTTGATTGAGCCATCGTTTTTTTCCACCCAAATTCATCCTCTCTCGCCAAAAAATGTAACCTCGCTCAGTGCTTTCACCCTAAGCTATCATTGGTGGCTAAGCTAGAAGATTCTAAGTCAGATACATGTTCTGACTCTGACCCAGAGACCAACAAGGGGAAGAAGATTATTGATGCAGAACCTAGTGCCAATGTTGCAACCACCAAGGTTAAGAAGATTGAGCTCGAAGATCTAGAGAAGGGTGAGCATCTCTTCCACTCACATATGTGGGTGAAGGGTTCACTATTGTAGTTCATTGTCGACAACGAAAGTCAAAAGAACCTCATATCAACTGAGGTCGTGAAGCGGTTTGGGCCTACCGACAACACCACACCAGCAACCATAGACCATCGGGTGGCTCCACCAAGGGCGAGATCTCCGCATCAGCTAGCAGTGTTGCTTGCCCTATAACATCAAGCCCTTCATGGATGAAGCACTGTGTGATGTTGCTCCCCTTGAAGTTTGTGATGTATTGTTAGACCAACAATACTTGTGGAAAAACCATGTTGTGTATGAGTCCAAACCTTGCACTGTTATTATTACTTTGGGCAGTAAGCTATATAGGATAGTAGAGGTAGCCTCGCCTACTGTCATTTCTTTGATCTCTATAAGCAATGCTGTAAGATCATCTCCTACACCGGGAAATTTGTTTTCTTTCTGATTCTCTCTCAAAGTAAGGCGAAGATCGTGGCGACATCCATGGCCCCCAGAAAGGGTTCCTCCATGCGTCAGAAGCAAGTGGATAAGGTCATAGAAGAATACAAGGACATCTTCTCTTCACCCACATGGGTACCTTTGCACTGTCATGTCAAGAATTCAATCGATCTTACTCCCAGAGCACCTCTACCCAATGGGCTGATATACCACCGCTCTCTTCTGGAAAATGAAGAAACCAAGTGGCAGATTCTGAAGTTGCTACAAAAAGGACACATCCGACCAAGTTCCTCACCTTGTGGGGGCCCAATTGTGCTGGTACAAAAGAAGGGTGGGACCTAGAGACTCAACATTGATTATTAGGCACTGAAAAAAATCACTCTCAAGAACAGACAATCCCAAGACTAATGACCTTTTTGACCAACTCAAGGGGGCCAAGTACTTCAGCAAAGATTGATTTGAAGTCCGGCTATCACCAAGTTCCAATAGAACCCATAGATGTATGGAAGACCGCCTTCAAATCCAATGAGGGTTTTTTCGAGTGGTTGGTCATGTCCTTCGAGTTAACAAATGTCCCTAAACCTTTATGAGGCTACTAGATGACATCTTGCAGCCCTTCGCACAACGTAAATTTCGCTTAGAAAATTATGAAAATTTTAGTGAAAATCTTTGGAAATTCAAATTATGATTAAGCTTAAAAATTTTGAGTATACCAAATTTTTTTTATGGCGTTGAATCCATTTCCATCATAAAAACAAAATTTAAACACTCTATCATTAATAATATGGCCATGTTACTCCTCCCTCCCTTTTATGCAGAATTTGAAATTGGCACAACCCATTCAACAAATCAACACATAGTTTTTTATATATCGTGCCTCCCTTACTTTGGCTTCGGCCGTTTTCAGCGACTTTAGTAACGCATACATCTTGGACTTGGGTGCCATTTTGGAATATGCATTTACCTTTGCTTTTCTCACTTCTCCATATTCTTGTTTTCCACCTTTACTCGATCATTTCATTATTCGTTTGCATCAATTATTTCTGCATCTTCCCCATTATTGGCAGTCCATTATATCCAGAGTCTTCATAATTTTTTTCCTGCTCCTTGTCTTTTTTTTGGGTGTCATTTGGGTTCTACAACATTGTTGAACCAAAGAAAAAGCATATGCAACCAGTTTTAATATGCCAAATGAGAAAATCAAAACGTATCGAGAGGTACTTTTGACTTTATAAAGCATGTGATAGAGTGTGTTGTAATATTATAATCATAATTGCTGTTGAGAAAATCAAAATTAAGATATTTTGGCATTTTTATTACCTAGGGAACCATGGTTACCAAATGCGTTGTCATATTATCATCTCAATGACCGTTGAGAGAGACCAAAATATTTTGACTTTTGTTAAGAGGGGAGAATGGTGTTTGTAATTATTATATTCTCAAGGATGAAACCAAATATATTAGAAGATGAGTATGGTTATTCAATGTGTTTTATTATAAAAGTATGATGGTTATTATTCACATATATTAATTGGTTTTAAAATATTATTTTAACGTATTTTTTTTTAATTTACATAATTTGTTAAGTTAGGAAAGTTAATATTATTACATTTAATTAATTTATTTAATATTTTGTTTCTTATTACATCATAAATTTTATAATTATTAATTATAAATGATAATGTTTTTAATAGTATTAGCACAATATTTTTATAACTAATATTTTTAACTTTCAAGTGGTTTAGATTGGAGTTTGAAGCAACTTATAATTTTTTTTAATGAGAGTTATCTTGCGCTGGTTGATTAGGTATCTAGTCATAGTCATCCTATAAATGGAGGAAGACCTAATTTTATGAGGATATGATAAGGTATATTGTTTCTAATTTTAAGATTGCAAACTGAAGTGTTTGTAATATTGTTTGATCTTGTTTCATGATTCTCTAGAGATATTGCACCAAAACTTTACATCAATATAAAATAATAAAAAAATGAAAATTTTCAAAAAAAATATTTTTTCCAACAATTAAAATTTTATTTTTTTATCATTGTTTTCGAAATAAAAATAAGTTTCCATTTATCTTTTTCTCAATATTATTAAATTCTAATTAAATTTAAATTAACAATTTAATTTAAAATTATCATTTAATTATGAATTAAATAAATATATGAATTTTAATTTTTTATTGGTTTGATAAAAAATATATCTTACTTTTCTAAAATTTTAAACATATAATAAGAAAGAGATATATGCTTTTGATCTTAAAATATTTAGTTATATGATAAATCCTTTTAATTAGAAAATACAACCATCAACACAAATATGAGTTATAAAAAATCTTACATCAAATATAGCTCAACAATCTCTATCCCGTATTAATATGAATTTTATTATCTATTTTTGAGATTTCAAATTATGCTATAAAAATAATCAAACCATTTTTTATACTATTTCCAAGTCTTTCTCTTCCCGTTATTTTTCTCAATTTTCAATCTTTGTAACTTGCTTTCGTTTTATAGTATTCTACGCTATAAGCAACTTTATTCCATACTTCATTAATGTACATTTTCTCAATCGTATATAAATAGTAATTACATTTTTAGATCCATATATAATTTAATATATAAAGTATATAATTAGTAAATACACTTTTAGATCCATATATAGTTGGGATTTATTGAATGTCCAGAAAAAAATTGAAAGAAGTGTAATTTTAATTTTACATATTCTATTTGAATATAAAATAGATAAATATTAAAATCCAATTCTACCATCTTGGCGGTACTGACACGCTAACTGTGTTCTTGCCTTTTTGCTGACAGCTAAGCATCACTTACTTACTGTTCAGACTTTGAAATTTGCGCAACCCATTATTCCTTTGCATCAATTATTTCTGCATCTTCTACATTAATGGCGCTCCATTATATAGGGAGAATTGTTCAAAATTATTTTTTCTAACTTTTCTTTTCTTTTGTCTGTCATTTGGATTGAGCCAAAAAGAAAGCATAAGCGACCATTTTAATATACCAAAGGGTGTTAAAGTAGGTAATCAACTGTGCTGTAATATTATAACCAAGTGATCAATATCAAGATATTTATAGTCTCGTGATCAATATCAAGATATTTTTGCAAAATATCTCTTAATTTGCCAAACCCTCTCGCAAGGTTTGACACAGAGTTGAACAACCCATCTAAATTCATTCTGGTTGCTTTTTTGTTTGACACAGAGTTGGATAATCCATCTAAGTCTATTCCTATTTTCTTCTTTGCATTAGGTTATTCTTTGCTTAAGCCAACAAGAACTTGCAACCTAAGTTTTTTGTGGTAGAATTTATCATCTAAATCCATTCTTGTTGCCTTATTGTTTGACACAGTGACAACTTATCTGAAACCTATCTGAATCCACTCTTGTTGCCTTTTTCATGTTAGACTATTCTGTGCTCAAGCCAACAAGAACCTGCAACCCAAGTTTTTTGTGGTAGAATTTATCATTTATGTTTTCAGATGTAGAATTTGTAAGAGATTGTTAACTAGTGCTTGCAAGATGTGCACCTTCAACATTTATGATCTCCTGGACAACAAAATGCAATAAAGTTGTTTTTCCATCTGTTCCTTTGACATCTACTAGTTTAAGAAGTGTATCAAGCTTTTGAGAATCCCCATGAATGGTGCCAACAATTCCTGCAAAACAGGAAATGCATGTATGCTTGCTTTATCTTTTCCCTTTCCCCATAATTTAACACATTGCGTTTTTTAGGCATAAAAATGTAAGGGATGTCCTTATTTAAATAAGAAGCACCAAACAAATTTACCTCTAACGTCTCAAAGGACTTCCTTATGTAGATAACCTCTTTAAAGTTGCTTGTTTAAAGGAAAAAGGAATACAATCCCTTAAGAAATTGCTCTGCAAGATCAAGTTTGGAAACATCCCCACTATACTCTTTCAGTCTAATTTCCTCCAATTTTGATGGTGACATCTTGGCTAGAGTTTCCAAAAGATCAGTAACTAAACTCTCAAACGTCGCAGACATAAGAATAGTTAAAAAGTTGAGTTGACTTATGCTCCGACATTACATATCACAAAATATACAACACAAGCGCCTACCAATGTCTACTAACCTTTCGGAAAAAGCCCTTCTTGTCAAAATTATTACATTTACATTGAATAATATTTATTATAAAATTTTATTTTCATTTTAATATCTTATTTTTTTGTTCTTTTGTTTTTGTTTTACACCACAATAGTGATTATCAAGGAATTTAGACTTCTGTGATCCATAACGTTTGTTTAGAAACTTTTTGGCGAAATCACATAATTGATCATTTGTCGACGCGTTTCGAACCAACTAGTGTGGTTCATCGTCAGGACAAGTTACGATGAACCACACTAGTTGGTTCGAAACGCGTCGACAAATGATCAATTATGTGATTTCGCCAAAAAGTTTCTAAACAGTAGTGATTGTGTTTCTCAAAAAGAAGTTTCCTTAAATTATAATTGATAGTGATAGTGTTTGTCAAAAAGAAGTTGAAGTTTTTCTCTATGATAAACCCATATTGAGCAATGTTTATAAATTGAAATTGAACATTTCCCTAGTGGAAAATCAGGTGAAGAGTCTAATCAATGCAAGTAAGAAATTGAAGCATCTGAAAAACAATCTTCAAATAGAAATTTGCCACAAAGAGAGGTGACCCACTCATTTGAATTTTTGTAAGACAAAAATGTTTGAAAATGGAGACAACTAATCCATTAACAAGTGTTGGAGGCAGCGGTACATATCTAAATACAAATTTTGCACTAACTCTAATTTTTTTTTTAACACAACCGAACATTGGTTTTTCTATTCAAAAAAAGGTAGGAGCAACCTCCCATTACAAAGATTTTGGAACCAGCCAAGCTGAGAGGGAAGGCAAAGAGAGCACAATCCCAATCAATAGAGATGTTGAGTTCATAAGTTCCTAATTTACCAACTACAGACTGCTTGTAAATTCTTACATACTGAAGAAAAAAACTTGACATTTACATTTCATAAAAACTACTGATGCATATGTTGATCCAAATTAAAATTGCTGAAAGTTCCTATTTTTTATTAACAAAAGGTTCTTGCTTTGATTTAATTCTGCAGCTTTGATACCTAGAATTCTCTCCAGTCTGGTTGGTGAGAATTCCTTTCAGGAAGGTGATGGATTCCTCCAGATGTGTGCACCGATTGCTGAGAGCTTCGATTCTGAAATTCTGGTGGGCGAGTCTTCCCATAAGAAAGGTGTTTTCTGACTTTGCCTGATACCAAATATCTTTGACACTTTCTCTCAGTTGGTCGATCATGAACTTATTAGCTCTGCAGTAGATGCACTTGTCATTCTTGGAAGATTTTTCCAGAGGATCCATGTTCCCTTTGTTGCTGAAGATGAGCTTTGCACTAGTTTGATTATAGTTGTTAAAGGAGGAGCTCCTCGACAAGGAAAGGAGCGAAGCTATTTGGAAATGCAGAGGAGATGAATACTGAAAGGATGTACTATGATGAGGAGGATGTGAAAACTGAGGAGAGCAACCGTGAATCAGCAGAAAGGTGTGCTTAAACGCAGAGCCCGAGTGGCAGAGAGGGACACAGGTGCTCGAAACAGGGGAGGCCAACCTTAGAAGATAGGAAAGTTTAAAAACACAGGAAGCTCGACTGAGGAGAGGATAGGCCGAATGAAAGATTAGGGAGGCAGCGATACTGAGAGATGGAGTGCGACAGAGAGGAGTGAGGGGAGCATCGGAGATGAGAGGATATAAATAGGCGCGATAGCAGGGAGGGATCATCAAGTTAGATAAGGTCGAAGGGGAGTCACAAGAGTCATGAGGGAGTCTGTTAGCCTTGGAAGTCGGACTTGGCCAGAGGTTGAGAACGAGAAAGATTTGTGAAGGATTATATATCAGGTTTGATAAGATAGGAGCAGATTTTGAAGAGGGCCAACCCAGATTACGAAAAGACTTTGATTGGATTGGTAGGAAGGAGGAGAGATTAAGGTATTGGAAGATGAAAGGAGTCATTTGCAATGCATGCTTCTCTAGGAGGCCGTGCCACAACGTTATTTGCATGGATATCTATTGTTTTATTATTATCCCTTAATATGTGCATGAAAGTGACCTGTCCCAGGTTGATTAGGTGTTGACTGATCCTTTTTGTTATTTGGCTCAACGTTGCATTCTTCGAATTCATCTTCTTGACCATGGCTTGAATGAGGATAGTTGAATCTCCCAAGATAATTGGATTCAAAATATTTCTTTGTTTTAATATTTTTTCTCCCAAGAGGAGTCCATAAGCCTCAACCTTGTTGTTTGAGATGTGCCTAATCCCCATTCAAAGGCAATGGAATTATGCCTGCCTTGTTCAATTAGAATGCCTCCTGCACCTGCTTTCCCTGGATTTGACTTTGATGCTCCATCAAAGAAAAGGCACAGTCTATTGAGAGCTTTCATCCATAGGATGAATTCTTCCTCTTTTAGTCTAATTTTCCAATTCATATGTACCTCTTTCTTTTTAGGAATGGTTGGCAACTTAGGCCTGTTGTTTGCATAGGTGATCCAAGTTCATTCCTCCTGTTGAAGCTGGTTGAAGTCTATTGTTTTCGTTCCTTTAGCAGACAAGAATTCAAAAGTTAATCCCCATGCTTTGGAGAGCACTTTGCCTATTTCTAGAGTGTGGTTGTGGAAAATTTGTTGGTTCCTAGCAAGCCAAATTTGCCAGCAAAGAAAGGAGGGGATGCTTGTCCAATATCTTTTGATGGTGTTTTTATTTTTTAGAGAATACGGGTATTCATTTTTCCATGCTAGATAGAACTCATTGAAGGGTCGTGAAAGATTCAAATCTAGTTCTAGGGGACTTGCTAGCATAGTCCAACATTCTTTTGCAAAATTACAATCGAGGAAGAGATGTTGGATTCTCTCTTCTGCCTTGTGACACATAGGGCATCGAGAGGGCCCAGAAAATCCTTTTTTTTTTTTAATTGTCAGTTGTGAGAATTTTTCCTTTTAGAAGAGTCCAAATAAACATTTTTACTTTTGGTAGACTTTCAATTTTCCACACCATTTTCCATGGAGACCAATCCTGATTCCCTTGCTGCTGTTGGAGTTTCAAATATCCCGATTTCATTGTGTAATATCCTCCAAAAGGATCCTAGATGAAGGAGTCTTGGGTGTCTTGATTGATAGGGGCAACTCCCTTAAGAAGTGAGGTTAAAGATTCCCACTGCTTTTTGAGATTTTGGGGAAGATTAGGAGTGTTCAAGTTTTTCCAAGTGCTATCAAGTAGATGCCATTGTGAAATTGACTCAAGTGAGGTTAACCCTTTTGAGCTCATCCACCTTCTTAATCATTGAATTCCTGGGTGATTGGCAAGAGGTGGCTTTCCCATTATGTTGTCTTCCCAAACATTTATCTCACGACCATTCCCTGGCAGTCTTGAAGTGTTTTCCTTGATGAGAGGGAGGACCTTTTTAATAAGTTTCCACATTTGGGTACAAGGCCTGATTGGAGTTCTTTCTGAGAGGAGGGAGAAGCGAGAGTGGTTTAGATATTTGGATTCCAGAACCTGCTTCCACCAACAGTTGTCCCTAGTAATGAGTCTCCAAGATATTTTAGCTCCAAGGGCCAAATTCATAAGTCCTGGAAGTCTGATTGAGAGTCCTCCTTTCTCATAGGGAGAAGTTACTTGTTCCCATTTTAGGAGGCTAAATTTTTTTGTTTCTGATTTTACTCCTTGCCAAATGTAACAGCCCTGGTGAAAATTCCATGTAAAAATATATAAATACCATGGATGATGGGACACGTATTCCAAGCTGGATGGTGGGCAAGACATCCTAGGGGGTGTTCATTTGGTTTTTTATGGCTAAGGAAATTGGCAAAGGCATTAAAGAGGCAAAATGGCATTTTTGGGACATTTATTTATGAAAATAATGGAAATTAGGAGAAAATGAAGGTGAAAGGTCACATGTTGCATGCGAGGAGGAAATGGAAGGAAAATAATGGAAACTGAATAAAATAGAGGCCTCATTAATAAAAATGCTTATGAGGATCAATGGGCAAGGTTTGGTCAGTTTAGTTTTGGAGCTCTCTCATTATTTTCTCTCTCTCTCATACTCTTGGACACTTGGAGTTTTCTTGGAGCACTTTGGCATTGGAGCAAGAAAAGAAAAGAAGGTAAGAGGAATCAAAGATCAAGTAGGGAAAGGCAAGATCAAGCAACTACAACAGACTTCATTGCAGGTATCAACTTGCATGTGTATTTTCCTTGCTAGATTTAGCATGCATGGGATTGCATGTGTTTCTTTTCTACCATGGCATGGGTCTTTCCAGGTGTGACAGTATTTTTAGCCTAGCCTTGCCATTTCCTGATAGCTTTGATGAGATGGGTTCTCTCATGCGTTTTGTGGGGGATGGCCAGATTGGATTCAAAGCTAAGTGGGGTGGATCTCTGAATTGACAAACACATGGTGGTAGTGGTCCCTGAACCGGACTGAGGATGCACGAAGCCACTGGCCTAGTAACCCCTGAATTGGACTGTAGGTTGCGGTAAAGCTAGATTAGGTGCCTCGGTGGGCCTAGGAATCCTTGCCGGTGAATGGCGAGATATACGGTAAATCCAAGAGGTGGATTTTCTCTCTGTTGGGCCTAGTAATTATGGGATGGAATGCACGGTAAAGCCTAGAGAGTGTGTCTCGATGTAGGGCCTAGTGATCCCTGGATTAGACTGCGGATGCACGGTAAAACCTGAGAGACTAAGAGGCACTCAAATTCCTCACGATGTAGGCAGAGAACTCTAGTAGCATCCACATTGATTGGTGTTTTTGATGTGTTCTATGAGTCCCACATTCATGCTTGGAATCTGGCACGGGGGTGATTGGTTGAAGAGAGACTTGGCTTAGCCAATCTATGGTCGGGTTGAATGTGGTAGTCACATCACCGGTTGGTTCATTGCATTTATTAATGAAAAATTCATTCCGTTGATTTTCATGTGCAAATGCACTGATATATATATGGATTTTGATGACTGATATGTTTATTGTATTTTTGTTCCTATTATGTTGTTTATATTCACATTTACCTCGGAGGATGTTACAGAGTGGCATCAAAGCATGGTTCAAACACTTGGACTGGATGGGCTCTATCTTAGGTGAAATGAAGAACAAAGGTTAAATTTTAGACATTTCTGTCATATCTATTATAACTTTTCTTATGTGGCATATTAGAAGTTGAAAATTTTTCCATACTGAAGGTAAATCCCACTGATAATGTGGTAAAAATTTCAGATATTGGTTCACAATACTTTAGGAATTATGATCTAAGGAAGATGACCTTCCTGAATGCACCTTTAAACAGGTCATGTTGGAATTTCTACAATAACTCATCTTCTGTAGGCTTTCAGAAGCTAAAAAATTGTCCACATTGAGGAGACATACCATTGATTATGTGGTAGAAATTTCAGATATTGGGTTGCAATATTTTAGGAGATATGAGTAGAGGGAGTCAAGCCTTCTGAATGCTCCTAAAATCAGGCCTCAAACAGGTCACGCTGACATTTTTGTTATAACGTTTCTTCTGGGCACTCTCAAGAGCTGAAATTTTTTCCACAATGAGGGGAAATCCCACTGATATTGTGATAAAAATT
This sequence comes from Pinus tabuliformis, assembly GCA_031772625.1. Taxonomy (NCBI): domain Eukaryota; kingdom Viridiplantae; phylum Streptophyta; class Pinopsida; order Pinales; family Pinaceae; genus Pinus; species Pinus tabuliformis. The sequence continues at coordinate 1,067,932,644 of CM062805.1, read as the reverse complement.
TCAGACATTTATTCGCTATAGTTTAGGAGATATGACCAGTGGAAGTCGAGCTTTCTGGATACTCCTAGAATTGTGCACCAAATATGATTGTGTTGGTATTTTGTTATAATTTTTCATATGAAATCTCAGAAGTTGAAACTTGAACCATAGTGAGGTAAAATACCACTGCTCATATGGCTCAGTTTCCATAACTTGTACTGCTATAGTTTAGGATATATGCATTGAATCACTCGCTATATTAGTTTGCATGCAAAGTGTTTGATGAAATGCTTAAATGGTTCAATGATTAATTGCATACAAATTGTTTGATAAAATACCCCAATGAGTATGTTGTTTGTGGTTGGGGATAGTATTGATGTGTAATAGTATTGTTGTAGTTGATATACGCTTACTTTTATGCAAATAGTTTTCTATGTTAGTTTGCATGTAAAGTGTTTGAAGAAATGCTTACATGCAAATGTAATAGTATATTGGTTGCTTGAAGAAAAATGTAAAAGTATGGTAATTGTTTGAAGAAAATGTTTTTTTTTTTGGATGGGATAGTATTGTAGTATGATAATATGGATGTAGTTGATCTATGCCTATTTGCATGCAAATAATTTGAAGAGTTGCATGCAAGGAATTTGAAAAGTTGCATGTAAGGAAATGGAAAAGTGGCATGTTTTTAGTTATTATGTTACAAGTGGAATAAGTGAAATGTTTTTGACTTAGTCTCATACAAATGTATGAGAAATAAAAATCAATTTCTTTTCAAGTGTGGTTAAATTTAGTAGATCTTTGGAGATCCCATTTCCATAATTGGACATTGAAGATTAGGCCACTATAGTAGATTCCTCCTTCTACCTTAGTGTGGACCATGGATAGTAAGGGGGTATGCTTATAAGTTGTTAGTATTGGTGATTGTTGATTTCAAATTAATAGAAACGATGTCTTGATTTTTGGAACATGTGACTAACTGTGTATGAATTATATGTTGCTTACATGTTGATTTCATGATACATACTTACATCCTTGTATGTTAGGTTACAATTTTGAATATTTTGATTACATGCATCAATCTTGTAGGTTGATCACAAGAATTGATCTCTTATGTTCGACTACATGCGTTTATGCATAGGTGTAGTTGATTCGGCATTGCTTATGCATATTGTTGGTTTCATGTGGCAATGTGTACAATGGAGTAATGGTTGTTGTTATGCATGTATGGTCGTGGCTACGATTATGCATGTGTAGTAGGTCAAACATGCCTTGTGAAGTCATTGTATGCAATTTAGGTCACCATGATGCTATTGGTTGTTATGATGCTAATGTGTTGGCTAAGATAGAGCAGGAGATGCAGACCATCATAACAAGGTTGCAACATTAGACTTTGGGGTAAGAGCAGATTGTCATACATGTACTATATGTTCGCATGCAGGTATGTAAGTTAAGGATTTTTATATGCATTAGGTTTATGTACATGTCTTTTGATGTTATGGTTACATTCATGATAGATGTTAGATGATTAGTGTGGTTATATGCACATGTGTTAGATAGTCAAGAATGATAGTAACCTATAGTTGTATGCATTGCTATTGTTGTTTTATATTAGATAACCTGATGATTATGTTGTATGTTGTTGATGAGTATGATATATAGCTTATTGTTGTTATATGCTATTAACTTGATGATTAGGGTCATTTCATTGAGATATTGATGTTATAATTTGGATTGGTCATATGCGTAATGGTTATTGTCATTGCCTTGAAGATATTGATGTTATATACATTGTGTTAACCTAGTTTGACCTATGCATAAGGTTATGGTTGCGATATTCAGGTATGAGTCAACATATTTGTGATATGGTGTAGTACTAATCTAGATTGATCATACATATGTGATTGTTATGCATGAACGACAAATGCTTATGATATTATGACGTGAACATGTTAGTTAGTTACTGTTAGGGATATCATGATTTATGTTTGAGTTGATATGTTGTGAAGTTGTATCATGCTAACCTAGCTTTATTGTGTAGACAAGATAGCCTCCCCTGATACACATTAAGGTATGAGTTTTCTTATGTCGTATATTTGGTGCTTGGTTGTTTTATTATGACATCTATTTGGTGTTTGAGTGTTTGGTGCCTAGTTGATTTATTTAACATGGCATGTTTGCAAGTGGTTGAATGATTGATTAATTGCTTAATATGAGTATGTGTTCAAATGATGATTGTACTAACATGTATGTATTGAGACAGTTGATATGTACTTGAATGTAGTTGATAGTTGTAGCATTATGTCTAATGACTATGGAATATGACATGATTGTTTGTAAAATTTGATTTCAAATTGATAAATATAATTGTCTTGATATTTGGAACATGTCAACCAACATGTGGTTGATATGTGTGAGCATGATGCAGGGAGTTGCATGGCAAGAGAGATTGCCATGAATCATGAAGAAGGTTCAGTTTGAGCTTTCCCTTCGATGCACTGGGAACCATGGGGATTGAGTCATGGTGTTTGTTGTTAGTCTTGTGCCTTTGGTCTTTTGTGAATTGTTGAGCTTGATTTGCGGCTTTGTTTATGTCTAGTGTATGGCCATACCACTTTGTTTGCAGAGTCATGTTGTTATTGGTTTTTATGGTCTTCTTCTTGTTTGTTTCCTGTCTTGCCTTTTATGTTTTGAGTCTTGGGAATTGGTTGGGAAAGAGGAAAGTTGATGGAAATCTGGAGAGATGTGTGGTACCCAACCGATGATATAAGACCCAGATGAAGCTTTGTGCATGAGTAAGCGCAGCAGAAGGTAAGACTATGACAGTTGGTTGGACTAGTTGGGTCCATTGTGGTAAATGGAGAGTAGCAGTGCAGACACAAGAAATGTAACTAGAAAAGGTAAAGTAAATAGATAAGAGGTGTCATATGCTTTGGCTATGTTGGGAACTGTTGCTCTCAATGCTTGTGCATAAATAAGGAAGTTCTCTTAACCTAGACCTTATGTTATCTGGTAATTATTTTATGATCATGATTATGTTGAATTTTATATATGTATATGTGTATGTATGTATGTCGTTGTCTGAAAGGATCATGATTGTTTTATGCTAACATTTATATATGTATGTATGTATCCATGTATCTATGTTACTATCTAACAAGGTTGTTAGGGATCATTCTTGTGGAGGAATGATTGCTTATGCAGGAGAACAACATGAAGAGGTTCCTGGTCTTACGAGGAATCAATTGGGAAGAATAGTCACGACAAATATACGAGGTCAGTATCATGTGGATATGATTTGATATTGTATACTTGTATTATGCCTATGTCTATGTTATAATAGGTAATGTTGAAGGATACATCAACAAAGTGAAAGCAGTGTGGTCTACGGCATGCTAGGATAAGCATGGATGAGATACCGAAAGCAAGGTTTCTTGGTAAGGACAGTGTGGTTTTGGATGTGTGGTACTATTGTTGAGCATACATTGTATATGTTGTACATGTTGCATCTAGGATGTGTGCACTTGTGGTGTTGTGTATACATAGCATGTGTACATGTTATTTATGCAATGTTATGTACATGATGGTACAAATAGGGTTGTGTGAATATTGCATATGGGGTGTTGTATACATATTGTATTGTCTTCATGATGTATATGCGGTGTGTGTGCATATGGTGCTCTGTGCATGTTGGATATGCAGTGTTGTGTACGGATGATGCTATGTACATGTTGGATATGCAATGCTATGTACACTTGGTGTTGTGTGCATGTTGTACATATGGTGTTGTGTGCATGATTGTACAAGTGGTGTTGTGAGAATGTGGTGTCGTGTACATGTTGTACATAGGGTGCTATGAGCATCTGGTGTTGTGTACATGTCATGCATGTGATGTTATGTACATATGGTGCCGCGTACACATCGTGCGTGTGGTACTATGTACAGGTGGTATTGTGTACACATTGTATAGTGGCGTAGTGTACACGTTGTGCAAGTGGCGCCGTGTACATGTGATGTTGTGAACATGTTGTACAAGTGGTGCAGTGTATAAGTGGTACTGTGTACATGTTGTGCATATGGTACTGGTGTACGTGTGGTATTGTGTGCATATTGTTGATGTTGTGTTATGGGCATGTGGTATTATGCATCATGTAGTCATGGTATTGCGGCATGTGTACTCGTTGTGTAGTACTCTGTGTAGGTACATGCATTGGGTGGTATTTCACATCGGGTATAGATGGATGCATTGTATTGTATACACTGGGTGTAGGTGTATGTGTTGTATGTCAAGTGTAGATGCATGTATTGCATGGTGTGGTATGCCATGTGGTTGTATGTGTGTGATGCACACTATGTGTCTATGCACATGGTTGAGGAGAAGGCACTGGGTGTTTGTTGAGTGTAGCAACCGATCCAGAGTGCATATGGAACAAAGACAAAGGTAGAAGCTAAGGATTGAGGAAAGGATAAGTATCATCATTTTATTTCAATTTTATTATGCATGTGATTTATGACTATGGTATATGATGATTATATGTGATCTATGATTCTGGTTTATGATGGTTACATGTGATTTATGATTTTGATCTATGATGGTTGTGTTTTGAGCTAACCTAATGTGATATTTTTATACATGTTGATTTGGTCAAAGATGCTAGTTTGACTTCTTGTGACAAGAAGCAAACAGGATTCCAAGTGTACCTTATTGACGAACTACCAATGAGGTATGATTTGAAGTTATTTCAATTTATTTTGAATCTAATGGAAGTTATGTTCTTGGTACAAGAAGAATGAACATGCCCAGTTGGGTGGTTGAAATCGACTACAAGAATTAGCAGCAACAACGAAAGAAATTGGAACATGCAGCAGTATGCTGGTAAAGCACTTCAGGAGTAGGGCCATTATGGGGCACTAGTACCCAATAGTGTCCATTGATTGCCATGAGCATGCTATGACCAATATGGTAGTTTTGAGGTAGGTATATGCCTTGGTCTTTGAATCTTCTGATGCGAGGAAGCCTTGCCAAGGGATGGACTGCCCGGGATGGGGGTGCTAGCAGAACTTGGAAGGTGAGTGACTGCACGGAAGAGGTGACCGGATTCCTGAGGGACTGTGTAGCAGAGAAGGGAAGGTCACAGATGGATTTTTTTTGGTCATTAGCATTTCCAGATGGAATCAGATGCACATTGGGAGTGCGCCCTGGGATAATGAGTCGGTAACTGTTCACTAAGAGGACAAGTGGTGTAGGATTATAGTGCTGGACATTGGATGCATATTTGACTTTGCAGTGGATTCTAGACTTCCTGGGAAGGAGGTGAATCCTGGTATTACTTTGAGGGTGGAGGTGTGAGCCTCTGGATTCCCTTGTTGATTGATATGACATCGTATCATTTATTTGTTGGTTAAGCAAATGTGTATATGTGTATATGTGTATATCATTGTAAATATCGTAATGAGTTGTGTTATAAAGCTCCAATATGCAGTATGGTTTTTATCTAGTCATGTTGTCATGATGTTTTGCTTTTGAGCGGGTCATTCATTGTAAATACTACAACGAGCTATGTTATAAAGCTCCATGGGCAGTATTTTTTGTTTTCAGTGGTCATGTTGGTTATAGGTGTCATTGAACACCGAGGACGGTGTTCTCCCAAGGGGGAGGGTTCTGTAACAGCCCTGGTGAAAAATTCCATGTAAAAATATATAAATATCACAGATGATGGGACACGTATTCCAAGCTAGATGGTGGGCAAGACATCCTGGGGGTGTTCATTTGATTGTTTATGGCTAAGGAAATTGGCAAAGGCAATGACTAAGGCATTAAAGAGGCAAAATGACATTTTTGGGACATTTATTTATGAAAATAATGGAAATTTGGAGAAAAGGAAGGTGAAAGGTCACATGTTGCATGTGGGGAGGAAATTGAAGGAAAATAATGGAAACTGAAGAAAATATAGGCCTTATTAATAAAAAGGCTTATGAGGATCAGTGGGCAAGACTTGGTCAGTTTAGTTTTGGAGCTCTCTCATTATTCTCTTTCTCTCTCATACTCTTGGACACTTAGAGTTTTCTTGGAGCACTTTGGCATTGGAGCAAGAAAAACAAAGAAGGCAAGAGGAAGCAAAGATCAAGTAGGGAAAGGCAAGATCAAGTAACTACAACAGACTTCATTGCAGGTATCAAATTGCATGTGTATTTTCCTTGCTAGATTTGGCATGCATGGGATTGCATGTCTTTCTTTTCTACCATGGCATGGGTCTTTCCAGGTGTGACAATATTTTCAGCCTAGCCTTACCATTTCTTAATAGCTTTGATGAGATGGGTTTTATCATGCATTTTGTGGGGGATGGCCGGATTGGATTCGAAGCTGAGTGGGGTGGATCTCCGAATTGACAAACACATGGTGGTAGTGGTCCCTGAACCAGACTGAGGATGCACAAAGCCACTGGCTTAGTAACCCCTGAATTGGATCGTGGGTTGTGGTAAAGCCAGATTGTGTGCCTCGGTGGGCCTAGGAATCCTTGTCTATGAATGGCGGGATATACGGTAAAGCCAAGAGGTGGATTTTCTCTCTATTGGGCCTAGTGATTCTGGGATGGAATGCATGGTAAAGCCTGGAGAGTATGTCTCGGTGTAGGGCCTAGTGATCCTTGGATCAGACTGTAGATGCACGGTAAAGCCTGAGAGATTAGGAGGCATTGAAATTCCTCACGGTGTTGGTGGAGAACTCCGATGGCATCCACATTGATTGGTGTTTTTGATGTGTTCTATGAGTCCCACATTCATGCTTGGAATATGGCATGGGGGTGATTGGCTGAAGAGAGACTTGGCTCAGCCAATCTATGGTCGAGTGGAACGTGGTAGTCCCATCACTGGTTGGTTCATTGCATTTATTAATGAAAAATTCATTCCCTTGATTTTCATGTGCAAATGTACTGATATATATATGGATTTTGATGGCTGATATGTTTATTGTATTTTTGTTCCTATTATGTTGTTTATATGCACATTTACCCCAGAGGGTGTTACACCAAAGGAAGCTCCTTATGATTAATTCCATTTATTTTTGTATGCTTGTCGGAGCCAAGATTACTGTAAATTGATAAATGGGTAGAGTTTTCAGCATTGACTTGATTAGGATTACTCTACCTGCTAGATTAAGCCAAATCATTCCCCAATTTTGAATCTTTTTTTCATTTTCTCGATGTATTTAGTCCATAATTCTGATTTCAGATTTTCTTTTGATACAGGTAGTCCTAAATATAAGAAGTGGTTCCATCGAGCCTAGAGGGGGATCCCCAAAATTTGTGCAATTATTTGGAGGGTACGGGATGGTGCATTCCATCCATAAATTCTGCTCTTTTTATTGTTGAGAAGACCTCTTGAACTTCCATGAAATTGTCCAGGACTTTTTTAAATCTTTGAGCAACTATACAAGAGGCCCCTCCCATTAGAAGAGTGTCATCTGCAAAGAGAGAGTGATTTATGCTTTTGATTCCAAAGCTTATAGATAGACCAGTTAAGGTGCAGTCTCTTTTGCAATATTCAAGGTGTCTACTCAGTGAATCTGCAAATAAAATATAAAGGAAAGGAGACAAAGGGTAGCCTTGTCTCAATCCCTGAGAGCTTTGAAAATATTCACTCGGTCTTCCATTGATGAGAGGGGCTATCCATGGGGCGACAGTACATGCTTTTATTATTTCTATTAACTCTGTAGAGAAGCCAATTTTTTTAAGAACAACTGATAAAAAAGATAGATTAACTCGATCAAAATCATTTGCCATGTCGAGTTTTATGATGATGCCCTACTCATTTCTTGCTAAACTTGAGTGCAACGCTTCTTGAATGATCATGATATTGTCCATGATCTATCTGTTGGGCACAAATCCACCTTGGTTTTCTGAGATAAGATTGGGAAGGAGAGGTTTTAGACGGTTAGCAAGGATTTTGGTGATGATTTTATATGAAGAGTTGCACAAAGAGATAGGTCGAAAATGACTGAAAGTTGAAGGTCTTGCTTCTTTTGGAACAAGGGCTAAAAAGGTCAAGTTTGTGTAGCCTCCCAGCTTCTTTTTCTAGGAGACATTTCTGATCATTATTATGAGGTCTTTTTTTATGATGGCCCAATTGAAGCGATAGAAAGCTATTGAGAACCCATCTGGACTGGGAGCTTTGTCAGGTTGGAGACTCCAAACAACAACTTGAATCTCACTTTCTTCGACCTCTTTCAAAAGATCTGAGTTTATTTCTTCATTTATCCTTTTTGGGATGTGCTTTATGAAGTTCTCAAAGTCAGGAATTATTGGATCAACTGTTAGAAGGTTTTTGAAATGATTGTGTGCTTCTTCTTCAATGCTTCTTGCCCTTTGATTTCTTGTTCTCCTTCACCTTTTATAGTGTCGATCTGATTTATTATTCTTCTCATCTTTGTTGTGTTGTGGAAGAATGCAGTATTTTTATCCCCAGCTTGTATCCAAAGATTTCTGGATTTGAGCCTCCATTCCTCTTCCTCCTTTCTATTATTTCTATAGATTTCCCAATATAATTCTTTCTCCTTCAACTGACTCTCTTTTGTTTCTTCCATGCATTCTTTATTTTCCTGGACTGTTTCCATTTCTTTTTGCAATTCTTCTTTTCTTTTTTGTGATTCATTGTGATTGTTCTTTGCCCAAACTTTTAATTCATTTTTCACATCTTTTAGTTTCATTTCCCAAATGTAGTTTGGCGAGCCAGTAATTTTTTGCGACCATACTTTTGCTATTATTTGTTTCACTGCTTCTTTGTTGTTCCAAGATGGGAAAAATCAGAATGGGAGAGGCCCCAGATTTCCTAAAGTCCCTAAGCTGATTGCCATAGGTTTGTGATCGGAGGCAGATGAGTGGATAATTTTTGAAATCACTGAACTGAATTTCGCTACAATGTTGTCCTGAATTAAAATATGATCCAACCTCTCCTTTATGTTTCTTTTTCCTATCCTTTTGTTATTCCATGTGTATTTCCCGTTCTTTGGAGGAATATCCAAAAGATTGTAACTTTCTATAATACTTTCAAGGGAATCCCGAGATGGGTCAACGTGGAAAGAGCCTCCAAATTTCTCCTCAGCGTTCATAACCAAGTTTAGATCACCTCCTACAATGATGCTCTTGTTCTGATCTTGAAGTAATATTTCTTTAAGGGAGTTCCAACATAATTCTTTCTCTCTGTAGTGGTTTGGAGCATAAATGTTGAAAAGGCAAATTTTCACTTCATTTACTTTGTTTCTTAATTCTGTTTTGATCCAATGTTGGTCTTTTTGTTGATGTTGTAGTTCCCAATTGTCCTTTCTCCACATTGTGCATATTCCTCCAGATTCCCCTGTTTCTTGAAGAGCTATTCCATCATAATTCCTTATTTTTTGAATCATTTTCCCCATTTCTTGTTCATTTATTTTGGTCTCCTCGATCATAAATATATCTGGTTTCTTAGTTGATAAGAGGTCTTTGACTGCATTGAATTTAGTAGAATGTCCCATTCCTCTGCAATTCCAGGAGACTAAATTCATTATTTGTTTTGGTTTGGTGCGGAGGGACCTTTCCCTCGGTTAGGGTGGTGATTTTTCTCCTTGTTTCCCTTACTTTTTTCAAGGAAAGAATCCATTGGTTGTTGAGTTCCCATAGCCATTTCCTTTGCAGCTACTTCATCTCTTATTTCCTTGTTGGTTTTTCTTCCTTGTCTTTTTTGAAGGTCTAAGGAGATAAGGGAATCTCTCGACTGATTCCTAGTGAGGATTCTTTCAAAGGAGGGAGGGTGGTGGGGCTGAGAGGAATGGTGGAGGAATGTTGGGGGAGGAGGAGAAGGAAAAGGGAGGGAGGGATGATGGGCCAAGGGGGGAAGGGGGAATCAACCCATCAAACAGTGATTCCACCTCATGGTTGGACATCACAAAACCATCATCAGATTTGTCTCTACCCAAGCCTTCCAGGGATCCAAAGCATTTGTTCCAACCAAGGCTCTAGGACTAGTAACTCAACCCACAACTTATACCGGGCTCCAGAGAATTTGTCCAACCAAGGCTCCAGGACTAGTAACTCAACCCACCAAGGGCTCTAGAGCGTTTGTCCAACCAAGGCTCTAGGACTAGTAACTCAACCCAAGTTGTTACAGGGCTCCAGAGCATTTGTCCAACCAAGGTTCCATGAACTAGTAACTTAATCCAAGCTAAGGAAACATGAGAACCAACTAGAAAAACAAAGAAATGAACCCAAAACACCATGGCTATCTAGGAAATGGCAAGGTTAGGAAAATCCACTATCAATCCAGGCAATCCTCCATGCCAGTGATAGATCATGACCAATAAACCACATGCATATGCCATGCATGCCAAAAATAGTGAGGAAACATACATGTAACTTGGTACCTGCAAGCAAAACCTATTGTAGTTGTTGATCCCAATGTCCTCTTGCGCTTTCCTACTCTTCCTTTGCCTTCTTGCTCAAAAAATCCAAATATGTCACACCCTCCAAGAGTGCTCCAAGAAAAATTTAAGTGTCCAAGAGTGAGAGAGAGAGATAATAATGAGAGAGCTCCAAAACTGAACTGACAAAAGGTTACCAACTGATCCTCAAAAGCCTTTTTATCAATTAGGCCTTTATTTTCTTCATTTTCCATTATTTTCCTTCAATTTCCTCCTCACATGCAACATGTGACCTTTCACCTCCCTATTCTCCTAATTTCCATTGTTTTCATAAATAAATGTGCCAAAATTCCATTTTTCCATTGCCTTTGCCAATTTCCTTAGCCATTAATAAACCATTGAACACCCACACTAAGATGTCTTGCCCAACAATAAGCTTGGAATAAGTGTCCCATTAACCGTGGTTATTATTTTTCCTTTTATTAACTTTTATAACATGGAATTTTCACCAGAGTTGTTACAGATGTGTTCCACCAGTTCCACTTCCTTAACTGACACATAGGGATTTGAATCATATCATAGTAACTTCTCGTCACATGTTTACCCTAGTTGGTCGGTTACTTGGGTAAATGTGGGAGGAGGGTGTTACAACTATGATAAGGAAGGGACCAAGATGTGTCAGATTTCAAAAACATTTTCCATACCCTACGCACAAAGGTTGGTATCAAGGATTATGAGTGGCATCTGATACTCAAGTACCGTGGTTATTTGCACAAACAAATCCAGGAAGAAACGAATATCCTAAACATCTCCTCGCTTGATGCAACATATAGATATGTTGTGAGGATCGAGCAAAAGTTGAAAAAGAAAAAGTGAGACTTTGGATTTGTGAATCCAAAGAAAGGAAAATGCACCTCCAAACTGTAGAACAAAGGTCAAAACCAAGGGGGAACGGCCTAGGACAACCCATCGAAGCCACAAGGAAAAAATAACACCACGAAGGCGAAGAAAAACGCTGGGAAATGTTGTGCGTTCCACAAGAGCCCCACCCACAACATAAATGAGTGTTGCACTAAGGGGGAAATCATGAATATGAGTTACACTTTTGGACAAAATTAAATAAATCAAATTATAATAAATAAAACAACAAACCAAACTAAACTAAATTTTATAATATTATTATCTTAAAAATAATTTCATACGCTCATATAAATTTAGGTTATTCAAATTCAAATTAGTCAAATAATGTTTTAAAAATATATATTGCAAACTTAAGTCGAGAATAAAAAATCCTATATATACTTCGCACTTGTGCAAGCTGAGGACAAAATTGAGTGCAATCACATTTTACAAGCTGAGTAAGATTTATAATTACAGGTTGAGTGAGATTTATAACCGCAGATATCATTGTATCTATTACAACTATATTAATTATAACTTACAACTATTACTGTACTCATTTTTATTAACTCTTCAGTGAATTTTATAAAATATATATTTCCAACAACGTCAAATTCACATTTTTGAGTTACACTTATTCATATAAAAAATTATAATATTTATTAAATCAAATTTATAATTTTTCTTATGTTAATCAATTTATTATTTAAAATATATTTATTATAAATTTATTATTTAAATTATAACATTAAAAATATAAATCATATTTAAAACTAATTTTTAAGTTACCAAACTATAAATATAAGAATATTACAATTTCAATATTAAAATATATATAAGTTTGATTTTAATAGATATGATTATCACTGAGGGAATCATGTTTATTAACTATTCAGTGAATTTTATAAAATATGTATTTCCAACAACGTCAAATTCACATTTTTGAGTTACACTTATTCTTATAAAAATATAATATTTATTAAATCAAATTGATAATTTTTTTTTAATGTTTAATCAATTTATTACTTAAATTATATTTATAATAAATTTATTATTTAAATTATAACATTGAAAATATAAATCATATTAAAAACTAATTTTTAAGTTACCAAATTATAAATATAAGAATATTACTATTTCAATTTACATAAATTTACACAACTTTTCAAATTTCTTGTTTTAAGGCTCGATGGAGCTTTAGGGCTAGCTCTTAACTTGGGGTTACATAGGATTTCGATCAAGAGTTAGTTTTAAGGTTCGATCAAGTTGGTTTTTTAGCGCTCGAGGAGATCGAACGAGTGCTTAAAGAAGACTCGACCAAGCACTTAAATGGTTTGATCGAGAGCTTTAATGGCTCGCTCGAGCCATCGTTTTTTCCACCCAAACGCATCCTCTCTCACCAGAAAGTGTAATCTCGCTCCATGCTTTCACCCCTAAGAAATTGTTGGTGGCAAAGCTAAAAGATTCAAAGTCAGTTGCATGTTCGGACTCTATGCCAAATACCAACAAGGGGAACGACAAGGGGAAGGAGAATACTGATGCAGAATCTAGTGCCACTGTTGCCACCACCAAGGTCAAGAAGATTGAGCCTGAAGATCTAGAGGAGGGTGAACATCTCTTCCACTCACAGATGTGGGTGAAGGGTTCATTTCTGCGTTCATTGTCGACAACAAAAGTCAAAAGAACATCATCTCAACTAAGATCGTGAAGTTGTTGGGCCTATTGTATCTCTGAGATGATATTGGTCAGCTGTCATGCCAAGGCATCTAAGATATTTGTTTTTGGGGGGTTTTGTTTTAATTTTGGAGGACCAATGTATGAAACAGATTTAAAACAGTTACACCTAACCTTTTGAATAGTATTAATATTTAAATAGAGGGATATTATTAAAATCCACACAGTGATATAGCTTGTTTAGTGATGAGAAAAAACTGAAAGATGATATGACTATTACAATTTTCAAATAGAAAATTAAATAATCATAAGTAAGAAAACCTTCAAACAATGTTCAGAAAGTTTAACAGAATATGCCTAAGATTACAAAAGATGCTGATGATTTTATGATTTAGAGGGAATTAATTAAACAAACAGTTTATATAATTCATTCTCTTTAAAGGTGATCACTTCAGAAGCTTATAGGAGTAAATTGAAATACAATTATTCCTACCTGTTTATCTTTGTAAAACTTAAGAATATGAAGAAAGAACAAAGTAAATAAAAACTGGAAGACTTACAGGGAACACAAAACTGTATGGATCAAAACTCAGAATCCTTTGCTTTTGTATTAATGATTCAGAAAAAAGCCAAGTACATTTAATGCTTACAAATGTTTCTTTCAAGGGTGAAACCCTTAATAACTCGTGGAAGGGAGTTATTTATACAATATTACAGCTAAGAAAACATATTAAAGAAACTTACAAAAATAGATCAACACAGAATCAGGAATATAAACTGATAGTTGATCTGTCACTATTTTGGTGTTGAGTTGTTGATGACTGTTCCTAGAAAAGCTGAAAACTGTTGAACTATTGATGACTTGTTCCTGGAAACACTGAAAACTGTTGAACTGTTGATGACCTATTCCTAGAAACATTGAATGATGTTTGATCCTCTTTTCAGTCAAGTAAATCAGTTAACTATTCCCAATGTTTCTTATCTGGGATAGATAACTTAGTTACTCTTCGGTAAACTTCATCCATTTCTGTATACTTAGTAAAAGTAGGTTTTACTGGAAATATATGTCTAATTTCATTTAGAATGAAAAAGGCATCTCTGAGTGCATTCAACACAACTCTCGGTGTTGCTGCACCTCTTATGTTTGAAACTGAAGCTGCATTGGTATCTACTTTTGTAAGCTTTCGAACATAATCTTCAATGGGCATTAATTTGTCATTTATCACAAGCATAGAGGGAAAGCCCTTGTTGGTCAAGGGTTCTAACCTACTGAAAAATCTTTGAACTATGACATTAACATTGTTGCATTTTTCCTCCAACTGAAGAATGAGGTTTTTCTTTGTGATGATTTTCTTCACTTCAACTATGGTTGTTGTCCTGTCACTTATACCTAATTCTTCAAGCTCATAGTTGTCTTTAGAATTCAAAAACTTGATTACCTCAGTGGAAACTTCTCGCATGTCCTCGTTTTCCTTGGAGATAGTTTCAATAACTTCCTGAGCTTTCTCCAACAAGTCTTTTTTATCAAAGATTATCTTGATATAGGGCTAGATATCCTTGACTGATTCAGTAATCTCTTCCCATAAAATCTCCTTTTCCAAACCTAGTTTGTTTCCAAGGTAATATTCTTTGATTTCTTTCTGCAAAACTTCAATTTGACTTTTTGTCCTCTACAACTCGACTGCATGTGAACTGTCTGCAACTACTTTCATATGTTTTAATTCCTTCAGTTCATCCTGCAACTTCTTAATTTCAACTGTCTGAATGGACAGGTTCTGAATAGCTTCTGCAAGTTGTTCAACTCCTTCTACTGTACCTGTAGTTGGTGTTGTGCCTAAAGTAGAAACTTTGGTTATAGAGATTGCTGAAAGAGGAACTACATCCATTGGAATTTGAGCCCTTTTCACAGCTTCCTCTTTCTCTTTGACCAATTTTTCCATTTTCTCTTCCATCTATTTTATTTGCAGATTTTGTTCCATGATGAGCTTCATCATGTCAGATTTCTGAGTCTCAGTTTCTTCAATCTCCTTGGTCATTGGGTCCTGTTGAAGGCCCCGCAAATCGGGTCTACAACAAGGGGGATACCCACCCGGTCCGAACCATGAAAGCAACTCCTTTTCCGTTTGGGATGGTGGGTCCGACTGGGGATAATGGGACCAGTTTCCCAATTTGTGTGTGATGATAAGAGTTGATGTTTCCCTTTCTAAAGATTTCTAAATAAAATGATTTTAATCTAAGTCTAATTTAAAACATGCAATTATATTCTAATGAACAAAAACATCTAATTCTAAAACTAACCCAGGATTTAACTTTTCACTTATGCGATCTAAAATAGTTTCTAACAGCAATTGGTAATAAAGATCATTCAATTGCTATGAGAAAAGAATTCATTAAAAATGAATTGTTTCGTATAAGAAATTAACCGAAACAATTGTGAGAAACATATCGCATAATAAGTCATTCATACATTAAAGCATAAATAGAATAGTCACCACCGTACAAAAGTGCCAAATGATAACTCAAACATTCAAGCTTTCATATATAAACAACTGAATATAAAATATTACTTTGACACATAAGCAGAAATCATTAAGAGATAAAAGTACCATTGATAACAAGTCCTACTCATGAGCTTCAACAATATAGATTTATCTTCTCATAATTCAATATCTACTAAGAGTACAGAAATGCATTTCAGCAGCAGACATTAAACACAGATATCAATAAATCTCGTTCCATTCATTCATCAAAACCTCCTTAGAGGGTGCAAAAGTGCATGTTCTGAAGAAATGTTTTTGACAAATTTCTAGACCCCTCTCTAAATGCATGAGAGGGGTTAAAATACTACTAACTAAAGACTAAAAATAATTTATTACAAAAATATAGGAGGAGGTTTAAATGATCGTCCTCATCTAAGGAAAAAATAAATCAAAAATAAAACTAAAACTGTATTTGGAAATTAACTATCTATGTATCTGTTCTCTGAGATCGCAAACATTCAGCATCAGCTTGAGGAGTGTCGGTTGGCCAACCTCCGATTTTAGTTGTCCTGCGAAAACAGAGTCATGCATTGACTGTGTGGTTTAACCAAGTACTACCAGTAAGTGTCCCAATTCAACTTGGTTAACTTCTTAATTGACTCTGCCTTTTCTTCAGCTTTCTGTTTCCAGCTTTTCTGCAGTTGCTGTGCCTTTAGGAGAAATATTGGAGAGGTTTCTGATATCAGGTTTCTCTATGCATATTTTCATTGACACAGTCAATGACATTGTTCGTCGTTGTCGCTACTTCTTCCGCTGCCTGTTCTGCCTTTTTAATTTGTGCATCCCACTTACTAAACATCATTTCTTTGTGGGCTTCATTGATTTTGAGTAAGCCTGCTTTCTTTCCTTCCTCCGATTCCTGCCAAATCAAATAATCAGAAATTCTTTTATCAATTAAATCATAATCAAGTCGCAAGTCCATGACTTGAATTGTAATTTTATCGCTCATCTCACAATGGGAGCATCGCAATATTCTTTGGCATAGTGCCTCTTGCTGTTGCAAGAGTTGGTCATTCAAGGCAAGGGCTTCTAAGACAAACTCTATGATTTTTGGGTCATCTTTATGCATTTCTAGCATAGCTTGTAATTGATGTTCCTTTTCGGCCAAATTGCTCTGATACCCCAGCTGCATCTGTTGAAAGTCTGTTGTAATCTTTCTAATTTCTCCTCTGCTTCTCGGTTGGCACTAGCCTATTGTAGTTGTTGCTGCAAAATTAGGATTTGTTCCTCTTTATCCTTAAGTAATAGTTGTACTTCATACGCTTTATCAATAGTAGCAGAAGCATAGGCTCCTACGATCTAGGATAACTTAGCCAAATTTTCTGTAGGATCAGTGGTAGGGTCTCGCCAAAGGACATCTAGCTGCTCTGCCTCAGGTGAGAGCACGCTGTCCAATTTTCGTTTCTTTCTTTGTCTTCTTACCACTGCCTTGTGTTGCGGACTATAAAATACATCTAGAGGAGGAATCTCCTCTATCTTCAGCATGATTTCAGACGATGGGGTTATGGGAATATGCTCCGTTTCTAGAGCATTGCTGACTGTTTCAATGACCATATCTGTCATTGTCTGCACTGTATTCTCAGGTGTCTTCGTGTTTTTCTCCTCAGTATTAATCAATTCATTAAATGTTTCCCACTCTTTATCCAGCTTAGTTCTCAGTGGCTTTGGTCGTTGGATGAGGGGAGGGGGAATCTTCACCTGTGGTGTTGTCAAAACCTGTTGCTTTGGGTGCTCTTTAGATTGGGCAGTATCTCTGACTAACCCTTCACTTTTATTATGGTTGCTCTCGGACCGTTTAGAGCATTCTGGTGATTCTTTCCCAGACTTAGACCTAGACTTGTCTGTACCCGAGCTTCCACTTAAACTGATGTTGGGAGTTGGCTCCCTTATTGGTTCTAAGCACAACTTATCCAAGGGGATGTTTGCTAATCTCCTCTCTCTGTAGAGTTTGAATTCTTGGAATTCCACTGGGGGAAATTGAATTTGAGCCATATGCAAAATGTCTTTCAGTGTGCTTTTCTGTTGGAAGATGTCATCAAAGAGATCATCTTCTTTAGAAAATACCTTTATCTTGACAGCTGTAGTAAAATTCTTAATGACATCAAAGGGATCAAATTGTCTCCCTGGAAATTTAAACAGTCGTAGACTCAACATGTTGTCTACTTCTTTGAATGCATGACCTAAATCAAACAGTGAAAAGGCCCCACAGGCCACAGGAAATTGCGGCCAGACGACCTTCTTCTTGTCTTTCAATTCTTTGCTCATTCCTCCCACCCCACAGGTCTGGTAGGCAATTTCTCGAGCCAATAACTTATCAGGGACATACAAGGGTAGCACATGAGGGGAAGCAATGCTTCCAAATACTCTGACATAAGTGAAAAACTCTTCTCCAAACCATCTTCCGACAGGGAGAATATCAACTTCTGCTTCGGGGGAAAATCTTGGGGCGTCCTTATTATACAACATTCTATGAAGAGGTAACATAACTCCATGACAAATTATGTAAAAATACGGGATAAACTTGGAATTCCAAAATTATTTATGGTAAATGTGAATGGGCAAGGGATTATGTATAGTCCACTTCCAACCGATTAGAGGAAATCTAGAAATAGAACAGATTGCATCCATAACATAAGCAGCTAAAAAGAAAGGAGGATAAATCCTCTAAGAGGGAGTTATTTTAGACTGGTAGTTCCAAATGGCCGAGGCTAAATTATCAAACAATATTTGGGCCCAATCCATAATAGTGGCATTAGTGGCCGCATCTAATAGGGGTAGCCATTCGGATGAAAACTTGTTGATGTCAGGCCTTCCAAATAGCCTACATAGCATAGCAGCAGCAAAACAATATGGGGAGGAGAGGGAACCAGTACTGTACATACCATGTTTGTCTTTTTTCAATGGCTCTTCCTTTGCCGACCAGTTCTTGGTGCACTCTACCAAGTCTTCGTTTTCTTTGGCGAATTTCTCCACAAACTGCTTGTTGTAGCTTGCCTGCGGCTCTGGTAAATGATACATAAGCCTTAAATCCTGTGGGGTGAATGACCCAATGAGATCTTGGCTCCAAGACTTGAATTGTCTGTCTGTTATATTAGCACTGTCTAATACCCACTTGACCATGTCTGTATATGGAAGTATCTTAGGCCTTGCCGCTATTCGGTGCAGGAATGAACATGCAAGTTTAGTAATTGATGCTTCAGATGACCCGCGTGAGTCTGCTATCGCTTTAACTTCCATAACTCTGGGGTTTTCTTCTTCGAGCAAACTGTACATGCCTTCCCAAGTGGTGTCTGTGAATAAGGGCATCATCTCTTTTTCCTCAGCAACCAGAGCTTTTCCCTTCTTTCCCATTACGTTCTGCACACTGCTGTGTATATTATTCTGCTTGCCACTCCTGCAAGTTTTCAAGTAAAGAAAGAATAATGGTAAGAGATAAGGTGACAGGAAAGCTCTTAATTCCGAAATCATATCAAATATATCACCCTACGTGAAACAACCTTTCGATCAGATCTAAATCTTATCTCATAAATGACCATCAATAAACCACTAAGTTAACATTAATGCCCATAACTCAGTATCGGATTACGAGAAATATTTCATTGAACAATGAGCCCTGTTGATCTGTGATAAAGCGATTTTGCGATTTGCTTCGCAATATCGTAGATCGCAATATCGCTAATCCTTTTTGTTAACAATCATTTATTTCTTTTTTGCGACTGCGAGATGCGATTTGCGAGATGCTTTATCGCATATCGCAGGATCGAGATGTTTTATCTTAGGTGGTGCTTGCGACATATGAAATCTACGAAATGTGATGATTCTGTAAGGCGCGCGATCTCATATTATCGCGTTTTCGCAATTTCGAAAGTTTGTTTATATGATGTCCTTCATTACCCTTTTGCGATGCGATGTTTTATTGTTAAGAGAACAATTTTATTCGAAACTTATCATAAAACTTAAGTTTTTTGGGTTTTCGGATGTTTTTCCTAAGTTTATGATAGTGTGTTTTATTCAAAGGGAATTATAAGTGCTAGTTTTTTATTTTTTTAGAAGGGTCCCCATTTTATTTAGTTTTATTACTAATACTAAATAAAAAGGGGGGGTTGTTGCTGGCCACAACAATTGGCGATTCACTAGGAAGAACCAGTTATCTCTGATTATCTTTTGAATTTTCTAAAACTTCCAAAACAGAAAAGTTTTTTGGAAAATCAAACTTTATTATAGAAATATAAAGTGCATCATGCTCTTAGCCATTAATAATAGTTTGTTTCTTTCATGCTAATTCTGATTATTTTCTTCCCAAAGCTAGTCATTGTATTTACATCAGCCACTACTTGGTTTATAAAGATAAAAACAAAGACATCTCTGTAGATCAGTTTTAAGTATGCTCATTTGTCGTAGGTAGAGCCTCTGCTGCCAGCAGGCGTTCATAGCCTCGACAGGGTTACCTGTTACCCAACAATGATCATGTATCCTACTTTGAGAAATATACAATTTTCAAAGATAAATCCATATCCACACTTTTGTTTTCTTTTAATTCTTAAAGAACAATGTCTTGGTTTGGTAGCCAAATTATGATAGTGCCATTCACTTGATTTATAACTTTGCTGAACAAGTTGGCTCGTGATGAGACCCCTTGTCTTTTGATTGCAACAATCTTGAGTCATTGCCCTGTTTTGGTATGCAGTTTTGGCAATGTCAGCAAGTTATAATCTCTATGATCATGATAAGTCGGCTCGTGATGAGACCTCTTATTCTTTAAGTCTATAGTGTATCATTGGATTACTCCTTGAAACTCGTAATTCCCTAGGTGGGGAGGAAGTCATTGGTTCCTTAAGAATATCTCTGGACGACAATTATAGAGTTTTTGAAGACAACTTTTCTACAGAGAACCTTCGTTTTGTTATTGATGCTTTTCATGACTGATATAAAACAAATTCCCACTAAAGGTTGTTTTTATCAAAATTCGTAAGGATGAAACTAGTAAAATCTTCAGGCTTGTAGCATTTGACTGTATCTTTCAATAATAATGATTAATTTTCCAAATCAGTTCTATTTATACAAGCGAAAAAACAAAATTTAAAAGAAACACCTATCTTTTTCGTGAAATCCAAAGGTAACCATTTACAACCTATTTTATTATCAAAATAAAGCTATAAACAATAATTTACAAAAATAGAAGAGGTCATCTTCTATGGAAAGTATTTTTTAAGGATCTGCCCATTAACAGGTAAAGATTCTCTTTTCCCTGCTAAATCTTGTAACATGAAAGTTGATGGACCTATAATTTCAACAATTTGGAATGGTCCAAGCCACATTCGTTGGAATTTAGAATGTTTGCCTTTTTCTTCGTGAGCCTTATCCCATTTCAATACTAAATCTCCAATTTGAAAATCCTTCCTAGATACCATGTTTGAATCGAAGGAAGCCTTTACTAATGCTTGATGATGAGCATGTGTAATTTTAGCCTGTTCTCGTTGCTCTTCTAGCTTAAGGATCTGTAGTTGTCTTAGTTGTAAAGATGAAGATGGTGTTTCCTCTATAAATTGAACTAAGGCCAAAGAAGGAATTGCTAGATGAGTTGGGAGAACTACTTCTTTCCCATAAACTAAATTAAAGGGAGAAGTGCCAATGGAAGCCTTTTGAGTTATTCAGTCTGCCCAAAGAGCATACATCAAAGATTTGTGCCAATTTTTATGATTCTGATCAATAGTTCGCTTAATGATTCTGATTAGGTTTTTATTTGTTGATTCGGCCAACCCGTTCCCTTGTGGGTAATAATTGGAAGAATATTTAAGCTTAAAACCTATTTTAAGTGCAAATTCAGTCATAGCATTGCCAAAAAAATATGATGCATTGTCAAACATTAAAGCAGAGGGTAAACCAAACCTGGTAATTATGAACTGATCTATGAAATCGATGATATGTTCAGCATTAGCTGTCTTGAGAGGAACTGCTTCTACCCATTTAGTAAAATAATCTGTAGCTGTAAGGATGTACCTATGCTGTTTAGAAGAGTGAGGAACGATCTCACCTATTATATCCAATCCCCATTGATCAAAGGGTTGATCAATATTGATTGGTTGCAATGGCAATGATGGTTTCTTCTGTCTTCCAACAGCAGTTTGACAAATTTGACATTTCCTTACATAGCTATGTGCATCTTTAAATAGTGTAGGCCAATAGTATCCTGCGAGCAAAAATTTTATGTGCTATAACATCTCCCGCATAATGTCCACCTACTAGTCCATCATGGAGTTCCTGCAACACTTTTTCAGCTTCAGATTTCTCAAGACATCGTAGAAGAACAGAATCATAATTCATCCTAAAAAGCACATCGTTTACGAGTTGATATTTCTTGGCTTTCAATCTTAGGGCTCTTTTCTTTGTATAATTCAGATTTGAAGGAGCATATCCATTTTTTAGATAAAACATGATATCAGCATATCTCGATTCAATATCGTTTAGGCTTACCTCATACATTTGTACCTCTTGATTAGGAGATGGTATTTCAGAAATAAGCGATGCTCCAGCCAACATTTTGCAAAAGCCTTGACCTTTTACAATATTTGCTGGCTTGATCTCAGTGTCGTATTCTTGTAGGGCAGTGACCCAATTTGCTCTCTTTTCACCCACGTCTTTCTGTACTAAGAGATTTCTTACTGCTGGAAATGGTACTATGATTTTTGTATGGGTTTTAAGAAGAAAGGGTCTAAAATGTTTGATCGCTTTGAAAACAACATAAGCTTGTTTCTCAACGTCAGAATAATTTAATTCAGCCCCTTGCAAATTTGAACTAAAGAAGGCAATTGGGGCCTCTGCTTTGTCTTGATTGGCTTGCGTGAGTATTGCAGCATATGACTTCTCAGAGGCAAATGTATACAAAATGAAAGGATCGGAAAAATTTGGAGTTGCTAGGGATGGGGCATTAACAATCGCTTGCTTAATCAGATTGAACGCTTCATACTCTGCTTGGCCCCATTTGAAGAGCGAATTTTTCTTGATCATTGCTTGTAATGGTGACACAATCCTTGAGAAGTCTGGAACAAATCTTTTAACAAAATTAATCTGGCCAAGGAAGGATTGCATGGCTTTCTTATTATGTGGTAAGGATATTTCGGAAATTTCTTTAATTCTATCTGGATCAATATGGATTCCAGATTTTGACACTATAAATCCAAGAAGTTTTCCTTCACTTAATGCAAAAAAAGAACTTTTTTGGATTAAGTGAAATCCCATACCTTTGACAATGTTGGAAGATCTGCTTTAAGTCTCTGAGGTGATTACCACGTTTTTTAGAATATACTATTATGTCATCCAAGTAAATCACCACTGATTTGTTTACTAATCCCTTAAATGCAATATCCATGGCCCTTTGAAATGTGGCGCCAGCGTTAATCAGCCCAAAAGGCATATTTTGATATGCATAAGTACCCCATTTGGTTCTGAATGTGGTTTTTAGCTGATCGTCAGGATGGACCAAAACCTGGTTGTAGCCAGAGAAACCATCTAAAAAGGACATTAATTCTGATCCTGCAACCGCTTGCAATATTTGTTCCATAGGAGGCAGGGGAAAATTATCCTTTTGGCAGGCTTTGTTAAGATTTCGAAAGTCAATACAAATTCTAATGTCTCCGTTTTTCTTTCTAACTGGAACCAAGTTGGAAACCCATCTAGAATGTCGAATGGGAAAAATAATTTTGGCTTTCAATAATTTATTGAGCTTAGATTTAATCTAACTTTCAAGATTAGGATGGATCTTCCTCAGCTTTTGCTGGACAAGTTTTTCATCAGCTATCATCGGGATAGTATGTTGAATGATTGAAGTGTCGTAAGTCTTAAGGTCATCGTAATTCCAGGAAAAGACACTTTTATACTGTTTCAGGAGCCGAACAAAGGCTAATTTTTCTTTAGGGGCTAGGCCAAGACCTAGGTTGATATTCTGTGGCTTGGTATCCGTTCCTAGATTTACTAATTCATAGTTTAGAGTTGAACTCTGAAGTTTTGAATTGGTAGACCTTTTGAATCTATCTTTCAAATCGTATAGGTCTTCCAACTTGACTACAGATTTTGGTATGGCATTATTGGTGCTTTCTTGTTGTAACTACTTGTCATGTTGGTCCTCATCAATTATCTGATTAGTGTAAGATCCTTCTGATGTCAGGAAACTTACAATATCAGGGTCATCGTTAAAAATTCTCCAGTTGGTAACATTATCAGGGATGGAGGGCCTAAAGATCAATTCGATTGAGAATCTGTCTGGGCTATAGTCTTCTGAGGGAATGAGCTTGGAAGCTACATTAGCCAGGAGGTCAGCACTAGCATTTTGGAGTCTGGGAATGGATGAAATATTGAATGCTATAAAATGTTCAGTCAGATCTTGCACTAAAGATTGATAATGCTTTAAATGACCTGATAGACAATGTATAGTATTTCGTACCTGTTTAATAACAATCTCAGAGTCTCCAAAGACTTGTAGATACTTGATGTCTAGTCTGATTGCCTTGTACAGACCTTGTACTAGAGCTTCGTATTCTGCAGTGTTGTTTGTACAATCAAACTCAAGTCTACAGGTTAGCATGGTTTTATTCCCTTCTGGAC
The DNA here is from genome assembly GCA_031772625.1 of Pinus tabuliformis. Classification (NCBI taxonomy): domain Eukaryota; kingdom Viridiplantae; phylum Streptophyta; class Pinopsida; order Pinales; family Pinaceae; genus Pinus; species Pinus tabuliformis. The sequence goes on along the minus strand of CM062805.1, from coordinate 1,067,908,563 downwards.
TAACTAATACACATCCTGCTCCTGCTCCATCATTAGACTTAGAACTGTCAAAAAATAATTTCCAAAATAAAGAGTTATTTACAGGACTATCTACAAAATTAACGCATTTAGAACTATCTGTTTGAGAAAAGTTTTCTACTTGAGACAAAAAAGAATGTTCTAAATAAGGCGAAGTATGAGCATTAAAATTTCCTAAGGAAGAGTCAACAGAATAGTTGCCAATTATATTGTTGTTGTATGCTATAGGTTCATTTTCTCCTTCCAATTCCATCACTATGTATTTTTGGGGTCTTTCTCGCTCAACCTTTATCTGATTTGGTTTACCATTGTAAGGGAGCCACATGTGTGACCAGTCAGTTGTAAAGTATCCATGAAGCTTTTCGGACCAATCCTTGCTAAGAATTAAACCATAAAATTCAGGGATGTCTGCGACTAAAATATCAATGACTTGACATACCTTTGGATTCGATGAGAGCCTTATGGTCACCTGATTTAGTTCACCAATCACTTCAACTTGCGATCGGTCCAGCTAAACTATGCGTATTGTAGATTTTTGAGGTTGGATGTTTAACTTTGCACAATTTTTTTTAGGTAAAATATTAGATGAAGCACCTGAATCTACCAAACAATTATGCAATTTTTTATTGAAAATTTAATAAGTAAGAAGGAATGGAGGAGTATGGGATTTTGACCTACCTCCAATTAAAGCAATATCATTTGGGTCAACTTTATTTGCCATATTAGTTGGAGGTCTTCCCATTTCATGAGAAGCTTGCGAGATCACAACGGCAGGAAGAGGTGCAACGGGTATTGCATGTAACTCTTTCAAAAGTATTTTTTGTTGATGTTTTAATTTGCTCAGTTCATGAAAAGTAATGTTAGCCCTAGTCTTCTTCATGTCTTCAACGATATTATACTCCATCTCATCAGAAACAATCAGTGTTTTAGATGGAGTTGATGAATCGGATTGGACTGGGCTTGTTTGAGTCGCTTTTGGTGATGATTTCTTACCTGCGACTTTATCCTTAGATATCGAGCTTGCGCTCTTCTGTTTAGAACTAGGTTGTGGAGGATCAAGTTGATTTCTACTTCTGGTACTGACTGGTGATGCCTCTTGATCCTCTTCATCTGGAAGAATGAAGTCCCACATTCCTTGTAGCTCTACAACTTCATCTTCATCAATAGGTTCTTCATTAGAAACTTCCTCTTCTTCATCTTCAGATTCTGCATTTGATATAGCATTGGGAGGCTTTGAATCAGTTGAAGGATTTTTTCTATAAGGCTTGTAGGGTTTCTTAGAAGAAGTTTCTGCTACCTGTCTTTTAATGTCAACCATTTCGTTAGACATGGTTTTTAAAACTTTCTGAAATCCTTCTAAATCAAATGGGTCTTTTGATTGTTTTTTCTTAGGGTCATCTTTAAAAGTAACCTTCTTAGATTTTCTCTCATCAACAACATTTTTCTTTTCTAAAGCTAAGATACATTTTTCTACCGCTATTGCTTCCTTCATGTTTTCAGCCAATGTTGTCTTGGTAGCCCTATCAACAAAGATTGCTATGTTCGATGGTAGAGAAAATATGTACCATTCACTTTGAACTTCTTCACTAGGCTTGGAAGCGGTCGGAATTTTATTCAAAAGCTTGTTGAAACGAGAGTTAAAATCTTTGATCGGTTCTCTCGACTCAGTCTTAAGATTTGATAGATCGTTGATCAATGTTGCCGTAGACCTATCATCGCTGAACTTTGTCAAGAATTTCTCTTGGAAAATGTCCCAACTAGTAATGGATCCTGATGGTAATGAAAAATACCAGGACCCAGCTGCTGCTTGCAAAGTATAAGGAAAAAGTCTAACAACAACGTCTTCATTTGTAACCCCATTTAAATTTATTGATAACATAAAGTTGTTTATGTGTTCTTCTGCTAGCATGCCTGCTTTAGGGTTAAACTTGGGTAGCCATTTCTCAGGATGGGCCGGTAATTGACTCAAGGGTGCAGGAATTGAGACTGCCCCTGGATTGTTCCATGGGTTTTGAGCCATCGTTGAACTACTAATAGAGGAAAGCACAGACAAAGTTCCTTATGGTTGGGAAGAAGAAGATATAATAGTTTCAGATGTTTAAGAAGCAGATGTTGAAGTTCCAGTACCCTGTTGTATGACAATTTGGAGTGGGGGAGTGGATGGTTGACTTCGCAGTGGAGAAGATGAAATGGATGATGATGATGAAAGAGTCTCACTATCAGACCCTTGAGGTGTCTTCCTTGCTCTTTTCCTTTTAGGCAGAGGTAATTCAGTTGGTTCAATACCAAACTTTTCACTTTGTAATCTGGTAAGAGGATGAGAAGGATTATATTGCGAAGTCACACTACCTTGAGATAATTCAGACTTCTACGGTGATATGGAAAATCCTTGAAGTTTATGGATCAAAGACTCAACTTCAGGAGGTTTGATAGTAGATCTATCTGAAATGTTTGGGTTTGTGGTAGTGGTTGTTGTTTTCTCAACTTCTCGCTTAAGATTTAAAGACTCGGAATGCGATGGAGAAGTCGAGGGAGATGTTGAGGGCGATTTACTCTCAGAATGGTATTTAGATTTAGATTTACTAGCCATTCACAGTTTGGGCCCTCCTTCTAGCGCCAAATATGTTGAAGGCCCCAAAAGTCGGGTCTACAACAAGGGGGATACCCACCCAGTCCGAACCTTGAAATCAGCTCCTTTTATGTTTGGGATGGTGGGTGCGATTGGGGATAATGGGACCAGTTTCCCAATTTGTGTATGATGATAAGAGTTTATGTTTCCCTTTCTAAAGATTTCTAAATAAAATTCTTTTAATCTAAGTCTAATTTAAAACATGCAATTATATTCTAATGAACAAAAACATCTAATTCTAAAACTAACCCGGGATTTAACTTTTCACTTATGTGATCTAAAATAGTTTCTAACAGCAATTGGTAATAAATATCATTCAATTGCTACGAGAAAAGAATTCATTAAAAATGAATTGTTTCATATAAGAAATTAACCGAAACAATTGTGAGAAACATATCACATAATAAGTCATTCATACATTAAAGCATAAACATAATAGTCACCACCGTACAAAAGTGCCAAATGATAACTCAAACATTCAAGATTTCATATATAAACAACTGAATATAAAATATTACTTTGACACATAAGCAGAAATCATTAAGAGATAAAAGTACCATTGATAACAAGTCCTACTCATGAGCTTCAGCAATATAGATTTATCTTCTCATAATTCAATATCTACTAAGAGTACAGAAATGCATTTCAGTAGCAGACATTAAACACAGATATCAATAAATCTCGTTCCATTCATTCATCAAAACCTCCTCAGAGGGTGCAGAAGTGCATGTTCTGAAGAAACGTTTTTGACAAATTTCTGGACCCCTCTCTAAATGCATGAGAGGGGTTAAAATACTACTAACTAAAGACTAAAAATAGTTTATTACAAAAATATAGGAGGAGGTTTAAATGACCATCCTCATCTAAGGAAAAAATAAATCAAAAATAAAACTAAAACTGTATCTGGAAATTAACTATCTATGTATCTGTTCTCTGAGATCGCAAGCATTCAACATCGGCTTGAGGAGCGTCGGTTGGCCAACCTCCGATTTTAGTTGTCCTGCGAAAACAGAATCGACAAGTGTTGGCGCTATCTTCTCGGTAGAATTTGTAAGGCACTTGAGAGTCATGCATTGACTATGCGGTTTAACCAAGTACTGCCAGTAAGTGTCCCAATCAACTTGGTTAACTTCTTAATTGACTTTGCCTTTTCTTCAACTTTCTGTTTCTAGCTTGTATGTAGTTGTTGTGCCTTTAGGAGAAATCCCGGAGAGGTTTCTGATATCAGGTTTGCTCTATGCAGATTTTCATTGACACAATCAATGACATTGTTCGTCACTATGGTTGCTTCTTCCGCTGTCTGTTCTGCGTTTTTAATCTGTGCATCCCACTTATTGAACAACATTTCTTTACGGGCTTCATTGATTTTGAGCAAGCCTGCTTTCTTTCCTTCCTCTGATTCCTACCAAATCAAATAATTAGAAATTCTTTTATCAATTAAATCATAATCAAGTCGCAAGTCCACGACTTGACTTGTAATTTTATTGCTCATCTCGCAATGGGAGCTCCATTGCGATATTCTTTGGCAGAGTGCCTCTTGCTGTTGCAAGAGTTGGTCATTCAAGGCAAGGGTTTCTGAGACAAACTCTGTGATTTTGGGGTCATCTTTATGCATTTCTAGCATAGCCTGTAATTGATGTTCCTTTTCGGCCAAATTGTTGTGATACCTCAATTGCATCTGTTGAAAATCCTGTTGTAATCTTTCTAATTTCTCCTCTGCTTCTCGGTTGGCACTGGCTTGCTGTAGCTGTTGCTGCAAAACTAGGATTTGTTCCTCTTTATCCTTAAGTAATAGTTGTACTTCAGACGCTTTATCAATAGTAGCAGAAGCATAGGCTCCTGCGATCTGGGATAACTTAGTCAAATTTTCTGTAGGATCAATGGTAGGGTCTTGCCAAAGGACATCTAGCTGCTCTGCCTCAAGTGAGAGCATGTTGTCCAATTTCCATTTCTTTCTTTGTCTTCTTACCACTGCCTTGTGCTGCGGACTATAAAATACATCTAGAGGAGGAATCTCCTCTATCTTCAGCATGATTTCAGACGATGGGGTTATGGGAATATGCTCCATTTCTGGAGCATTGCTGACTGTTTCAATGACCATATCTGTCATTGTCTGCACTGTATTCTCAGGTGTCTTCGTGTTCTGCTCCTCAGTATTAATCAATTCATTAAATGTTTCCCACTCTTTATCTAGCTTAGTTCTCACTAGCTTTGGTGGCTGGATGAGGGGAGGGGGAACCTTCACCTGTGGTGTTGTCAAAACCTGTTGCTCTGGGTGCTCTTTAGATTGGGCAGTATCTCTGACTGACCCTTCACTTTTATTATGGTCGCTCTCGGACCATTTAGAGCATTCTGGTGATTCTTTCCCAGACTTAGACCTGGACTTGTCTGTACCCGAGCTTCCACTTAAACTGACGCTGGGAGTTGGCTCCCTTATTGGTTCTAAGTGCAACTTATCCAAGGGGATGTTTGCTAATCTCCTCTCTCTGTAGAGTTTGAATTCTTGGAATTCCGCTGGGGGAAATTGAATTTGAGCCATATGCAAAATGTCTTTCAGTGTGCTTTTCTGCTGGAAGATGTCATCAAAGAGATCATCTTCTTTAGAAAATACCTTTATCTTGATAGTTGTAGTAAAATTCTTAATGACATCAAAGGGATCGAATTGTCTCCCTGGAAATTTAAACAGTCATAGACTCAACATGTTGTCTACTTCTTTGAATGCATGACCTAAATCAAACAGTGAAAAGGCCCCACAGGCCACAGGAAATTGTGGCCAGACGGCCTTTTTCTTGTCTTTCAATTCTTTGCTCATTCCTCCCACCCTGCAGGTCTAGTAGGAAATTTCTCGAGCCAATAACTTATCAGGAACATACAAGGGTAGCACATGAGGGGAAGCAATGCTTCCAAATACTCTGATATAAGTGAAAAACTCTTCCCCAAACCATCTTCCAACAGGGAGAATATCAACTTCTGCTTCGGGGGAAAATCTTGGGGCGTCCTTATTATACAACATTCTGTGAAGAGGTAACATAACTCCATGACAAATTCTGTAAAAATACGGGATAAACTTGGAATCCCACAATTCCTTATGGTAAATGTGAATGGGCAAGGGATTTTGTATAGTCCACTTCCAACCCATTAGAGGAAATCTAGAAACAGAACAGATTGCATCCATAACATAAGCAGCTAAAAAGAAAGGAGGATAAATCCTCTGAGAGGGAGTTCTTTTAGACCGGTAGTTCCAAATGGCCAAGGCTAAATTATCAGACAATATCTGGGCCCAATCCATAATAGTGGCGTTAGTGGCCGCATCTAATAGGGGTAGCCATTTGGATGAAAACTTGTTGATGTCAGGCCTTCCAAATAGCCTACATAGCATAGCAGCAACAAAACAATACGAGGAGGAGAGGGAACCAGTACTGTACATACCATGTTTGTCTTTTTTCAATGGCTCTTCCTTTTCCGACCAGTTCTTGGTGCACTCTGCCAAGTCTTCGTTTTCTTTGGCGAATTTCTCCACGAACTGCTTGTTGTAGCTTGCCTGCGGCTCTGGTAAATGATACATAAGCCTTAAATCCTGTGGGGTGAATGACCCAATGAGCTCTTGGCTCCGAGACTTGAATTGTCTGTTTGTTATATCAACACTGTCCAATACCCACTTGACCATGTCTGTATATGGAAGTATCTTAGGCCTTGCCGCTATTCGGTGCAGGAATGAACATGCAAGTTCAGTAATTGATGCTTCAGATGACCCGCGTGAGTCTACTGTCACTTTAACTTCCATAACTCTAGGGTTTTCTTCTTCGAGCAGACTGTACATGCCTTCCCAAGTGGATATGCTGGCATCTTTGGTACAGGTGGTGTCTGTGAATAAGGGCGTCATCTCTTTTTCCTCAGCAACCAGAGCTTTTCCCTTCTTTCCCATTACGTTCTACACACTATTGTGTATATTATTCTGCTTACCACTCCTGCAAGTTTTCAAGTAAAGAAAGAATAATGGTAAGAGATAAGGTGACGGGAAAGCTCTTAATTCTAAAATCATATCAAATATATCACCCTACGTGAAACAACCTTTCGATCATATCTAAATCTTATCTCATAAATGACCATCAATAAACCACTAAGTTAACATTAATGCCCATAACTCGATATCGGATTATGAGAAATATTTCATTGAACAATGAGCCCTGTTGATCTGCGATAACGTGATTTTTCGATTTGCTTCGCATATCCCAGATTGCAATATCGCTGGTCGCAATATCATTAATCCTCTTTGTTAACAATCATTTATTTCTTTTTTGCGACTGCGAGATGCGATTTGTGAGATGCTTTATCACATATCGCAGGATCAGGATGTTTTATCTTAGGTGGTGCTTGCGACATATGAAATCTACGAAATGTGATGATTCTGTAAGGTGCGCGATCTCGTATTATCGCGTTTTTGCAATTTCGAAAGTTTGTTTATATGATGTCCTTCATTACCCTTTTGCGATGCGATGTTTTATTGTTAAGAGAACGATTTTATTCAAAACTTATCATAAAACTTAAGTTTTTTTGGTTTTGCAGATGTTTTTCCTAAGTTTATGATAGTGTGTTTTATTCAAAGGGAATTATAAGTGCTAGTTTTTTATTTTTTTAGAAGGGTCCCCATTTATTTAGTTTTATTACTAATACTAAATAAAAAGGGGGGGTTGTTGCTGGCCACAACAGGTCCTCAGAAGCTGGCAGTTTGAGCTGCTTCCTTAATGCTGAGAGCTCAACATTTTTCTTCCTGACAAGTTCTTCTGCAACATTTATATTTGGTGTCTTTTGTTAGTGAGGAAACGTTTTCCAACTTGAGCTGTGACTGTGTATTGGCCAAGGTGACCTGCAACTTTGACAAACTCATGGCAGTGTGAGTTAAAGTGGAAGAAATCATTTGGCTAGTCTGTTTGTGCATCTCAATTTGGTCAATTGGATGTACATATTTTACATTAAATTCAAAGGAGGACTGCTTATGATAATGTGCAGGAGTCCTGGGCTGTGGAATTTGAGCTTGTAAGAAAGCCATCTACATCTTACCCTTCTCAGAGTCAAAGATTGAAAGAATTCTAGCTTGAGAACTGGAAGAGTGTTTCCAGAATTGAGTATAAGTGTTCAGCTTCAATTCCTCATTCTTCTTCTTAATTTCATTGAAGACATGAAAGATATCATCTTCTTTGTCCTTCTAACTGGTTCCACTGGTCTGAATCACCTGTTGTTCCTGAGAAGTAGTGGAATGAGTGGGGGACTGTGTAGACTGTCCACCAGACTATGTAAAAATAAAAGTCTCTCCAAGTCCATCAAATGTTGTTTTCTATGGCTCATTTGTTGCACTAACCTTCACTGAGATCCTAGGTCTCTTCTTTCTATGTACAATTCTAAAGCCCTGGCTTGATGCTTCAGTTGTAGGGGATGACTATTCTTCCCTTCCTCGCTTAGCTATCTTTTCCTGTGCAAGTGGAGTTTGTACATTTGAAGTAGAGACTGCCTGTTCTTCAGCTTCTTGAAGGGTGTTCTCCTTCCATTCTAACTGATTTTTGTACTGCTCTATTTCAAGCCTGGCTGTGTGGTGGTATGCAGTAAATTTATTTTCAACCCTGAGTTTTGAAATTACTCCCATTGGGTCATAAGACCAAGTGAAGCTGAGACCAAACTTCATTTCCTTCAATAACCTGTCTGCTTTTTCTCCTGCTACTCTAGTGTTGCAAATGAAAGGACCAACCTGAGCCTTTAGCTTGAATTGTGATTTCTTCTTTGCAACTACAAAATGTACTTCATCTGCATTTAACCTCTGCCTAATATATTCCAATGCAAAAATTATGATAGGGAGGTACTTAGGAAGTTTGTAGGGTGGAAGCTCACAACCATAGACTCTAATTTCTGTATAGTTTTGGTAAAGATACCAATCTCCTGTGGTGGCTTGATCAACCAACTGCAATACTTTCACAATTTCATCACTAATTCTTGGTACTGGAGTGCTGCTCATAAGATTAATAGCTGGATGAACAAACAATTCTATGAACTGTTTATATGTAAATTCTTCCTTCTCCTTCATTCCCATAGAAGTCCAAAATATCACTGATTGTTGGTTGCCTTCTTCATCTAGCTTCTGTAAGGTGAATGGAAACTTGTCTCCCTAAAAATATATAAAAAGATATACAAGTACTGAAGCATACTTGAATACTTCTTCAGTATTAAACTAGACAAATTGTTCATGGATGGCTTCAGCTAGAAATTGGCTAAAGTTATAGAGAACAGTAGGTTTGGAATCAACAGAAAAGATAGACAAGAAACCTAGGATGGCTTCATTAACATATTGATCAGAATTGTAACCAAGCAAATAAGAAAGAATAGTGGTAATTTGCTTGGTTCTGTCTGGGAACATGGATGAATCATAGGGAGGGTTTCTTTTAGGCAGAGGGCTATCTACAACAAGGAAAAGTTCAAGAGTTTGAGACCTTTTAGTAAAATCTAGCTTTTGATAGGCTTCTATCAGGCTTTCATGAGAAAAAGGATGGGTTGGTGCAATAGTTGGGGCTTGCAACATCTGTTCAATAGACTGAGCATTGATGAAACAGAGGATTTCTCCTGTAGGTGAAATGATAGCTCTTTGACTGGGATCATAGGATTCATGGCATTTCCTAACAAATTCAGGTGCTTTGTGTATCTGTGGGAAAATGTAGTGAGGAAGGTGGGAGTCCCAAAGTCCTATTTCATCTGTCTGATCAACTAGCTGGTCCTCCATCCAACAATAGATTTCATATAAATCAAATTGAGAGGAAGACTCAATGATTTTACAGTCTCTGTCGACCAGGGGAGTATGATGGAAGTCAACTTGTGGATGAATGAGGGGATTTGGGATTTCTGCAATTTCCTTTCCCTTAGGAGGCATTTTGTTAGGTGAATTGCAGGCTAAACTGGACAGAAATGGGAAGAATTGGTCTGAAACACAGTAATAACAGAAAAACAGTATAACTGAAAATGGATTAGGTGGACCTGGATGTCGGCTTGGTTTTGGACAGAATTGAAAATTTGATTGAATGATGAATCTGTCATTTAGGCTGTAAGCACGAAATCTCCAGTGATGAATTGAGTTTCAGAAATGTATTGTGTAACGATTTTTCTGAAGGAACGGGGCTTATAATGAATAAAATGGAGCGAGGTTGTTTGATGAACAGCTAAATCCTCATTAATTATCCAACGGGATTGTTAAAACAGATCTATGTATAAATTCGCGAGAGTTGCAAATTAAATGAATAATGGATAGGCGACAGCTAATTGGATAGAGGAAGTGACTGGGAGTGGATGTGGATGATGATGTAGGAGCGATGGTGAATGGTCGAATGAAAACCGCGTTCGGGAGCAAGTTAGGGCGGTAAGTTGTTTCAGAATTTTAAGTCCCGAAAGACTAGGATGGAGGAAAAGTAGTTTTGGGGGGTGGTTTCCAAAACTTCCCAGTTCAGACTGCCTCCCTCTCCCTCTCCCCCTCCCCCTGCCAATAAAGTTCGGACGGTAAATGAGGGCCAAAAAATGATGTAGGCCATCAGATCTCGGGAAAGTGTGCGGGATGAAAAATAAAATGAATGAGTTTTAACAACGCGAGGCAGAAGTGATGGTGGGGCCAAGAGTTCTGTCGGATGTGACATGTATGGGGTATTTGCGAATAAATGGATGAAGTTTGGATATTTACAAAATAACATTGATACTTAGAATTTATGGTTAATAAAACCCATCACCATATGCACATATTTCCAATGTTATATCTTAGGATAAAAATCCTTTCATGCTCCAATTGTATTTCATTTGTCTACCTACTCTTAACTCCTAACATTTTTTCAATCTTAGTTACCCGAGTGCACTTAGACTAGCAACTCAACATTTTCCTTTTAATGACTAATCTACTTCTATCCCTTATTGCTTCCATTGGCTCAGATTAAACTGTTGAGCCAATTTTATTTGTTACCTATTGACAAACAATTTAAATCAAATCCAATCATGATTAAACTGTACAATTGGATTCTATGGACTAGTGTGGCAATTTAAACAATCTTCACACAACTTTTTATTTGCAAAAATAAACTTTGACTGAGAGTAGTGGCATTTGGATTTGCAACACTTTCAGAATTTATTATTTTTTCTTTTCTCTCTAATCTAACATTTTTTATTTTTTGCCTTCCTTTTTTAGGGCATATATTCTAACATTTTATTTGATATGGACTTATTCATCAAAATATCCCTAACATTTTTTTGATTCAATATTCTTTTTGTCCATATCCTAAATTAACATTTTTTTGGAATGATTTTCATTTTTTGACTAATTGATGCTAACTTACCAAAACCAAAAAATGCTACAACAGGTTACATAGGAGCTCGATCAAGAGTTAGTTTTAAGGTTCGATCGAGTTGTTTTTTAGCGCTTGAGGAGCTCGATCGAGCGCTTAAAGAATACTCGATCAAGCACTTAAATGGTTTGATCGAGAGCTTTAATGGCTCAATCGAGCCATCATTTTTTCCACCCAAACGTGTCCTCTCTCGCCAAAAAGTGTAACCTCGCTCCATGCTTTCACCCCTAAGCAATCATTGGTGGCCAAGCTAAAAGATTCAAAGTCAGTTGCATGTTTAGACTCTATGCCAAAGGCCAACAAGGGGAATGACAATGGGAAGGAGATTATTGATGAAGAAGCTAGTGCCATTGTTGCCACCACCAAGGTCAAGAAGATTGAGCCCAAAGATCTATAGGAGGGTGAACATCTCTTCCACTCACAGATGTGGGTGAAGGGTTCATTTATGCGTTCATTGTCGACAATGAATGTCAAAATAACCTCAACTCAGCTGAGATCGTGAAGTTGTTGGGCCTATCGTCAACACCACACATGCAACCGTATGCTATCAGGTGAGTCCACCAAGGGCGAGATCTCCACGTCAGCTAGCAGTGTCACTTTCCCTATAGCATCAAGCCCTTCACGGATGAGGTACTGTGTGATGTCGCTCCCTTTGCAGTTTGTGATGTATTGTTATACTAACCATGCTTGTGGAAACACCATGTTGTGTATGATTCCAAGCCTCCCATTGTTATTATTACTTTGGACAGTAAGTTATATAAGACACTGGAAGTAGCCCCGCCTACCGCCATTTCTTTGATCTCTACTAAGCAATGCAGTAAGATCATCTCCCAAACCGAGAAATTTGTTTTCTTTCTAATTCACTCTCAAAGGTGAAGATCATGGCCACATCCATGGCCCCCTGAAAGGGTTCCTCCATGCATCCAAAGCAAGTGGATAAGGCCGTGGAAGAATACAACGACATCTTCTCCTCACTCACATGTTGGAAATAATACTAAGAGGGGAGGTGAATTAGTATTTACAAATCAATAACTTTTTCATTTCCATAATCATATTTATATATGCTACTTCAATGAAGGGAAATCATATGTGCACGCAACTGTTTTTAAGGCAACCAGCATATATCCAATGAACTTATGATTTAGTTAATTCATCATATGTTGATCTTTAATCAGTGCATCAATACTTTATTAAACATTAAACAATAACCATGTGCAGTAATAACAGAATAAACCATCACACATAAGCAACACACATGAACACCAAGATTTAAGGTGGAAACCCAATGTGGGTGAAAACCACCTGCTGCTATTGTCTTTGTCTTCTTTTAATAATAAGAAAATTTGTTTACAATCTTGTACTGGTGCAGACTCATACCAGTACGCAGGCACCCACCTATAGAAGGCTACAACCTTCTCTCATTCTCCAGCTTCTACTGGAAGGGAGCTACAACCCCCTAGTTCTTGTACTAGCCGATATGTTTACTAGTACATAGGCTCTGACCTACAGAAGGCTACAACCTTCACTCGTTCTCCAGCTGCTACTGGAAGGGAGCTCCAACCCCTTGATCAAATCACCAGCCACTACTAGCAGGAAGCTTCGACTTCCTCACTGAAGGCTCCAACCCTTAGTATCCTCTAGGGACCACGTTTCATAAATTTTCACACTGGATACTCCTGGTACACAATACTACAATATGAAGGCCACGTTTCATCAAATTTTCACATTGGACCCATTAGTAACATTGAAGCTCAAAATCAATCACCACTGCAATACAACCATCAAAACCAATCACTGAAACTAAATCATCAATCTCTGACATAACTGAAATGAATCAGCAATCTCTGAATCAACCATAACTAAATCAATCAATCACTGAAACCTATGACATATTGAGTCAAAAAATCACTGAACCTCTGACACAACTGAATCACCATTCATACAAACTTAATCAAATTCAACCAATCAACTGAAACAGACAAATCACTGTAACTAGTACACAGATCTGAACCCAGAACACTTCATGAAAAGCGAGAACCAACTGTAACTTCAAAAATCATGTGTCAGACTATATACGCTTCTTCAATGAAGCCAACCTGCGTGTATACGCAACTTCCTTTAGCCCAACCTGTGCATACATTTAAAGGTATTGAATCATAAAACCTCTGAACCACAAACTGTATCTATCAGTGACATTATGAAGATCTATTGTCAATTTACAGAGTTCTAAATAGATAGCAGCAATGATCACCCTTCTTACTCAATCAATCAATCAATCAGACACAAACTCTTTATGCATTCAGTTTTACTTTCAGATCTGAGAAGACTTCATTGACAGAAAGCAGTAAAATAGCAGCACTGATCTGATAGATCAGTCATCCTTGAACATCAAGATTTTTTTTTCATACACTACTTGGAAGAGCTGAACTAGCGTGTATGCGCACCTTCACCAAAGCGAACCAGCATATAGATCTGTAAATACTTACTTATAACTCCACTGTAATTCCAGACTTCAGACATACCCGGATCATCACATATAAACAATAAAATGTGCGTTAGCAATCAGAACTAGCCTATCTATTATCAAATCACATAATGAGAAGTCATTATGATCCTAATCCATCATTAGATCTCATCCATCATCAAACACTCAAGTGCAAACTTAGTCTAGATATAGAAAAACATCAGAAACCCATAAAATGCATATTTGCCTTGATCTAACACTTCATAAGATATTCATTGCTTATGCATTTAGCCCTTTGATCTTCTCCTCCTTATATAGTTTTAGCCTTTCTCAATACCTCAGATAAAAACAACACTTAGAACCTGTGGTATTCTTAGACGGGATCAAATAGTTGTTACTCCGCTCAATATTGTGGGTTAATACCATGGTATTGACCCTTGGTATTCTTTCACCTTAATTTCCTTAATTTTTCATCCCATACATGCTTTTTCTTCTACAAAAGTGTGTGCATACGTATATGCTCTTTTTGTATAGTGAACCCGCATGTACACGCTCTTTTTCTACAGTGAACCCACGTATACAACTTAACATACCTGAAAATGTCATTTTTCTTCAAATTCTTGATTCTGATCTATAGTCCTTTGTTCCTTCATCCTATTCTTTTGTACCATTACTTTGTTCCCTATAAATAGACCTGTTATAATGTGATTTTCCATTGTACATTACTTTTGAACTGATTCCTTTGAACTGCCCTACATTTTGTCACATATGTAAACACAACTGTCATGCATTCTGTCACATCTGATATCTCTCCTGTAGATTCATCTAATTACGTAGATTCATCTAGTTACCATATACAAGTGAGTTGTTCTGCTACAAGTGGGTTTCCATCAAGTATAACACATGTATCATAATGCCAACAATCTCCCCTACAAGTGGGTTTCCATCAAGTACAACACATGTATCATAATGCCAAAAATCTCCCCCTTTGGACTTGATGGCAACTATATTGGTGTTGATTACTACAAGTTGTAGAAACTGTTAGAGATAACAAGCAACACCAAAATACTCTCCCCCTTTGACATCAAGGGCAAAGGGCGGACCAAGATACTCTCCCCCTTTGATATCAAGGGTAAAGAGCTGACCAAAATGAAGACTTTCATATCTGAACATCTGAATATGAATATTGATCATGCTCCCCCTAGGCACATGCTGAATTATCTGATTAAACTCCCCCTTTGTACATGCTCAAATGCACTATACTGTCCATGCTCCCCCTAAGCACATGCAGAGTTTGCAAAAAATATTTTCCAAAGGAATAAAATGACTCTATAACACAACTATGTAAGTGTGATCTTCCTATCACCAATGACTTATACATACATCAATCCCCCAACCAAGTGGGGATATACCAAATTTGACTCATCTACCCAACCAAGTGGGGATATACCAATTGTTTATACATGAATGAAATATATCACTTATTACATCATCCTTCCCATGCATAGTGGGGTTACAAGTTACATCAAATGACCAAAAATGACTCATTAAAAGACTATGACAGAGATAGACATATTACGGACCTATATATGACCTTTACATCAAATGATATACATGACATTTATAACAAAGACCAAAGATCTAAACAAGACCATGATAGTCATCAGCAACTATCATACACCATATATGATCTGCACCATAAGCATCT
This sequence comes from Pinus tabuliformis, assembly GCA_031772625.1. Classification (NCBI taxonomy): domain Eukaryota; kingdom Viridiplantae; phylum Streptophyta; class Pinopsida; order Pinales; family Pinaceae; genus Pinus; species Pinus tabuliformis. The sequence goes on along the minus strand of CM062805.1, from coordinate 1,067,893,381 downwards.
GTCAGCAACATCCAGACCAACAACCTGTATATGTCCATCATCAGTTCCCAAGATATGACAATGTAATATCATCAACCTGTGACAAAGTATGCCACATATAGATATCAACTCATCCTCTTGATCTCATCAAGATCAACTTGCTCTGTTTCCTTAGTAGAAAGAGCCTTATCATAACCTTCCATGAATCAACTAAGCATATGTCATATCTCCAAGCAGTAACACAAAATTATTCACATCATATCATATGTATGTGAAAACACCATAGTCATTATCTATGATCATAACATCATCAACAAGAACTTCATGATCTTTCCACAAGAACCCTTAATATATCAACCATGTATCATCACTAGGAAACATCCCACATCTGATAAGCATCAACCATGATAATCAACATATGTGAGTATCAAACCTATCATCATAAAGTAAGAAGGCATCATCATTATGTGACTAAGTAAGCCATGTCTCTGAATATCCATGTCTTCAAATAGCTATGCCTGCAATAACACCATTCTCTTGGCCAACCAACAATATTTATCAATATGCAACTTAAGTAATCATCCATGTATCCAGCATAATGTATATCCATCAAAGAGATAGCAATATGTATCTAGCAAACCATGAGCTCATAGTCATTTGTCAAGCTTTCTTGATACCATCAACAACAACAATCCTCAACCATGTGAGAGCCAAGAACTATAGGAATCCTGCATCATAACTGCACCATATGAACTTTATGCATCTTTGAAGGCATGATGACAACAACATAAAAGAAATGAGTGGCTCATCATCAAATAATGAAGTTGTGTACTCAAGCTTTGTACTTCTCCTTGTCCTTATGAAGATCACCATGTAAGCAACATATATGTACTGTATGCATCATCAAAAGTCATCCACAATCACCCATAAATCTGATCTGAATAACAACTATGTAACCCCAAGCAATACAAGTATCATCATCATAGGCAACTCATAACCGCAACATAGCATGATGTATCATTTAAACACTTTAGCCACATAAGCATCATCACCATTGATAAGAATCATTAGGTACCAAAGACTTCTAAACATAATGCCAACAATGCAATATTAGAAGCATAACATATTCTCCCCCTGAACTTGTGCCACCTGTTCACTGTCAGATCTGATCATTGCATATATCAGTAAGAAATATCAAGGCATCATCATCAATCAGATATACATCAAGTTATCAACAACTTATGAGGATCAAAATAACTTCTAAATAACATCCACAGACTGTAGTCATCAATCATCAAGACAAAAAAGATAATTGATAATTGTTTGAACCATATGAGATCAATTTTCTGAGTCTGTCCCACTACTTCTTCATCAAACCAACATATACATGATTGTGCATCTTCAAACTCATGTATATATGTGACTTGTCTTCATGATAATTGCATATGAGAATTAGAACACTGAAATTTCATACTCTCAGTTTCTCTTGAGTCTGTTCTATCTGTATACTGAGCTATGCCACATATTTTTGGTTGTACTTCCTTCTTCTTCCATACCTTGGAGTGTGATGATTTTTGCTCCTTTTGGTATGTTGGCCGAAATTTCCTCCTGAATTATTTTTCTATATTCCCAAACTTGTTACAAGCATAACCTCTTATATGTTTCATATTCCTTCTAAAGCAGTGAATGGCTTTGTGATCAAACATATTGCAAGAAAAACAATGTCCCTTAAAGTACCTGGAAACTAATGATCTTTCTGTGTGATGGTTATTAGCTTGAACCATTCTACTTTTGCATATTATTACAACATGTCCAAAATTATGACATACAAAACATTCAACATTATTCATCATAGGAAAGAACTGATTATCACTTCCATAGTTAGGAATAAATGATTTTCTTTGAAGTATTTCTTTCTTTGGTTGTTGGTGGGGTTGATCTCTTATCTCCTTGTTGAGTATTTCATATTTTGCATTAGAGTTCCTTACTTCAGTTTGTGAGCTAGATTCACCTTTAACAGTTTCATGAAAACCAAGACCAGATTTGATGGCAGGAGACCTTTGACTACTAAGAATGTGATCCAAAATCTTAGTACTATCTTGAAATCGTAAAAGTTTATCCTTTTCTTCTAATTTACCTTTTAGGATTTTTACCTCAACCTGATATTGTTGTTCCTTTTCAAGATACTGCTTTTTCATGATTTCTTTAGCTTTTCTTCCTTCTTCCACTTGTTTCCTTAATTCGAGGACTTCATTTTCTTGTTCTTCAAATGCTTGGAGTAGTTCTTCATTCTGCTTATTTGAATTTTTGAGATCTTCTTTTAGAGAAATGAACATAGCTTCAAGACCTTCATAGTAGTTGGTTCTTTCTATAAGTTCCTTGGTTGTTGTGTCATTTTCATTCTCTCATGATGTCACTTCACCCTGCAGCCTTTGACTTTGATCTTCCTTTTCTTTGTACTGCTTCTTTATTTTGTTCACTTCCTCCAACTGAGCTTTTAACCTGGTAACTTCTTCTTTGTAGGCACATTCCCTTTTATTAATTAGATATTTTTGATCTCTAATTGTGTTTGTGAGCTTTTTAAATTCTGCATTTAGTTGATTTATTTCTCTTTCACCCATAAGATAAAATTCAGTTTTTTCGCTGTCACTTTCATTATCTTCAAATGAACAGGGAAATGTATCACCAGAGGACAAAAAATTCGTACCTGATAGTTATTTTGCTTGTTCATCTTCATTCTGAGGTGATTCTGAATCTGAAGAGTTGCTTCCACATAAATTCCAATCGTCTCTCCCACTGTCACAGTTCCTTTGAGATGTCTTTTTATTTTGAGGTGCTTTCTTCTTTAGCTTCTTTCCCATTGTTACTACGGATCTCCTTCAAGAGAACAAGCTTCTGCCAAAGAACCTGCTCTGATACCAATTGTTGGAAATAATACTGAGAGGGGGTGAATCAGTGTTTACAAATCAATAACTTTTTCATTTCCATAATCAGATTTATACGCTACTTTAGTGAAGGGAACTCGCGTGTGCACGCAACTGTTCTTAAGGTAACCAACGTATATCCAGTGAACTTATGATTCAGTTAGTACATCATATGTTGATATTTAATCAGTGCATCAATAATTTATTAAACATTAAATAGTAACCATGTGTAGTAATAACAGAATAAACCATCACACATAAACAACACACATGAACACCAAGATTTAAGGTGGAAACACAATGTGGGTGAAAACCACCTGCTGTTGTCGTCTCTGCCTTCTTTTAATAATAAGAAAATCTGTTTGCAATCTTGTACTAGTGCTGACTCATACAGTATGCAGGCACCCACCTACAGAAGGCTACAACCTTCTCTCATTCTCCAGCTTCTACTGGAAGGGAGCTACAACCCCCTAGTTCTTGTACTAGCCGATATGTTTACTAGTACGTAGGCTCCGACCTACAGAAGGCTACAACCTTCACTCATTCTCCAGTTTCTACTGGAAGGGAGCTCCAACCCCATGATCAAATCACCAGTCACTACTAGCAAGAAGCTTCAACTTCCTCACTAAAGGCTCCAACTCTCAATATCCTCCAGGGACCACGTTTCATAAATTTTCACACTGGATACTCCTGGTACACAATACTACAATATGAAGACCACGTTTCATCAAATTTTTGCACTGGACCTATTAGTAACATCGAAGATAAAAATCAATCACCACTGCAATACAACCATCAAAACCAATTACTGAAACTCAATCATCAATCTATGACATAACTAAAACCAATATTCAATCTCTGAATCAACCATAACTGAATCAATCAATCACTGAAACCTTTGACATACTGGATCAAACAATCACTGAACCTCTGACGCAACTGAATCAACCATTCATTCAAACTTAATCAAATTCAACCAATCAACTGAAACAAACAGATCACTGTAACCAGTACAAAGATCTGAACCCATAACACTGCATCAAAAGCCAGAACCAATTGTAACTTCAAAAATCATGTGTCAGACTATATATGCTTCTTCAATGAAGCTAACCTGTGTGTATACGCAACTTGATTTAGCCCAACCTGTGTATACCTTTAAAGATACTGAATCATAAACCTCTGAACCATAAACTGTACCAATCAGTGACATTCTGAAGATCTACTATCAATTTACAGAGTTCTAAATAGATAGTAGCAAGGATCACCCTTATTACTCAATCAATCAATCAATCAAATACAAACTCTTTATGCATTCAGTTTTACTTTCATATTTGAGAAGACTTCATTGACAGAGAACAGTAAAACAATAGCACTGATCTGATAGATCAGTCATCTCTGAACATCAAGCTTTTATTTTGCATACGCTACTTGGAAGATTTGAACCAACATGTATACGCACCTTCACCAAAGCAAACCAGAGTATAGATCTGCAAATACTTACTTATAACTTCGATGTAATTCCAGACTTCAGACATACCCAGATCATCACATATAAAGGATAAAACGTGCATTAGCAATCAAATCTAGCCTATCCATTATCATATTACATAATGATAAGTCATTATGATCCTGATCCATCATTAGATTCCATCCATCATCAAACACTCAGGTGCATATTTAGTCTAGATCAAGCAAAGCATCAGAAACCCATAACATGCATATTTGCCTTGATCTAACACTTCATAAGATATTCATTGCTTATGCCTTTAGCCCTTTGAACTTCTCCTCCTTATATAGTTTTATCCTTTCTCAATACCTCAGATCAAAACAACACTTAGAGCATGTGGTATTCTTAGACGGGATCAAATAACCGTTACTCCACTCAATATTGTGGGCTAATACCATGGTATTGACCCTTGGTATTCTTTCACCTTAATTTCCTTAATTTTTCATCCCATACGTGTTTTTTCTTCTATGAAAGTGCGTGCATACGTATACGCTCTTTTTGTATAGTGAACCCGTGTGTACATGCTCTTTTTGTACAGTGAACCCATGTATACAACTTAACATACCTGAAAATGTCATTTTTCTTCAACTTCTTGATTCTGATCTGTAGTCTTTTGTTCCTTCGTCCTATTCTTTTGTACAGTTACTTTGTTCCCTCTGAATAGACATGTTATAATTTTATTTACCATTGTACATTACTTCTGAACTGATTCCGTTGAACTGCCATGCATTCTGTCACATATGATATCTCTTATGTAGATTCATCTAGTTACCATATAAAAGTGAGTTGTTCTGCTACAAGTGGGTTGCCATCAAATACAACACATGTATCATAATGCCAACACCACAGGGGTACCTTTGCACTAGCAGGTCAATAATTCAATCGATATAACTCCTAGAACACCTCTACCCAATGGGCTGATATACCACCACTCTCTTATGGAAAATGAAGAAATCAAGTGGCAGATCTAGGAGTTGCTACAAAAATGGCACATCTGACCAAGTTCCTCACCTTGTGGGGGCCCAATTGTACTCGTACAAAAGAAGGATGGGACCTAGAGACTCAACATTGATTATCGGGCGTTGAATAAAATCACTCTCAAGAACAGGTATCCAATCCCACATATTGATGACCTTTTTAACCAGCTCAAGGGGGCCAAGTACTTCAACAAGATTGATTTGACGCCGGGCTATCACCAAGTTCCAATAGAACTCACAGATGTATGGAAGACCGCCTTCAAATCCTATGAAGGCTTTTTTGAGTGGTTGGTCATGTCCTTCGGGTTGACAAATGCCCTTGCAAATTTTATGAGGCTCCTGATGCCATCTTGTAGCTCTTCACACAACGTCAATTTCGACTTGAAAATCATGAAAATTTTGATAAAATTAGACAATTTTTTAAAAAATTCAAATTACAATTAAGTTTCGAGATTTTAAATATTCCAAAAAATTTTGATAATGCTAAATCCATTTCCATTATAAAAATGAATTCAAACACTCTATCATTAATAATGTGCCCACTCCATGTTACTCCTCCATCCCTTCGTTACTTTATCATTACTTCATCACTTTACTGTACAGAATTTGAAATTGGCCCAACCTATTCAACAAATCAACACAATTTTTTATATATCGTGCCTCTCTTGCTTTAGCCTCCACCGTTTTCAGCGACCTTATTAACGCATGCATCTTGGAATTGGGTGCCATCCTGGGATCGGCATTTACCTTTGCTTTTCTCACTTCTCCATATTCTTGTTTTCCACCTTTACTCCCCATTCAACAAATCAACACATTTTTTTATTATATATCGTGCCTCTCTTGCTTTAGCCTCCACCGTTTTCAGCGACTTTATTAACGCATGCATCTTGGAATTGGGTGCCATCCTGGGATCGGCATTTACCTTTGCTTTTCTCACTTCTCCATATTCTTGTTTTCCACCTTTACTCCATCATTTCATTATTCATTTGCATCAATTATTTCTGCATCTTCCCCATTATTGGCGGTCCATCATATCCAGAGTCTTCATAAAATTTTTCCAGCTCCTTGTCTTTTGTTTTGGCTGTCATTTGGGTTCTGCAACACCGTTGAACCAAAGAGAAAGCATAAGCAACAAATTTTAATATGCCAAATGGTGTTATACTGTCAATGACTCAGAAAACCAAAACATATTGAGAGGTACTTTTGACTTATAAAGTAGGTGATAGACTGTGTTGTAATATTATAATCATAATTTGCTGTTGAGAAAACCAAATTAAGATATTTTGGCATTTTGGGTACCAAATGCGTTGTCATATTTTCATCTCAATAACAGTTGAGACCACCAAAATATTTTGACTTTTGTCGAGGCAGAATGGTCTTTAGAATTATTATATTCTCAAGGATGAACCCAAATATATTGGAAGATAAGTATGGTTATTTAATGCTGTTTATTATAAAAGTATGATGGTTATTATTCACATATACAAGCTGGTTTTAAAATATTATTTTAATGTAAAAAAAGTTTTTTTTGTTTTTTTTAATCTACATAATTTGTTAAGTTAAGAAAGTTGATATTATTACATTTATATAACTTATTTTTATCTATTATGGAATGTATTTAAGTTTATATATATATATATATACTTATTACATTTAAATTTTATAATTATTAATTATAAATGATAATGCTTTTAATAGTATTGATTTTATGTATAGTATTATTTTTATTCTTTAATAATTTAGTTAACACTTAATATTTTTATAACATTTTTTTTAGTTTCAAGTGGTTTAGATTGCAGTAATTTATAAAATTTCTTGGTTTTTATGAGAGTTGTTTTGTTTTTGTTGATTAAGTATCTAGTCATAGCCATTTTATCAATGGAAGAAGACCTATTTTTATGAGGAAGATATGATAAGGTATATTGCTTCTAAGTTTAAGATTGTAAACTAAAGTGCTGGTAACATTGTTTGATCTTATTTCATGATTCTCTAGAGATGTTATTCCAAGACTTCACATCCATATAAGATAATAAGAATGAGAATAGTTTCCAAAAAAAATATAAATTCCAATAACCAAAATTTCATTGATTTACAATTGTTTTCGAAATAAAAATAAACTTCCATTTATCTTTTTTTCTCAATGTTATTTAATTCCAAGTAAACTTAAATTAACAATTTAATTTAAAAATATAATTTAATTAAAAATTAAATGAATACATAAATTTTATTTTCTTAGTGAGATAAAAAATATACCCTATCTTTCTAATATACTTTTGATCTTAAAATATTTAGTTGTAATATAAATCCTTATTCTTCGAAAGTACAAAAATCAACACAAATATAAGGCATATCATGTTATAAAAGATCTTACATCAAAATAACTCAACAATCTCTATTTAATGTTAATATAAATTTTATTACCTATTTCTAAGATTTCAAATTATGTTATAAAAATAGTCAAACTAATTTTTATAATATTTCCAAGTCTTTGTCTTCCTATTATTTTTCTCAATTTTCAATCTGTCTAACTCGCTTTCTTTTTGTAATATTCTACTATATACACAACTTTATTCCATACCCCATTCATGTACATTTTCTTAATCTTATTTCTCATGTTTGATAACATAATTTAATAAATAAAGTACATTTTTAGATCTATATATAGTCTGGATTTATTGAATGCCCAGAAAAAATTGAATTTATAGAAATGTAATTTTAATTTTAAATAATCTATTTGAATATAAAATAGATAAATATTAAAATCCAATATCCAATTTTACCTTACCATCTTGGCGGCACTGACACGCTAACTGTGTTCCGGCCTTTTTGCCGACAGCTAAGCATCATTGGTAATCTGCCCATTCGCGTGTCGCTCCATCCATCTATCACTTACTTACTGTGCAGTGTTTGAAATTTGCGCAACCCATTATTCGTTTGCATCAATAATTTATGCATCTTCCTTAATAATGGCGCTCCATTATACACGGAGAATTGTTCAAATTTTTTTTTTCAATTATTCTTTTTTTCCGTATGTCATTGGGGTTCTACAACATGGTTGAACCAAAAACAAAGCATAAGCAACCATTTTAATATACCAAATGGTGTTAAAGTAGTTAATCCACTGTGCTGGAATATTATAACCAAGTGATCAATATCAAGATATTTATATTTTGGCTTTGATTATCTGGGGAGCAGTGGTGACCAAATGCGTTGTCATATTATAATCTCAATGACCGTTGAGAAAACCAAAATATTTTGACCTTTGTTAGGATGGGGAGAACGGTGTTTGTAATTATTATGTTCTTCTTGATGAAGCCAAATGCATTGGATGATTATATGTTTATTTGATACAATTATCATGGTTATTATTCATTTTTGATGGATTGAATTTAAAAAAAAAAATATTAGTTCTTTTTAATATTATTTTATGTTATGGACTGAGGTCTATCTTCTGAAGTCAGCTGGTGAGCTTGGTCTAAGGGATCCCCTCCACAACAACAACACCATGGGTGCCTGAATCTGGTGGAAATGAGTCTCCAAGCCGCATTCTCCTTGGGCCCATATCTGGCAAGCCAAATCTGCTCCCGGAAGTTCCTCTGAGGAGCTCATTTGCATAAGTACTACCAACCCTGGATCGTTAATTTGGAATGCAGCCAGGCAGCACAGTGCCTTTATTCAAGCGCACAGTTTTTAGGAAATTCATTCGGGTACCACAACAAGATTTTGGGAAGACTCCTGGCAGCAGCTTCCCAAACTCACTGCTCTCTTCCACAAACCCAAATGGCAGGCAACTATGCAGCACAATGATCAAACCCATGTTCATCAATTTTGGCAGCAGCGATCCCCTCAAGGCTTTCAACAATGGAGATCAGCAGATACCTGGCAAGCCAACTGGTAGGAGGAAACTTATGAAGAGATCGATCAAGAGCTCAAACTAAGGAAAATCAAGTTCTCTGATCAGAGGGACAAAATTCGATGGGGATATACTCCCAAAGGGACATTCACCACCAAGGAAGCATACCAACTTCTCTATCATCCAACGCAGATAATTAAGGATCAACTATGGGATAAGGTCTGGCAACTAGGCATCTGGCCCAAAGTCTCTACTTTCCTTTGGCTTTTAAGCAAACAACGAATCCTCACTTGGGACAATCTTCAAAAGCGAGGTTTTATTGGGCCTTCCAGATGTCCCAATTGCAACCTCCATACAGAGACCATTTTGCATCTTTTGGATACTTGTCCACTAGCAGCAGATCTCTGGGAGAGAATAGCACAGTGCAACAGGAGAACAGGCAGACGTGAGGGAGACATTATAAATACAATCAGGAATTGGCCTCAGCATCCCTTCCAAAGTCTTGTACTCAACGCCCTCTGGAACCTTTTACCGGGCTTCGTCTATTGGATCATCTGGAAGGAGAGAAATAACAGGATCTTCAAAAATCTCCATTCGCCCCTGGACTCCCTCTGGCTTCTTCTCAAACAGAACCTTCAAGAAACCCTCGCCCTGAAACAATGGCAAAATTCGGACCTGCCAGCCTCACCCCAGGAACGCCTCATTCTAGAAAATTGGAATTTGAATCTCTTTTTCTCAGCTCACGTCAATCTCAATCCCTCCATTCATTCTGATTCCCCCCAATTCTGGTCTCCTCCTGCCTCCCAGTGTTTTAAGCTGAACTTCGACGGGGCAGCCAAGGGCAATCCGGGGCTGGCTGGTTATGGTGGTATTCTCAGAAATGCTGACGGCTCGGCTCTGCATATATATCATGGTTCGATTGGAAGAGACACCAACAATGCTGCCGAACTTGAAGGCTTATGGAAGGGCATCTGCATAGCAGAAACTGAAATTTTTTTCCCTCTAGTGGTAGAAGGGGACTCACAAATCTTAATAAAGGCAGCTATTCGGATCCAATCAGGTACATCTACAGGAAAGATCGCTTCGAGCTGGCGGCTTCTAAGTAGACTGGAGCAAATTGAAGAATGGCTCAAGGCGCCCCGCAGCATCACCTTCCAGCATGTTCGGCGATCAGCCAACAAGGTAGCAGATAGATTGGCAAATCAAGGATCTGATCAGCAATTCCCTTTCTTCTCTGGTCCTCTGGGCAGTTCTAATGATGAGCAACTCAAACAAGACTGCACTCTTCTGGTGCAACAAGATCTATCCCTCCCGGATGCGGGTGTGCAGTACAGATAAGGGTACGAAGGCGGCTGGATGGGCTGGCGCGTGGTTCACACCCAACGCCATCTGGCCTCACTCGCTGCCAGCCTTCATTCTCCTGGTAAGCTCATTTAATGCTGCGTTAATGCAGCCCGACACCCCAAATTGGCATTTCTGCTCTTATGTCATGGCGCTCCTCCAGTTCTTCATTGTTCCTCCTCGGTGAATGTTTGGTATCCTTGTTATCGCAGCGCTCTGCTCTCGGGTTAGTCCAGGGTATCGTTGCGCTCTGAAATGTGGGGTTGATTCTCAGCGGGATCTTCTGGCTTTCCAAAGACCTTCCTGCAACTTTATTTGCTGCCTGTCCTCCGCCATTATCAGTGCTTCTTTGAGCGAGGTTGCTCTCCCCATTCCCGTCTCTCCCGGCTTGCAAAGATTTGCGGCTCGTTCTGTTCCCTCGGCTCTGTTCAGCATGCCTATTTTGCGCCAAAGAATGGGTTGTAGAAGGGGAGGCTCCCGGGGGCGACCCATTCGCCAGCCCTCTTCCTCTTCCACAGACTCCTCCTCTTGCTCATCAGGATTCAGCTCTGATTACCATCCAACCACCAGGAGAGGTCGTGGACGTGGCCGGGGGCAATATGCATTACAGTCGAGCTCTCACAATATTCATGCTCATACGGCCCGTTTCCAAATTCCCTGTACTCTCAGTAATCACTCTTTCATTGCTTCTATTACTATTCAGCTGAGCGAAGGCACGGTTGGTTCGGCGTCGGCAACTCCAGATGTGACTACGGAGACGAGGGAGAAAGAGTCGCCAGGCACCTCTCAGGTTCATAGCCAGCAGAACAAGGCTCCAGGTGGTTCAACCTCCCAGGTTATGTCAACTCGGGAGAGTTCGAGTGTTTCGATTGAAGGCGGTTCTCCAAGCGAAAAGGGCCATCCCTCAGATGATGATCATTCCTCCAGTTTTGGCTGTCGTATCGTGGAAGAAGCGCCTTCCACCGATCAAGATGCATAATAAGGTTTTCGTTCTCTGTTGTAGTTTCCCTATTTGTTTAAAGCTAAGGGTTTTGTTGCTTTTTGACTTAGATTACAATTCTGACCTAGGCAGCGCTCCCATGATCATATGTAAAAGCTCAGACAAGTTGTTTCGGTATTCTGGTTAGTCTACAGTTTTTGACAATGTTGTTTTCTGTCTCAATGTACTAGTCATGGTCCAAGTTCTAGTCAGTCATCAGCTAATCTTCTTGGGTCAATTTTCAAAAATGTAATGTGAGTAAGCCACCTTTCTGGGCTAGACCTCTCTGTAAAAATATTTTGTATCAATATAGGAGTAGACTTGTTCAATATATATATATATATATAGATATTATTTTATGTTTAAAAGTAATTTTTTTTTTTTACTTACCTAATTTGTTAGGTTAAGAAGATTAGTTTTTTGGAAAAAAATTTAAGAATATTGGTATTATTACCTTTGTCTTCAATAATATTCATTATAAATTTTATAAGTTTTTTTGTTTTACACCACAATAACAGTGATTGTGTTTCTAAAAAATGTTTTTTTTAATTGTAATTGATAGTGATAGTGTTTGTCAAAAAGAAATTGAAGTTTTTCTCTATAATAAATATATATTGAGTAATGTTTATAAACTAAAATTGAACATTTCCTTACTGGGAAAATCAGGTGAAGAGTCTAATCAATGCAAATAAGAAATTGAAGTATTTGAAAAACAATCTTCAAATAACAGTTTGCCACAAAGAGAGGTGACCCACTTATTTGAATTTTTTATAAGACAAAAATGTTTGAAAATAGAGACAACCAATCCATTAACAAGCGCAGGAGGCAATGGTAGTCCCTGCGGGGTGAGTCAAGACTTGCACATGAGGGTTTTAATAAGGACACATTTCAAATTTTTGGTTCAAGGTCTGAAATGGCTGTATTTCAGATGTATCCTCAGCTTCTTGCAGAAGTAATGACATGGATTTAAAAAAGTTTTTCTGTGTAGAACTCTCATTTACCATCCTTATTGTCTCGTCCCTATCATTTGAAAAATATCCCTTAACTTGCCAAACCCTCTTGCAAGGTTTGACATAGAGTTGAACAACCCACCTGAATCCATACAGAGTTGGACAACCCATCTGAATCCATTCTTGCTGCCTTCTTTGCATTAGACTATTCTATGCTTAAGCCAACAAGAACTTGCAACCTAAGTTTTCTGTGGTAGAATTTATCAAATGCATCCATTCTTATTGCCTTATTCTTTAACACGGAGTTGGACAACCCATTTGAATCCCCTCCTGTTGCCTTTTTCGCATTAGACTATTTTGTGCTCAAGCCAGCGAGAACTTGGAACCCAAGTTTTTTGCAGTAGAATTTATCATTTATGTTTTTAGATGTAGAATTTGTAAGAGATTTTTAACTAGTGCTTCCAAGATGTGCACTTTCAATGTTTATGATCTCCTAGACAACAAAATGCAATAAAGTTGTTTTCCCATCTGTTCCTTTGACATCTACTAGTTTAAGAAGTGTATCAAGCTTTTCAGCATCCCCACAGATGGTGCCAACAATTCCTGCAAAACGGGAAATGCATGTATGCTTGCCTTTTTTTTCCCTTTCCCCCTAGTTTACCACACTGCATTTTTGAGGCATAAAATGTAAGGGATGTCCTTATTTAAATAAGAAGCACCAAACAAATTTACCTCTAATGTCTGCAAGGACTTCCTTATGTAGATAACCTCTTTAAAATTGCTTGTTTAAAGGAAAACAGAATACAATCCCTTAAGAAATTTCTTTGTAGGACCAAGTTTGGAAACATCCCCACTATACGCTTTCAGTCTAATTTCCTCCAATTTTGATGGTGACATCTTGGCTAGAGTTTCCAAAACATGAGTAACTAAACTCTTAAATGTTACGGGCATAAGAATAGTTAAAAATTTGAGTTGACTTATTCTCTAACATTACAGGTCACAAAATATACAACACCAACGCCTGCCAATGTCTATTGACCTTTCGGAAAAAGGCCTTCTTGTCAAAATTAAAATCCATCATAAAATTTGTTAGCAACAACAAACCTACCAATTACAAAACAAAACTGGAAAACAATTAAAATATAAATGTTCCAGACAACAATTTCACATTTCTGCTGAGTAAATGGTGAGATAGTGTCAAAAAAATATTGAATAGAACTTAGAAATTGTTATCTATATTTTCACCCTAACTTTATAGCTCATTAGATGTTTCCATTCTATTGATCACAATTTTGTTAGTGATCTCTTAGCCTTGAGAAAATATTCTTGCAGGGAATAGGGCATATTGTTTGTTAAATTCCACAAATAGTTAAAAAGTTGGCGATTCACTTGTGATTGACATTCATAGTTACTTTCCTACAAAACATATTAAGCTAGTAGTTTTTTTACAAATGATATATGTCTGAAATATGAGATAGATTAAAAGGTTTACCAAAGTGAGAGATGTGAACATCCATGATTTTTTCTTATCAGCCAATTGTGCATCAAATATTTACATCATTTTTTAAAAGTACATAATTGTATTGGCTCTTGGAAAAATAAAAATTTCTCATTCAGTCAAAACATTTCAGTTTTGTACTGCTTGTAAAATTAAAACCACTCAGTTATTCATAAAAATTACTAGGAAACTATCATTCAATGTTTTTTGTCAATTGTAATAAATATAATAAGAAACACAATAAACAATATTATGATCTTTCACAACTAAAAACAATGTAATTTTGATCAGAAGTATCCACCTTTAGGATATATGGAAAACTACTCATTATAATTAACACCCATTCACTGTTGGAATAGGTACAACATCCATCCATCAAAAAAATTCGAATTAAACAACCCTCCTACTAAAAGATTTGACTTAAATATACATTGCCTATAATACTTGCAACATAGTCCCCTTTGATTTGAAGTGTATAGTTACCACTATGATTTCTATGGCCTTTATGAGTGGCATCATTGATACTATGTTCATGTTATGAATGTCCAAGTGCATAAGAAAATGTTTCCAAAACATTGTAGGTTTTAACCCCGTACAGAAATTACCTGCATACGAATTCTAAAACACGGAAAATAAACAATGTGAGAGCATAACACATAAAACACATATACACAAAGATTTTCCTTTGGATCCCAAAACCAGGACTACCAAATTGATTTTTCATTATGTTTCTTTCAATGTTATAATACATATTTATACATGCCGAAACATCCAATGCCATGGATTGAAAACCATCGCGTCCAAAACCATGGACCGAAAACCATCGCGTCCAAAAACATGTGCAAAAATCATGCACAAAACCATAGGTGGGTCCGCCCAACCTAACATAGGTTCCAAAACCAAAATTTTATGGAGCGCGGCCCCAGACCCCATAGATTGGGGTTACCTACACCCCTCAAACCCCCTATGACCCCCCCGCTATGCAATCAACGCAACGAATGGGGGGCTCCGCCCCCCTCTAACCCCCCGATTAACTACGTGGGCTAGTCGTGGAAAGAATATAACACAACCCAACATTCTCCCACTTATTGTTTTCTTTCCACAGGGGGCCACAAGAGAGCTTAGTCATTTATCCAACCCTGAAACACCCATTGTTTCTCTACACCAAGAGAACTTCTCAGAGCTCACAAATTTTGTCAATGCATCTGCAGTATTCTTCAAAGTGTCCACCTTTACCAACAACACTTTTTTGTCTTTTATCATATCCCTCAAAAAGTGATATTGAATATCAATGCGCTTTGTCTTTGATATGCAGGGTTCTTTGCCAAGAAAATTGCACTTTGGCTGTCACAGTGTATCCTTATAGCTCCATGTACTAACCCCATACTTGAACACAATCTTTGCAACCAAATTGCTTCCTTGATTTTATGAGTGGCTGCCATGTATTCTACCTCTGTAGTTGATAGTGCCACTACAGATTATTTCTTACTCATCCAACTGACTGCACCTCCAAATAGGTTAAACACATACCCACTTGTAGATCTTCTCTGATCCATATCTCCAGCCCAGTCTGCATCAACAAAGCCACGAATATCCAACACTTTGTCTAATCTTGGTTTTCCTTGGTAGCACAAACCATAATCACTAGTGCCCAGCAAATACCTGAAAACCTGCTTCACTATTGTCCAATGCTCCTTTCCTGATTTTGACATAAACCTGCTCAATACTCCCACTGCATGTGCATTGTCTGGTCTAGTACAGACCATTGCATACATCATGCTACCGACTGCACTTGCATATGGAACACGGGACATGTCCTCTTCCTCTTCTTGTGTCTTGGGACATTGTTCAACAGATAACTTTACACCAACAGGAATAGGAACCTTCACCGGTTTACTATCCTGCATATTAAACCTCTGCAATATTGTCTCGACATACTTCCTCTGGTTTAACCAGAGCTTCCTCTTTGCCCTATCTCTTTTAATTTCCATGCCCAAAATATAGTTTGCAGCACCAAGATCTTTCATGTCGAATTTGGAGGACAATTGGGTCTTCAATTCCTGGATATTTTTTTTGTCATTTCCAACTAGCAACATATCATCCACATACAAGACCAAATAAATAACACAGTCACCAATTAATTTAAAATACACACAGTGATCTGCTTTGATTATGGTGAAGCCAAGTCCCCATATAAATGTATCAAATTTCTGATACCACATCCTTGGTGACTGTTTTAACCCATACAGAGACTTCTTTAACTCGCATACTAGTTCTTTCTTACCCTTCACTGCAAAGCCTTCAGGTTGCTTCATGTAGATCTCCTCTTCCAAATCCCCGTGAAGAAATGTTGTCTTCACATCCATATGTTCTACCTCAAAATCAAAAGCAGCAACAACAGATAAAAGTAATCTAATAAAAGCTACCTTGGCAACGGGAGAAAAATTATCACCAAAATCAATTCCCGACACCTGGGAATAACCTTTTACCACCAATGAGCTTTGTATTTCTCCACCTTTCCTTCTGCATTTGTCTTCTTCTTGAACACCCATTTGCTGCCAATGGGTTTCCTTCCAGCTGGCAACCCTACCAGATCCCAAGCCTCATTTTTGTGTAAAGATGCCATTTCATCAACCATGGCCTCTTTCCAGAGTTTTCCATCCTCTGAATCTACTGCTTCCTTCATAGTTCTGGGATCATCGTCAGTAATAGATAAAGCAAAATTTGAACAGAAAGCAGATGGACTATACCTTTCTAGTTGTCTTCTTTCTCGAATTGATCTTCTCACACCCGGAGTTTGTGGCTCTTCATCTTCTGATTCCTCCTCTACTGTAGATTCTGATTCTTCCTCCTTTAGCTCAAACTCTATCTTCTTAGGTTCCTTTGGTTGGACTTCATGTTTAATAACATCTTTCACCTCTTTGAACACCACATCTCGGCTGTACACAACCTTCCTTGTTACTGGGTTCCAAAGCTTATAACCCTTTAAAACATCCATATACCCAATAAAGATGCACTTTTCAGATTTACTATCCAACTTGGTTCATTTCTCCTTTGGAACATGTACATATGCATCACATCCAAATACCCTCAGATGTGAAAGAGAGGGTTTCTTACCAGTCCATACCTCTTGTGGAGTTTTATCCTCCAACGCTGATGAAGGTGATTTGTTGACCAGGTAACAGGTTGTCTCCACCGCCTCTGCCCAGAATTCCTATCCTAACCCGGTACCACTGAGCATGCTATTTTCCCTTTCCATCAACGTCTTATTCATTCTTTCTGTAACTCCATTTTGCTGAGGTGTATATGGAGTATTATTCTATCGTGCTATACCACACTTCTTACAGAATTCTTCAAATTCCTTATTGCAAAACTCTCCACCGTTATCTGTCCTCAGCACCTTTATCTTCTTCTCTATCTGGTTTTCCACCAGAGCCTTGAATTCTTTAAACCTATCAAAGACTTCAAATTTCTTCTTAAGGAAATATATCCATGTATTCCTTGAGAAGTCATCTATAGATGATACATAGTACACAGACTTACCCAGTGATGGAACCTTCACAGGTCCAAACACATCACTATGCACAAGCTATAAGATATGTTTTGCCTTCTTACCGCCAGAGGGGAAACCCACCTGATTCTGCTTCCCATATACACAATTTTCACATAAATCAAAATTCAGAGAGTTATTACTCATAACTTCTACCATACCTTTACCATGAAGTATTCGAAGGCCCTTCTCTCCAATATGTCCAAGCCTTTGATGCCACAACATGGTCTTCTCTCCAGAGACCACTAGATTTTCTGCTCCACTTTCAGGAACCACAGAATTGTTTCACCCATAAACAACCGTACTACCTTGCAGCTTGTACAGAGTTCCAATCCGAACTCCCCACATCAATACCAGTGCTCCCCGAACCATCTTGCAGGTATCCTTCTCGACACTGTTTTTACACCTGCATCATCCAGCTTGCTTACAAAAATTAGATTTCTGGCCAATGCAGGAATATGTAGAACACCCGGAAGTGTTCTAACCTTCCACCTTGCAACTTCAACTTTACTTTTCCGCGACCAACGATTGTAGCCTTCCTATCATCCCCTAAGAAGACATCACCACCATCGTATTTCTCATAATCACAGAACCACTCTCTATGGGGAGTGAAGTGAAAGGATGAACCTAAGTCAATCAACCATGCCTCATGATCTGCATGTGTACTTGAAGAAGCCAAGTACACATCCCCACTTCATCTGAGGTGGTTTTTGCCTCTGCAGAAGGAGCATCATCATATCCCTTTCCTTTATCAGAAGCTTTAGATTTATAGTCCCTTTTGTAGTGCCCTTCCTTTCCATATTTCCAGCACACCACCTTTATAGGTTTTCCTAAAGATTTAGATCTCCCACTCGATGACTTATTTTTGTTTCTTTTCTGGAACTGTCCTCATACAAATAAGGCATCACCATTCTGGCTCTCCATATTTTTCCATCTCATCTCCTCCGTCAGCAAGGATGAGACTATTTCATCAAACTGCAAGGCAGTTGCATTGCTACCTAATGCAATAACTAGACTATCCCACGAATCTGGTAGAGAACACAACAAACTGATGCACTTATCTTCATCTAAAATTTTGATATCAACAAATGATAACTGACTTACCACAGTATTAAATGTATTCAGATGCTCTGTCACCGAGTCTCCATCTTTCATCCTCAGGCTATATATCTTTTTCCGTAGGAACAGTTTATTCACCAGAGACTTAGATTGGTACAAAGTCCCTATCTTGTCCCACAAAGCCTTCATCGTAGCTTCCCTTGATACATTCAACAATACTGAATCTGAGACACACAATCGTATTGTGCTCTTTGCTTTCTGATCCAACTTCTTCCATTCTTCATCAGACACTCCTGTTGGTTTAGTACCCGGATCTACTGCGATCCACTGATCTTTATCCACCAATAGATCCTCCATCTTGAGTCTCCACAGCTCAAAACTCTGACCATTAAATTTCTCGATCTCTATCTTTCCACTACTCGCCATCTTCTTTCACCACCAGAATTGATCCCGTAGATCTCCCACTAAACGGGGTCTACCACAGGCTCGAGCAAAACCCCTCAGCAATAAAGGCATCCCCTTGAAGCCAAAATAGCTCCGATACCAAATGTAGGTTTTAAACCTGTATAGAAATTACCTGCATACGAATTATAAAACAAAAAAAATAAAAAATGCGAGAGCATAACACATAAAACACATATACACAGAGATTTTCCTCTGGATCCCAAAACCAAGACTACCAAATTGATTTTTCATTATGTTCCTTTCAATTTTATAATACATATTTATACATGCTGAAGCATCCAATACCATGGTCCGAAAACCATCGTGTCCAAAACCATGGACCGAAAACCATCGCGTCCAAAAACATGTGCGAAAATCATGCACAAAACCATAGGTGGGTTCGCCCAACCTAACATAGGTTCCAAAACCAAAATTTTCCGGGGTGCTGCCCCGAACCCCATAGAGTGGGGTTACCTGCAACCCTCAAACCCCCTATGACCCCCCTGCTACGCAATCGGCGCAACGAATGGGGGGCTCCTCCCCCCCTCCCTCTAACCCCCCGATTAACTACGTGGGCTAGTTGTGGAAAGAATATAACACAACCCAACAAACATGTCAAATTGATGCCAAATAAACATTTATAATTTATCTTAGTTCACTGTCTGGAGATGAATAAGCTACTGAGCATGAAAAAATTGAGAAGCCTTTTGCAACCAAGTATATTCTTGTTCAAGCCCATACCTGAAAACTAGAAACAGAGAGGACAACACTCTTGAAGTTCTTAGTAAATCACATACAAAAGTAAGTAGTTTCTTTGGGAAATGAACAAAAAATTGGTAAGGATGTCTATACGCACAAGATTTCTAATTTATCAAATTTGAAATGCTTGAGGAAATTGGCCCCTCAAAATAAGTTCCTTCAAGCTTCTTGCCATCGAAAGATACATCATTTCCCATGCACATACACATGGAGACGAGGAAACAAAAAAATCCTTATTTATTAATTTCTTCAGTATTAAAGCCTTTACATTTTAGTATTTTATAAACAACTTACTCAATCCTATAAAGATAACCCAATAAACCATTACGTCAAGGTTTGACCAACTGTCCATGCCACTTGTGCTTAGGGTATTGCCAACTAGTGTGGGTTTTGTTGCATGCATTTATCCACTTCTCCTCTATCAATGGTCACTAGCCCTTGCATCGATTTTTTTGTACACCAAAGAAATGGCTTGGGTATCCTCTACCATCCAAATTTTCTTCAAGATCTAGTCCATCTTTATACTGCTCAGCGAACTCTGGTGTCCCTCAGTTGATTTTGAACCTCCTCTAGTATTAAATTGTATAAAGGATTTTTATGCTCTAACAAATGCAAAGACTGAAAGAGAGGAGTTGGATATGGTCAACTAGAATAAGGGAAACTTAGAAAGAGGCAATTTTTGCCCTTATTTTGTACATCAAGATTACAAGAGTTCAAGATTTTATGGTTTAGGGACTGAATACTGAATGAACATTTTGATACATATCTAAATACAAATTTTGCACTAACTCTAATTTTTAGGTATAAAAATAATTATGATTTTTTCAATCATAAGAAATACATATGATAGAGGCCTAAAATTAGAAACCATATTTTTTTTATAGAAATAGAGGCCAATGATTGCATTTTGGAGGCCATAAAATTAGAGACCATATTTTTTGTACATAAAGGCCAATCATTGCATTTTAGTTGCATAGCTTCAACAAAAATACCAAGTGTTATTATAATGTTAAACAAATTATAGCGAAGTAATTCATAGGAAAGTGGGAGTTTGTATCTAGTGTTTGCAAAACTTGTTGATAGCTCTTCCTAAGATTCCACCTATTTGGAAAAATAAGCAAGCCCACAAGTCACTGGAAAAATCGTGAATGTGACAAGTTTAAAAAATAAAAATAAAAATTTGTTAATTGTGTCTTGGAAAAGGCTTTAGACAAGCTCAAGTTGGCTGGGCCATTGATGCAAGACAAAAATTGATCAGCCTTTTGAGAAGGACATTACTTTTTCATGTTGAAGAGAATCAAATTAAAACCAACAAATATTAGTTATATAAATTTGGAAAATAAAGACACTCTATTGAGCCAATAACTGGCTAACTTAATATTGAATCTTTTAAGAATATTTTCATTTAATAAGAGGGATGGTCGTCATTTTCACAAAGGGGAGGCCTCACAGGTCGTGTTGTGCATGGTGTGAAATACATGGCAAGAATGTTGGGTTCTGTTATATTCTTTCCACGACTAGCCCACGTAGTTAACCGGGGGGTTAGAAGGGGGGCGGAACCCCCCCTTCGTTGTGTCAATTGAGTAGTGGGGGGAGTTATAGGGGGTTTGAGGGGTGTAGGTAACCCCACTCTATGGGGTCTAGGGCAGCGCCCCGGAAAATTTTGGTTTTGGACCCTATGTTAGGTTGGGCAGACCTACCTATGGTTTTGTGCATGATTTTCGCACATAGTTTTGGACGCGATGGTTTTTGGTCCATGGTTTTGGACATGATGGTTTTTGGTCCATGGTATTGGATGCTTCGACATGTATAAATATGTATTGTAACATTGAAAAGAACATAATGAAAAATCAAGCTGGTAGTCCCAGTTTTGGGATCCAGGTGAAAATATCTGTGCATACGTGTTTTATGTATTATTCTCTCGCATTGTTTATTTTCTGTGTTTTAGAATTCGTATGCAGGTAATTTTTGTACAGGGTTAAAACCTACAAAGAAACACTAATTGCAAAGTATATGGAACACAAAAGGAAGAGTAAGCGATATGAATTTACAAGACTTTGTGAAATTAGTAGGATCCATAAACTTACCATAATGCAAGTAGTGCAAGATTGGTGAGATAAAAAGAGTGGTTGTAGAACTTGAAGATATGTGACACATCCTTGAAACTTGAAACAAAACCTTTTGAAGTAGAAGGTCTGCAATCCAACATTACAGTAGTGAACTTATAACCCAACATCACAGAAGCAACAAAACTACAAACCAACCTCGAAGAGTTAACTGACTGAAGATCTAATGTTCAAAGAGTATCCTTGTTTAATTAGAAATATGATGGACAACCTTAACTTTTAAAAAAGGCGAGGCCTCATTAGTGGCCATACCACATTGAGCAACAACATTATGTAGTGCATAGTGTGCAATATATGGCATGCAAAATTCTAGTGCACAATAAATGGA
Organism: Pinus tabuliformis; assembly: GCA_031772625.1. Taxonomy (NCBI): domain Eukaryota; kingdom Viridiplantae; phylum Streptophyta; class Pinopsida; order Pinales; family Pinaceae; genus Pinus; species Pinus tabuliformis. The sequence continues at coordinate 1,067,871,107 of CM062805.1, read as the reverse complement.
ACAAAGAAGGAAGTGTTTGTGTTGTGTATTTTTAGGAGTGCAGTGCACAATATATGGAAGAAAGAAGGAAGTGTTTTTGTTGTGTATTTTCAGGAGTTTGTAGAAATGGTAACATCCACAACCTTAATACAGTGCAAGGAGAGCAAGAACAGTACAACCACACTATGTAACTTTGTGCCACTCAAATCTTCAAGTTTAGTCATTCTATCTTTCAATGATAAATAATTTAAAGAAAGTCCAAAATATTATGCTATTATTTTCCTCGGATTAAGTGATAAAGAAAATAGTCAAATAAGATTCAGAGAAGTGCATCAATAATGTCGCATGATATATCTTAACTGTTAAACATGAACTGATTGTGAACTTGTATATAAACAAGTGCAATGAACCATTTTTATATATAAACATTGACACTTAAAAATCCTTAATCTTAATCAGATTCCAAGGCAATTACAAGAAAATAAAAATAAATAAATAAATAATAACAATAATAATAAATAAATACATAAAATAAAATAAAATAAAATATGTCACCTCCTTACTTCCTGCTGCAAATGAGAGACTAATGCAGAATCAATGGTATTGATGAAACATGTCAATCATATTGACTCATAGCTATTCAATGTAGAGAGAAGTTCTTTATATTTCTTATCTTGACACTCAGAATGCCAAAAATATAGAAAAAATATCAACTAATACAACGTAATGACTTATTTATATAACAATATACCTCTTTATTTTTCTGCTTCTATAAATTTAGACTTTGAAAAAACTAAGAATACTTATAAGAACAAAGCAACTACAAAATATTTGCTGAAATAAGGAGTATCATTTCAAGGTAAATATAAACAACTTATTCCCTTCCCATAGAAGAGTCTGAAGCAATGACATAATCTCTATCCTTATAAGAAATGACACGACAATGTTTATTGTTTTTAACATTTTTTCTCAATTGTTTTCAATATAGGGAGATCATCCTATGCAATCCAACTCCTTGAGGTCTCTACGAAAGAAATTTATAACCAAAAATAATAATATTAATCTGAATGACTATTTATGAAGCTCAATTAAGTGAGAACATCATAAGCAATATGGTGACAAACAAGAGAATTTAATTTTCAAACTAAGTAGCATGGATTCAAAAGCCCGAGGATCGATTCTGCATACCTATGTTCACACACATATCCTTCAAACCTATCAGTATAGGTACCTTGTTACACCCCCATAGCACTGTGTAATACCTACAACGATAAACTATTGATTTGATTCATCTAGAGAATTACAAACACTAAATCATTGTTTTTATTAAATTGACTTTCTTCTTGCGATCATAAAAAACAATGAGCCCCCCAACTAATTGAACACATATTTCTACAAACTCGATGTTGGGGTATTCAATTTTCTTATTTGCCCTAAATACTACAGATTTTAGAGAGGAAGAATTGTAGTTGTGTAGGTTTTGGAGGAGGAGAAACATAGGTGATCATCTAGAAAGTTATTAAAGTGGATTTTAAACATAATGTGATCGTACAGAAAGTTATTAAAGTGTTTTTTAGACATAATGTGATCCTCGACAAAGTCATTAAAGTGACTTTTAAACATAATGTGTGGAATAAAATAAAATAAAAATTAACAACGATGGACCATGTGGGCTCTCACATGAGGGTTACGTGCCTCACAATTTTGTCTCCATAACAACACGTGTAAGCCTTGAACCATGCCACTTAACGTTGTATTGTCTATTCGGGGGGAGATGGTTATAGTATTTGTATCAAATTTGAAATGGTTTCTTGGTTGGCAGACGAGAGACACATGCCTCACAACTTTGTCTCCATAACCTTGTGTGCAAGCCCTCAACTATGCCACTTAACGTTGCATTGTCTATTCAGGGGGAGATGGCTATAGTATAGGTATCAAATTTGAAATGATTTCTTAGTTGGCAGACAAGAGAGAATGGTTCAATTAATGTTTTATTGTCTATTCGGTGGCAGATGGCTATAATATCTATATAAATTTTGAAATAGTTTCTTAGTTGGTGGACGAGAGAGAGTTATCTAGTTTCGTTTTGGACAAAAACAATGCCCCCAAAACTATGAAAATTGTGTGCTCCCGATAGGTCCTGAGATTCATACCACTATCTCTCCTGCATACCAAATCATAATGACACCCCATTGGAGTAATTAGATAGAAAGGGAGCTAGTGGCGCTTATGTTATCATCCTAGCTAGAACCTATGCATAGAAGGGAGACTGGGAGGGTGTAGCCACCCTAAGAAGCTCCCTTCGTGTATGAGAAAATAAAGGATGTAGTTCCAAAGACAACAGAGGAAGCAAAAATTGCCTAGTTCATAGTTCCTACCTTTATCTTGGTAGACATTTGGAATGTAGGAATTGGAAAAGTGATAGCGGAAAGATGCTTGCTCGGGTTTGTAACTGACTATTCAAGTTGGTCAGCAAGGACATTGGGACTTCAAAATTTTCACCATGTAAAAAACTGCAAGGGGGGAGTTATTGTGTGGGATAAGTTCAGAGACAACCTTTGATAGCATGTGCAACCCTGAACCCACCTTTTAACACTGGAATCATACTTACTACTTTTAACACGGGCTACCATATCCCAGAGATTCAATCTAAGAACTATGCACTTAATAATCTACCTTCCATGTAGAAGCATAGGAGGAGGGTGTTGAGAGATAGGCTAAGAAGGGGGGATTTCATCTCCAAATTAAGAAAGAGAGAAATAATATGAAAGCAAGTGGGTCTTTGCCAATATAACTATGTCATGAGAAGCGTTGTTAATGTCTATAGACATTGAACATCTCGGGAACGCCAACAAGGAGTGACACAGAGTAAAAGGTGAAAGACATAGATACATCACTTGGGAGGGATACTTAGGTAGGGTGCCTATTTATTTATGTAAAAGAGTGTCAAGTAGGAGGAACAAAGTTGTTATGCAGGTTTTACGATTGTAGACAAAAGTACCCCCCCAGGTTTGGTGGCTAACCCAGAACAACAAAGAGACAAGGAACACAATGCTTTCCTTAAAGTAAATAGATGACGAAATGAAGCCTACCTAGAATCTGTCGCATGCTTCGCTCCTTCTTTAGCTTGAATGCTCCAATTCCAGCTCTGATCACCAAAATTAGAACCTGCACAGTAAGATAACACAAGTCAAGAAACTACGAGATCTATGCAATATCATCTAAATACTCTATTCAATATATCAAAATGGTATTGAAATACATGAAATAACAACATCATATATAGGAAAACAAAGAATTCTTTGCATTAATATAAATGGAAGGAGTTACAACAATAAATAGATGTTCATTTTGTAGAAGAGATCCTCTAGGCTGACTTGTCCTTTCCTTGTTACAATGTGCACCTCCAATCACCCTAAATGCATGAAATGAAATCTCTCACAACATCAACATAAGTGTAGAATCACTCTCTAAAAGCTAACCACTTGCATATGGAAGGTTGTAAATATATAGAGGAGTGGGGTAAGTTGGGAGTTCTTATGCAATTACCAATCTAGGGTTTTAAATCCACCTTTGATGGGAGGACGGGATCAAAGGATAAGGGATGGAAACTCCAAAGTAGGGTAGGATAGGATCCGAATGTTTTATCCAAGGTAAATGGTTGTAACAAATTTTGGAAGATTCTGGAAGAGGAAGCTTCCATAATTTCTCTCTTTTTCCTTAATTTCTAGAACCAACGCAGGAGCAAAGGGGAGAAACCTATATGTGATTAACGTAGGCCACAATGAAGAAACCTTTAGGGGAACACTATACAACAAGAGGGTAGGGAGCATTGGTCCTAAAACTAGCTCAGATGATGTAGTTTCAGGCAGAAACTCTGGGAATGAAAGAGGCATGCTTAGGGCTTTGTGCAAGATGATGATAAGGGGGAATAGGATTTTGATTGATCCCATTAGGAGGCCTATTGATCGGATGTGACAAAATGGCCTATAACATATTCCCCCCTAAAGTGAAAAGTAAAAAATGACAACTGATGACTAAAGTGCTTTACCTTGTGACAAGTCGGGATCAAGAACAATCAGTGAGCTTCATCTGTTACAATACATTTTCATCATGACATCTTTGTTGTTGAGGGAGGCATACCCATACTCAGCACATAAGCTAACATAACATGTACAATGATCAAAAGACACGTCCACAGATGACAACTGGTGGACCCATGACTGGATGACTGTCTGTATGATCATGGCCATCATACATTGTGATCTTTGTATAACTCCTAAAATCGCAGCCTGGATGGATGAAACTAGATCTGGGGTCTTCTATCTCCTTCACACAACCAACCAACGTACGAGTCTAACCATGTGAATCAATGAGCTGAGGTCGAACATGGTAGACACCATCTGATTATCGACCGATGATGTAAGCCGTTAATAGACGTGAGAGAAACCACTGATGATTCTCAAGGTACTATAGTACAATATGTATGGTGTGAATAGATGAGTTGATGTCGAACACCACATAGAGTATTTTGGTAAGATTACATTGATGTAAACCCTTTTCCAAGAGCAAGGAAACTTTCCATTGATGTATCCAAGAACCAAGGTACCAAAGGGTTATTTCTAAATCAACTTCATGAATAATGTGTTGATGTCAACAGGAAGTGACCTGTTGTAGGAGGGCATTTATGTATCCCACATCAACGACACGAAATGGGTATCATTATTGAGACATAATGATGCAAATACAAAACTAGATCAAGGAAGGAAAAAATGGAATGAAGGCTTAAGAGTATTGTAATGAATATTATCTTAATGAGTTCTCTTGAACACACCACCGACACTAAATAGAGTTGGCAGCATTGACCCAAAACCAAAATGGAGGCTTTGAAAATAGTATGATAACCAAAATAGAAGAAGTTTACCCAACCCAACAGCCAAGGAGATGAAGTGGAAGAATGTTGTGTTGAAAAGTGACTCGTTGCCATTAGCATATAGAATACCCTGTTTTCCCGATTTCCCCAATCATATTGGTTAGTAACCCTTTATTTTTTAACAAACTTGAGGAGAATAACATATGCTTGATCTGTAAGTTCACCCTTTGGATGAATCCCTCTGAGTATATTTAGGGAAACTTGAGAAGCAGAGGTTTGACCTTGTCATGTTCAACAAGTCCATCATTGTTTGATGTTTTAACACGTCCATATTTTTCATGTTTAGAGAGTTTAAAAAAGAGGTGAAAAAGAAAACTCTAGATGTCCCTTTTCGTAGATAGTCTCTTAAGCCAGAAAAGGTAGAAAACAATAATCAAGAGAACCTCTTAGCCATGTTCAACTAAGGTATTCCTTTTTCATAGATAGTCTTCTTAGTCTGGAGAAGGGTTAAACGTATACTGAGTAGACATGTTTTCATTTACTTTTACAAGTTCGAAAAGACAAGTGCTCGATGATCTTTTCATATTTTGGGAGTCTGAAAATAGCTCAAAGAGGACTCCAAGGGATTCCTTTTTCGTAGGTTTATGTTGAGCCCTAAACTTGCATCTTTCCTATACACCTTCCTAGACTTTTTCCATTCACCTGGACCTCCTAAGCTATCAACATCAGTGCATATTAATCATCATAAAAGAGCACTTAAAGTGGTTTTTAACTATGTTTTCTGTCTGCTGTTTGAACTAGATTTTTGCTCATTGAGCTATGGAATCCTGTCACTTTCCGTAGCTGCTTCAACTTTCCGCAACTTTTTTTGTTAAAGTCTACATTACAGGTGTCTTCAGGAAAATCGAGCCACATGGGCAAGTTGGAAATGACTTGGACATGGACCAAGTCCTATTGGCTCAGTCGGATTCATCAGAGGAGGCCGTGGTCAACGGTGGTCAAATAGAAGAGTCCTACGGCAACAAGACTCTGTTTCCAAGCACGTGAAAGATTTTCGTGGCCGTTTCTAGATTTCTAGAGGCACGCTGACACCTGTAGGCTGCCCACGATGTAAATCCAACAAGCCGCTTTCAATAGATTGCATCATCTCGGCAACCATGATGCTAGATCCATGGACATTGTCGTTCACGTGTCCTCTGTCAGCGTAGTTTATAGGAAAACAGTTATGTAGCCTTTTGTTATAAATAATGCGTTCCTATACGCATAGGAGTTAGTCTTTTGGAATGTAATTTTGCTGTTAAAAAGCCCACTGTGTCGTGACACTAGTTTCGTTGTTGTGACTGCGTTCTGAAATATATGAGAAGACTCTATTTCTGAGCATAATTCTTGATTGATAGCTGTTGCCCGAGGTTGTGCAGAGGGCCCCTGCACACGTCGAGGTTTTGTTTCTTATTTGCTGTACAGTTTCATGTTGTGTTTCTTTATGTTTATTATGCCATAGTTATTCACTTATGTATATTTCATTTACTATGGTACTAATGTTTCATTCTTGTTCATAATTTTACATGCTTTACATTGCTGTTAACGTTGATCAGTGTGTATGTTCCAGATTACAGTAGGCAGCCCGGGCATTTGCATATAATTTTCACAATGACTAATGACATGGAATCAGTCTTTCTGTTGACTTACTTTTCTTAGCTTTTAATTCCAGTTCTGTTTTGTTTATTTCAGTTTTGTTCATTGGCTTTATTAGTTAGCTTAGATATTAAATTGCTCATATCATTGTCAGTTACCTCTGAAATCCATAGCGAGGCTAATGGCGAGGGGTTGAAGTATGAGTGTGTAATTTGATATTAGTTTTATTTTTCTGCAAATTAGATATCGGATTGCTCAAGTTGTTGATGATTACCTTCGAAAGCCATAGCAAGACTAACTGGCGAGGGGTCAGACTATGAATTGATGTGATTTGGTTTTAAGTTTACTTTTCTGCAATTAGATATCAGATTACTCAAGTTGTTGATGATTACCTCCAAAAGCCATAGTGAGACTAACTAGCGAGGGGTTAGAATATGAATTGATGTAATTTGATTTTAGCTTTACTTGCAATTTTTTGGATTTCTTTGAGTACAGTAGCTTAATTTATTTCTTTTGTATTTAGACAGCAGCATGGATAATGGTTTCATGATCAATAGTTCACTGTTTGTTTGATTAGAATAGTGGCACATTTTCATTTTCTTTTAGGAATTAATTTCATCATTAGCATGTTCTAAGACCTTCTGAAGTTTGAAGTTTTGGAAACCATTATAAAGGACATAATTGCCTTGAACATTTATATCCATACTTTTCTTTTAGAATTTCCATTTCACATTAGGAGATAAACGAATATAAAAACCCCCAAAACAAAATCAAAAATCAAAAACGACAAAAAGTAAGAAATAGGTTATCTTGCACATATAGTGCGCCACACTTCAACAGTTTACGACTCCCGGATTGACAATTAATATAGCAATTTAGGACACTCTAAATTGACCAAACAATTTACAGAGCTTGAAAAAGAGATAAAAGTATACTCCTTGGTCAAAATCACATGTTTAAAGCATGATAAAAATTTGTTAATGACTGTTGACCTACCCGAAACATCACAAAAAGGATCAAACATACATGTTTCATAGTAAAATGAATCATATCTAGGTCAACATTAAATATGAATAAAATAATGTGATAAATGACCATAAATACTCAAAATGACTATTCATTTCACCATTTCACATTTACCTTGAGCAGTGAGAATTCTGAGCTCTTTTTCCCTCGATCTTCTACAGCTAATTGCAACCAATCCAGTGGACCATTTTGAGTACCATCAATTCTCGGTAGGAGCTAAAACCCATCTCTTTCTTTTCGCGGTCCATTTTTGTGATTTCATGTAATTTTTTTGAGGTTTTGAGGGCCCTAGGGTTCCAAGAACAAGCCCTAGGACCAATGCACCCCCCTAGAATCAAAATATGTGTTGCACCTAGGTAGATTGTCATTGCTGGGAGAGGTGCAACACTCTGTCATGCACTACTGGAGTGTTTTGGGCGCAAAATGCTAAGTTTTTTTATCAATTTTCCCTCAATTTTTGTCAAGTTTTTTTTACATGAAAAGGAGCCTAATGAATCTCTTGTTGATGTTTTAGGTGTTCATTAACACAAAATGGAATTCATTTGGAGAGAAAGAGAACATGAGGAAAATTATTTAAATGCAACAAATGATCTTGCTACCATCCAAGCACTAAAAAACTATGGATTGCTAAAATTCTTCTAGCTTCCTGGTATGAGGCAATAGATGGAATTGTTGAAATATCTTGTTCGTTCATGGGATGTTCAGGCACAATCATTCATGTTTGGGGAACATCTGCTCAAGATAAAGGTAGAAGATATCTACTTTCTAACAAGTTTATCCAGGAGGGGTGCCCCCATCTCTCTCCTAGGTGGGAGAAGTGGTGGGGATGCAGTGAAGGATTATATTGCTACCTATTGTAGACCTGAAACTCAACCAACTAGGGATGGAAATATCAATATAAAATATGTAGCCCAATTAGCTTTGAGAATGATCCTGTTCATTATTGTGAGATTGGCAGGTAGCTCAACACTTCATGTAGTAAGTAGATCATACATGCAGTACGAGGTGGAGTGTCTAGAGCCAATAGCCTTCAACTGGAGCGAGGGATTTTTGGTCAATATGAAGGAACAACTGACTAAATAAAGAGAGGGAAGTTAAATAACTTCGACTATGGTTCGATCTTAGTCTCTTTTTCTCTAGAGCGAGTATCACTACTTTAGCCTCAATAGATTATACTTGAGGTTATCGATCTGAGGGCCCACGGATGAGGAGGTGGATAGATCATATGGCCCGACATGTAGGTCCATCATTGATCAACTTCTCACCATACTTCTTTAGGTGGATGAGTAGATAGTTCATCATGATCAATGATTATCCTTATGAAAGGATGGATTTAGGTGATGATTCTGAGCTCGTGCTTCCTAAGGGTGAGCAATGGGATGCTTTAGGTAAAATATTTCAACCATTTAAGTTTTTGAAAGTTTTACAATTTTTTTGTGTTTTTTTTTTTTTCTGAGACTAAAATATTGATGTTTTCATGCAGATGTTGGACTAGTTCAACTAGTAGGTGCTTCATATCTCCATCGTGCAGAGAGACAACCACATGAGGAGGCAGTGGAACCAGTACAAGTTTCTACAGTAGGATGGGATGTGCTACAAAATATTGAGGTAGCTAAGATCCTATCAAAGGTGGAGTGCCACATGGAGGGGCTGACCTATGGGATTGATGAGACCATGGTTGACTAGATTCTGATGCGACTTCAACGACACACTATCAGAGTGCTTAGCCCTATTGGTCGATTACTCCGCACGATATCTCATGCAGTGTCATTTTATCATGAGTGCCATTGATTTGTCTACTTAGATATTTGCATGCAGTTTTTTATATGGGTGATGTAGCCATATGTGTCTCGGGGCACAAATTTTTGTAAAACCAAACTTAATATATATTTTCATATTTTTAGTGTTTCCTAGTTCCTATTATGATTTCAATATGATGTGATGTGAATTGAAACTTATTTAAATTCATTGCAAATGTCTATCTAAAACGTAATTAGCTAGTGCATTTGCTAATGTGTCTAGATTTCTAGAAATATGTTCATATCGTATGAAATCGAAATGTCTTTCTGGAAGACGTACCCTCAAAACCATGCAAAGGATGGTGGGATTTATCACTGAATAGACATTAGCAAGTTGTAGTACTACAAGTTGTGATTCAAGCCTGATGACTAAACAATGGATACCATGTAAAATAACATCAAATAGTAGATCAACCACTGCGCTATACTCAGTGATATTTTTAGTAGAGCGACCAATGCAAATCCCATGCATACTCACTAGCTCACCATTTGGAGCAAAGATAGCCCATGTTGCAGAAGATAGGTTCTGAGTACTATGATTAACACCATCAGCATAACCAATATACGGTTCGAGAGAGGTCAACATCTACAAACCAAACGTAAAATGGATCAACAAAAACTATGGGAAACTCTGAAAAGACACACTACAAACACACATAATGCACCTATAGATAGTATGTACATAGTGTACTATGCTTGAGATCAAGCATAATATTTTTTGAGGTACAACCCATTCCTAGGCTGCACTATTGGAACTACATCAAAGTATACTAACTCATAGGCCCCTTTTGCAAGGACTCACTTGAAAATGTATGAACCCGACCACATGGGTTGGAACTTTCCTGGACCTAACTTATTAGCCTCCTGGTCATATAAGAGAACCATGTCTCCTTCTGAGAAGACACGAGGCTTAACATTTTTTCTGTATTGTGCCTTGACACGTATTTTATGAGCTTCATTGGCTAAAGCAACATCATGTCGAGTTTCATCCAAATGAGTCAGATGTAAAAGACAATCCTCCTCTATGGAAGTGGCAAGAAGAAGTTCGAAAACTAGTTTTAACGATGGAATTTGACATTTGATGGGGAGGATTGATTCCAAACCATAGACCAATTGAAAGGGTGTGAATCCTGTAGCAGTCCTAACTAAGGTTTGGTATGCCCATAAGGCAGCATAAAGAAGCAAGTGTCAGTTCGATTTGTGGAACCCTACCATGCGTTGAAGCATAGTCTTAAGAACTTTTTTAATAACCTCAACCTATCCATTAGCCTGAGGATAGTAGGGAGTGGAATTTTCATGTGAAAGTCCCAACTTAGCAGCTAGTTCGGTCATTATATGATTCCATAATGATTTTTGTGGTCTGTAACTATTTCTTGTGGAACACCAAACCTAGTAATAACGTGATTGAAGAAAAAATATGCAGTTGTTTTGCCAATGTTGTTATATGTAGGCATTATCTCAGCCCACTTAGTAAAGTAGTATACATCAACAACGATATAACCATACCCCCTGGCCAAGTGAGGGTTACATGTCATAAAGTTGATACCCAATTTCGCAAAGGGACCAACAATGACAAGGGGATGCAACGGAGCAGGTAGAGAACATATCTTACGATTGTAGATCTGGCACGCATGACAATTTTAGACGGCTAGAAAACAATCGTGAAAGATAGTAGGCCAAAAGTAACCAGCACGTAAGACCTTCTACACGATAGCATAACCAGATAGATGTTTGCCACATGCTCCCGAGTGGAATTCATTAAGGACTTTCTCGGTTTCCTCGAGGGTGAGGCACCTCCATAAAATCGTATCAATACCACAATGGTAAAGGGTGTCACTGATAATAACATAATTTTAGGGTTGGTATCAAATACGTCGCTGCTCAGAGTGAGAGGTATCAGGAGGGGAAGTCTAGGTTTGGAGATAGATCAGAAAATCTCCATACCATGGGTTAGATGATGAAATCAGAAACAATGACTCGTTAGGGATAGAATCTTCAGATGTAGATTTAGAATCATGGGAAGGAATATCGCACATTAGCTCAACGAAAACTATGGATTTCTTCGACTTTGACTTGATGAAATCTAGGCTGAACCTTTGTAGAATAACAATCCACTTAGAGTAATTTCCCTTCAGCAATTGATGTGATAATATATATGTCATAGGGTTGAAATTTGAAACGACAGTATTTTTCTGAAGCAAGATGTAATGGTGAAACCCTTGGACGGCTTGAACGACCGCCAAAGCCAACTTTTCTACGTGATTATACCTTATTTCGGTATCGTTAAGGTTCCGAATCAGATAATAAATGGGAAGTTCAGTCCCTATATCGTCTTCTTGGACTAATACCATTTCTATCGTAGAAATGGAAGAACGAGATATAGGAAATAGTCACACTGATAATTAGGGGGGTACAAAAGAGATGCCTGAACCAATGCATCTTTCAAGGCAACAAATGATTTCCAAGCAGCATCGTCCCAATGGAAGGGGACCCCTTTTTTCAGCAAGCAAGTGAATCCTTTGGTCAATTCAATGTAATTAGGATGAACCTCCACAAGAATTTAGCTTTCCCTTGGAGTCTTTGTAATTGAACGAGAGAAGAAGGTGCAGGAAAGTCAATGATTGCCTGTACTTTCAGAGGATCAATACGAATTCCTTGTTTTGAAATGAAAAACCTAGGATTCAACCAGAACCGAAACATAACACACATTTGTGCGGGTTAAGTCGAATGTTACAGTGTCTACAACGAAGGAAAAAACCCTTAGATGCATCAGGTGATCAACCCGATGTTTAGAATGAGCATGGAGATCATCCAAATAGGGTTGCACGATGTGTTTAATTTCATGAAAAGCATAAACCATAGCACGTTGAAAAGTGGCCCCAACATTATTTAAACCAAATGGGAGATTTCGATAAGAAAAAGTACCCCAGGGACAAATAAATGCAGTCTTAGGTTGGTCCGTTGGGAGAATGTTGATTTGATTATAGCTCGAGAATCCATCCATGAATGAATAAATCTCATAGTCGGCGTCGTCATCAACAATCTGGTCAATAAACGGGATCATATAGTTGTCCTTTGGACAAGCACGATTCACATCCCAGTAATCGACACATACTCAGATCATGCCATGTTTCTTCATGATAGGGAAAACGTTCAATGCCCAATCAGTTAAAGGAACAAGTATATGAAACCAGCCCGAAGAAGCTTTTCAACTTCAACCTTAATCTTGGAAGTCTTCTTAGGATTGACCGAACAAAGGTGCTGTCGCATGAGTTTGGCATCAGGATACGATTTAATCTCATGCACTACTATATTTGGGTCAATACTTGGCATTTATTCATAGGTCCAGGCAAAGACATCCTAAAACTCATGAAATAGGGCTCTATAGATCTCGATCTTAGATGGAGAACAAGACACTCCAATGTATATATTTTCAACAATACCTAGTTTGACAGAGATATCGAGAGGTATCGTTTCTTTGATATTTGAAAGGTTCTTTTCGAAGTTGACATCATGAATGGAGACAAAATTCATAAAAGGCTCGAAAAGATTAGGCAAGTACACATCACTAAGATTATCCTCAATGGAATCTGGTAAGGAGGAACAATGGTGATGTTCGTCCCACGACCCGTGATATGGAATTATGATCTCTATGATGCTCTCATCCGTAGAGAATACATGAGAAAAAGGGCTAGGAGACGTGCCATAATCCAGTGATCGATATACCCAATTAATCGAAGAGAAGGTGTAAGCCGCACAAGCTGAATAGATGGCTTCATAATCTAGCTCAACGGGGCTAAGCGACATTCGGTCATCAAAAATTTGGATGTTAGTTCCATGAGGTACAAACCAAGGATCAGTTAGGATAGTAGAGGATGATATCATGTTGATATAAGCAACTGAAGATGAGTTGTCGGGAAGGAGAGGAGGAGAGAGCGAAAAGGTTCCCATAAGTGAAGAATCCTTCAACAATCCAACTCCGACATGTTGATAGGAATGTAGAGTTTCCCTTATAAGAGGGACACTTCTATTAACGTGAGAATACGAGGAGAAAACAATGATTTGATCTATGGCTAAAATCCCACCTTTGTGAGGAAAGATGCTTGTACTTCAGTAAGTCAAAACGATGGCAATGATGGCGTAAACCCATGTACATCCTAGTAAAATATTATAATCGAGAGGTCTGTCAATAACTTCAACTTCTATGGAAACGGTTTTGATCCCTAGTTCTACTTGAAGGTAATTCAGAATCCCACAAGGTTTGTATGTTATTCCATAAAAGGCTTTCAATGTGGTGGCTAATTGACTCAGTTGAGGCGAACCAATCGCCTTCCAGCAAGATAAGGACATAATGCAGATCGAGGTTCCCTTGTACACAGTAGAGCGATGAATGTTCTTACCATGGACAATGACCTTGATTATAAAGGCTAACTGAGCTGGAAGTTGAGGGGTATATTTTTCATGAAAGAAAACCACTAGGTTGGAATCAATGGGTCCACACATTTCATAGCTGATAACGAGGCCTTCTTTTGTGCGGGCCAATTTTGCAACACCTCAAGAGTTCACATAGTTGATGGAGGTTGAGCCAAGTCTTCAACTATGTTATAGTTTTGGGTAGCTGTTGAACGAGGTTTGAAAGAAAACTTATGAAAAATTCCCTTCGGAGGCTTGATAGTCAATTTCGTAGGAATCAAAGGTGGAGTAGGATCAAATGAAGGTGATACCGAACTGGTAGGTTGATCAGTAGCCTGACCGTTCAGTGGATTCACATTACCATAGGCCTTGTTCTGAGTGGCCACTGTAACATCGGATTTTAGCTTTGAGGAGGAAAGCATCAAAACCATGTTAGAGGAAGAAGGGTCCCGGGAAACCATATGAGTCTCCTGATTGGGAAACGGATTAGTCAACACAATGGGAGAAGTGGAATATTTAAGAAACTGATTCACTTTAAAGCCGTGTGGAAAAGCAAGTGTAAAGTGATCCTCGTTGCACGTCAAGCATGTGTATCTAGGCTTTTGTTTCTCATTAGAGTATTGATTTGTTTGATTATCCTGCGGTGAGGGGTCTTTCTTATTCTTACCTTTTCCTTTCTTCCCACTTCCAGGTTGTTGTTGAGACTTACTTTTATTAGATGAAATGCCATTTATCTTGGAAGCAGAAGAAGTAGGAGGATGGGATTGAGGGTTTTGAGCAGATGTGGTAAGAGAAATACCATATGGTTTACTTGTCAACTATGAATTGGTAGAACCAATCACGCCATCAACGACATGATTTACTAGGTGGAGGAGGAATAGTATTAGAAGATCTTGGAGCGTTTGGTATCTTATCATAGAGTGTGCCCGATTGGGTATAAACAAGGTCCAAATATTGCGCACAAGAAATAACTTTCTCTTCAGTCACAACTCCACCTTTAGCCACATCTTGTGTAATAGGGGAAACCAGAGATCTGGTAAACCATTTTGCTAACAATTGATCGTGAACATAAGCCTTGACCAACTAGCATTGACATATCCACTCATGAATGTGATCTTAGATGTTAGTGGAATCTGATTGTTTGAATTTGGTCAAGAGTTCTATTCTAGTTTCATATCTGATGGGTAAATGGAAATGTGTGAGGAAGGTGGTAGCTAAAGTGCTGAAATCATGAAACAAAGCTCTAGGTAATTCAGTATACTATTAAGGAAAATTATATACTTATAATTTGACAAACATAAATTATCAACTAGGGGTAGGTAATCTTGTGAGATGTTGTGCAAAATATATGAAAGCTAATACTTTAACTGTTTTCCTAAACAAAATCACATACACACAACTCCAATATTCCTTTTTCCTATCAACACTTAGGAACAAAGGCTACAAAGCAGATTTAATAATCCCTCTATAGCCCTGACAATTGTTGATGTTGATAAGAAAAATATAATAGGTCAATCAAACGACAATTGAATCCATTCAACAATTTACAATGTAAGATTAAATCCTACTCAAATACTCCAAAAATATTCATCACAGAAGCTTCACCATTTAATCATCACACATGTGCTGCTACAATTTAGAAAAGAGGAATCAAAATCTATGTAAAAACTCTATCAATTCATGAAAATAATTAAAAGAACACAATTTGCAACTATGGGAGTTGTGAGTAAAGGGGGCCCTCCCTTACTCACAACTCCTTCAACTGCTAAAGGATTTTACACAACAAGATTAGCAGAACATGAACTTTGTATTAATCTGAACAAGTATTACAGTAGTATCAAGGTCTGGTATATTCGCCTCCTTTACAAATGAGACATGAAAGTATTTATACAAATACAGAGGCATAAACTTGCCCGAATTAGGAAAAATGAAATACTGCAACTGTCTGCTAATAATAACTGGAAAAGATAATAAAAATAAGCATGTTGAGTTTGATCCATGATTGAAAGCATGGATCAAACTAATCTCGTTGGGTTACGGAGGTGTTTCCCACTTCGGCCATTCATGATAAGTCTGAAGATTTGGGTGGTTTTGGTGGCAGTTTTGAGGCAGCCAATAGGACAACATCCATGTAGATGGATTTCTTGACAAAACCCATGTTTTCGTTCTCTTCGAGGTTGACCAGAACATATTCAACCATCTAAATTGCTGAAGGAAATCAGAGCGGTTATAGGGAATCAATGACTGTGTAGGAAATAACAGCCTGTCTGCTGTAAATCACAGAATTGCTTCGGAAGATAGTTGATTTGCATATGATTCGGTCAACACTCTTGTAGTTGTAGATAATTTGATTAGGTATCATTTAACTTCAGAAATACTCAAGAATAAAGTGAAATGATACTTTTTAGACTAATTTGCATACCTTAAAGCCCACAACGCCCTTTTGGTCAAAAGACATAAGATATGGAAAAAAGAGAGTCCTGAAGGGTAAAAAAGAGTTCAAAATAGGGGGGAGAAAGGCTTAGAACATTATAAAAAATGGACAAAATTGGGACTCAACATCTCCCCCACACCTAGATCCTTGAATGTCCCTTATGCAAGCAAAAAAATTTCATACTAGAAGAAAAATTCATTATGTACCCTGTGTTGCAGCTACTGCAGCCAGGTGATCCAGTTGTGCCCTACTGAACTCAACCTCATGAACCCTACCTTGATATTCTTCATTCTTTTTCTGCAGGTGCTTAATCTAAGCCTGGTTTTTCTTCATGACTCAACATGCCTTCTGATGCTTTGCTTTCCACTCCTCCAGTTCTTTCTGCAAATGTAGGTTGTTCTCCTTTAGATTTTTGTTTTCCCTCCAAAGAACCCACTCATACACAGTGAGCTCGATGATAGCATCCTCCATATCCTTCAGGTATTGCTTCTTTTTAGAGGTTTCCTCATCCCCATGATGCCCTTGAGAGAATAGAGGCAGACTTGGTTCTTCCTTCTCTCTGCAACCTTTGATTATTTTCTCCCCACTTTCCTGTGGGTCTTGGAAAGATGTGGCCTCCAACTCTTCTCTTTCAATAAACATAGCTGACTCGATCTTTACCTGCTTCCCCTTAGACAAGTCTCAGGGCTTCTTATCCTTATTCTTAATTTAAATTTGTTGTTCCTTCTCCTCCAGAGTTTCCTTTATCTCTAGCTTCCTTGCCTGACTTCTCATAAAGTGCCTAGAGGAGCAAGGTTACCTTTTGAAAGCTTAGACTTCTTCCCTTTAGTTTCCCCGATCACCATCACCTCCTCATCTTTATTAATCTCCTCTGTCGGCTGACCACAAGTCTGGGGTTTCTTTCTCGGCTTCTCCGCTAGTTCTACCTCTTTGGTTTCCAGTAAGTTGGGCTCTTTCTCGTCATCAACAAAGTCATTCTCTACTAAAACTCTTCCCATGTTTTATTTTGTTTCTTCAAAACCTTTGTCATGATAATTTTGACAAGACCATGATGATAGAGGTTCTCCTCTATATGTGATACCCTCTCCTTGGCAGAAGTAGCCATCTTCAACAAAGACATTCTAAGATAATATGGTAAATTCAAGGGTTTGTCTCGGAAATGGTCAAGGAGACGAATATGAAATAGGAAAGCTAACCCAAAATGACCTTCACAGGTGATGTACTTCTGTAAGAGGAACAAGAGCCGTCGGTACTTACTTCTAAGGTAATCCTACGGAATCCCCTTGCTCCAATCCGAGTCTGCATGCTCTTTTCTGAGGAAGGGTGCGCACTTATCCTTGTTGAATCATTGGTTTTTAAACCAACGCTCTCCTTCCTGTGGAATTCCACAAGCTTAGGCCACCAGCTCCTCTATCAATCTAAACTTAATGTTACCCACCTGCACCCTGTCGCCATTTAGGTTTAGAGAAAAAGACTTCATTACTTCTTAATTATGCCCGCTAAAATTTTTAGAATAGAAGAAACCATCCTAACTTTTCAAACCTCTTCTTACTCTCTGGGTAAGTGCCAAGTAATACCGGACCCTTTTATTCGAATATGACGGTGGACAACATTTTCAATAGTGGCTAGGAGTGGGAGAGAGCAGAGTTCAATCAGTTCACTAATATGCCTTTGAGACCAAGCGAAATAATCCAAACCCGATAAAAACAAGAATGCTTTATTTTAGGAAAGGTGTAGGGTAATAAGGCAACATCGAACAACGCGGAACATGATCATGATCTGTTCTGCGGGATAAATGTTGGGAAGATAATCAAAATAATAATTGAGAATGGGAACTCGTGTTATGACACAATGACTCATCACCACCTTATTCTGTGAGGGTGGTCGTGACTTATATTCATGCAAATTCAAAATTTTCGTACCATTACCTTTTTACCTTAAGTACTCTGACGCCAAATGTACCTGCTTGATCTTACCTTACAATGGTCGAGTACCTTGGGTGACGGTTGCACTCTCTTTGGAATCATAAACCACCTTCAAAACCATATCATGTGCAAGATTGTGTAATTGTGTAGCCTCAACTAATAATGAAGATGATTAGTACTTGCCATATTATTTTTTTTTCTAAATGTTCTACTGGAAATTCGTTCTTCAGGAAATAGGTGCTTTATTGCAGGAAATGCAACTACTAAACTTTTCTGCAGGAAACCATTTTCTCCCCTTTTCTTGTACAATTTACTGCACATGAATATAGGTGTTGAGGTCGAATGTGTAGTAATCTCATTGGATTACCAACCATTAAGGTCAGTTGTTAACCAACATAAGGTCCATCACCATTAATGATAACGAGGACCAAGGTACCTCTTATGCATCTAATCTCGAACCCAGATAATTTGCTGATGTCGATAGGCAAAGATTGTTGGAAGGAGGGCCTTAAGAGATCCCACATCAGTCCAACACAGGCAAACCAAAAATTAACTAAAGAAAACATTTATTTTGAGGATCCAAAGGATCTACTATCCTGTGATTTTAACGAGCCTAAGGAAGTTCATGCTCGCTATATTTCAATTTTAGAGAGTGTGAAATACTGAAAAATAAGACTCCAAGGGGGATCCTTTTCCATATTTAGTCTATTGGGGCCGGGAAAAGGGAATAAAATTATACCCAATAGAATTTCTTTTCATGGTTTACTGAGCACGAGAAGGAACAAAGTAAGCTTAGTTTATTATGGCAGAAAATCAATAAGAGGTAGTGAAAGGAATGACTCCCTTCCCCACCATTTCTAGCTCTTTCTTCTTCACAATCTCTTCCACAAATTCCTCCTTAGATTGGGGATTCTGATATAGTTTGAGTCTGTGCCCATTAACCAAGAAGGTAACATTTCCATCATCAATTTTCTTAACTCGAACAGATCCATTATCGAAAAAAATTTCAATTTCACAGGGGCCAAGCCAATCTGTGTTAAATTTCCCTTTAAAATTCTTAAATTTAGAATCACATAGAATTGTCTAGTCTCCCTCTTTGAACTAATTTTTCTTAATGTATATGTCATGTCATCTAGCCCATTGTTGTTGGATTAGATCAGTATGCTGAAAAATCATCTCGCCTAATCTCATCCAACTCTTTAAGCTGCAGGATTCTCTGTTGTTGTGCTTCATTAGGATTTATGCCCAAATCTTCTGTCATCTTAAAAGTTTCGATCTAAAACTCAATTGGAAGTAAAACTTGTTTTCCATACACCAATTCATACATAGAGAAGCCAGTGTTGTTTCTACATGTGATTGTGTAGGCCCGTAATGCCTTGGAAAGTCAATCAAAGCAATCCTTCTTATGTAATTGTACTGTCTTAGTCAGGATTGTCTCCAACATCTTATTTTTTGATTCCACCTGCCCATTGGCCTATGGATGGTAAGGGGTGGACTTCCGATGAGTAATCTGATATTTCTATATACTTCCTTGCACAAGCTTTGACACAAAATGAGTACCCTGATCAATAACAATTTCCCTTGGTAACCCAAATCTTACAAAAATATCAGAAAAAAAGAAATTCTACCACTGCCTTCTCCGTTGCTCTATGTAGTTCCCTTGCTTCCACCCACTTCGTAACATAATTAGTACAAACTAAAATATACTTCTTACATTTGGACATAGGATTGATGGGACCTACGAAATCAAGAGCCCACCTTTTGAATGGTTCTATGAGAATTTGTGGTTGCAAAGGCATTTCATCTGCTTGAACAAGTTGCCCTATTCTCTGGTAGCTATCACATTTACGAATATACTCCTTTGCATCCTTGAAAACGCTTGGCTAGTAGTAACCTGAGCGGAGTATCTTGTAGGTCCGCTTATTTGCAAAATGTCCTCCACAGGGTTCATCGTGACAATATCTCAAGATATCATATATCTCATCATCTCTAACACACCTACAAATAATCAAGTCAGGTCCAATGCAAAAGAGGTCTCCTTTTATCCAAGAGTAATCAACGCTTTTCTAATAATTCTCTTTTTCTGACTAGATGAGAAGTGGGGTGGTAACTTTCCTATAGCATGGCAATTGGCCATGTCTACGAACCAAGGTGTTTTGATAGCAATAGAAAACAAATTCTCATCAGGAAAGTTATTATTAACAGGAATATCCTCACCTACATGGTTGAGCCTAGATAGGAAATCAACTACCTAATTTTCTTTTCCTGGCCTGTCCAATACTGTGACATCAAATTCCTGCAACATCAAAAGCCACCTAGTAATACTGCCATTAGTGACTGGTTTGTTCACGAGATATAGAATAGCATAATGATCAGATGTACAAAAACTTCATAACCAGTGATGTAATTTCTAAACTTATTAGTAACATAAATTACAACAAGGAACTCTTTTTCAGTTACAATGTAATTTAGTTATGCACGAGTTAAATTTTTACTAACAAAATAGATAGCATGGGTTACAAGATTTTCCTTTTGGCCCAATACAGCTCCTATAGCCGAATCAGAGGCATCAATGGAAATATGAAAGGGCAATTTCCAATCTGGACCTACACCCAGTGTACAACATGACACATACACCTACACCTGGTGTCCAACACAACACATACACCTACACCTAGTGTACAACATAATACATATATGTACACACTGTACAATACCATGAATACGCATGTCATGATACAACGACTACATAATACCCGTAACACCATACCAAATATACACAACACAACATGTATGACATGCACACAATACCACATGTACACAATGCCACCTACACAACATGTACACAACACCCAATGTACACAATGCCACTTGCACAACGTGTACACAACGCCACTTGCATAATGTGTACACAACACCACCTGCATAACATGTACACAACACCACATCTACAACATGCACACAACACCACATATACACAACATTGCACATAGAACATGCACACAACATAATATGTACACAACATCGCATATGCAACATGCACACAACATTATATGTACACAATACCACATATTCCATATGTACACAACACCACCTATACATATCACCGCACATACAACATGTACATCGTACCACGTGTACACCACAACACAGGTACAACATGTACAACATATACACAACAGTAGTACTGCACGGCCAGAGGCCACATGGTCTCTACCAATTAACCTAGCTTCTAGTGTATTTCCACTATCCATGCTTGTCTCAGCAGTCGCAGATCACACTGCTTTCATTCTGTTGATATATCTCTCAGAAAAACCTTCCATAACATAAACATAGACATGTTATAATCACATAATATCAATTCATATCCACATGATATTAGCCTCATAAATCTGTTAGGGATACTCTTCCCACTTGATTCCTCATAAAACATGAACCTATTCATGCCATTCACCAGCATAAATAATCATTCCTCCACAAGCTTGATCCCTAATGATCCTGTCAGACAATGACTTACATACATACATATATATAATCATTAGCATAAAACAATGATGATCACAACATAATTACTAGATATCATAAGGTCACAGTTAAGAGAACTCCATTTATCTGTGCACAACATGCACAACCTTGAGATCAATAGTTCCCAATGTAGCCAAGGCATCTGGCATGTCAAATACATTTAATTAACCTTTCTCATGACTGTCCTACCATCGTCCATTTATCCCAATGGACCCAACCAATCCAATTGACTGTCATATTCTTTCCTTCATTTTCCCTTTACTCATGCATCAGCTTCATTCAGGTCTTGCATTACCTGTTGGATTTCATTCAACTTTTCCTATGCTCCATTAACTTCCCCTTCCCCAACCAATTCCTAAGACCCTCAAAACGTAAAAGGCAAGGAAAAGAAACAAACAAGAAGAAACATATGAAAACAAAAAGCAATATGACACCACAAACAAAGTGGCATGGCCATGCACTAGACATAAAAAAAACTGCAATCAAGCGCAAACAAATCACAAAGTATTGAAATCACAAGGCTCTCAATCAAACACCATGAATCAATCCCCAAGGATTCTCAATGCTTCCAAGGGAAAGCTCAACCCGAGCCTTTTCAAGATTTCATGGCAGTCTCTTTGCCATGAAACTCCCTGCATCATACTACCATAAACACACAAATGCCAGTGTATAAATAAACAAAACAATACACTAGTTACCTTACCTTGTTGTGCCAAGCACGCTGCCTTTTAACTGAGCACATCCATGCCATCTCTCCAAGGACTCCAATTCCCTTGACTACTCCAACTATAATTGGAAGCTAGTTGTTATACCTATCAAATACATGTTCATGAATATAACACATATCCACATAGTGTCACACAAAATCAAGGTTAAGAAAACTTCTTGTATGCATGTGAAGCACTCCTTCATTTGGAATTGTGGTTTCCAAACATAGCCAGAGGAATTATCACCTAGTTCCTTTCTTTCACATTTTACCTTGTTGTAGTTGAGTCTAATTATGTCCTATCACATCACCCAACTATTAGTTATATAAACAAATCAATTGTTACCTTTTCATGCTGATTTCAAGCATGTTTCCTTGAAAATGTTCAGACGTTATTCACATGTTCCAAAGGTCAAGACATCATGTCTATTAATTGAAATAAACCTTTACCAAGGCTAACAACAATGTCATAATAAACAAGAAACTCACAATCATAAGTCATAATACTACAGCTAGCACCCACTTACACTCAAGTATATATCAGTTGTCTCAACACATAATGTGTTAGTACAACCATATTAAACAAGGTCATATTTCATGCAATCTTATAGACAGATACTCATATCGTGCAATTAATCAAACATTCAAACAACAGATAAACAACATAATAGACACCAAACACTCAAACACTAAATAGACGAAATAATCAAATGCTCAAACACCAAATAGACGACATAGTCAAACACTTAAACACCACATAGACAACATAATCAAACTCATACCTCAATGTATCTCAGGGTAGGATATCACATCTGCACAAGTCAATCCAAATTAGTGTGACACATATTGTTGGGCCTCAAAAATGTCATCCACTTTCACTTTAATGTCCATCATTTTACCCTTATTTTGTAACTATGTAACTTCATAACCCTACATTAAGTAACCACTTTCATGATCATATGAGTTTAGCATTATATTTTCCAAAGACATTTATTTTAAATATTTTAAATGAATTTGTGATTAAATATTATAAAATTAACATGTTTTCATATATACATGAAAGTGGTATAAGTTTTGTGATATTGTAGGCCTACTTGGAGCTTCTAGAAGGGTCCTACTTGGCCTCCTAACTACAAATTCGAATTTCAAGTTCCAATTCATGAATATTTGTGGAGTAATTATAGAATATGAGGATCATTATCTATGCATATTCAAAGGAGAAGAATCATGGATGAGAGGATTTTGAGAGGATATGTATCTCACATTTTTAGGAGATTGGTTGTAACCACATGAGATAAAGGTGGATTTAGAGAGATTCGAGGGATCTGCATTTATTGATCATTCATCCTCAATTTTTGTATAAATAGGGGTGCATCCTTCAAAGGAACCCATCTATCTATCTATGTATTTTATTCTTCCAATTAATAAAATAGTTCAATCCAAGATTTTCCAACATATTGTTACTTTGAAGATGTGATGGTAGTTTGGTGTGCTTGCTGAGGAATGGAGGGCCCCCATCAACCATAGTTTGCACATCTTTGTACATTGGTAACATAATATAGTTTTGTTATTTCATTTCTTTTCATGCAAGTGTGTTTTTACTTTCAACGTGTGTGTTTCCATTTTATTCAAGTGTGTTTTTACTTTCAGCAAGTGTGTTTCCATTTCATGCAAGTGTGCTTTTACTTTTAGTAAGTGTAATTTACTTTATGCAAGTGTGATTTCACTTCAGTAGGTGTGATTTACTTTCAAGCAAGTGTGATTTCCTTTATGTAAGTGTGATTTCAATTTATTTATGTTTGATTTCAATTTGGTTTGGTTTTGATTGATTTAATTTGTTTTGTAATTAGTTTTAGATTGCATTAGATTAATCTAATATGAAAAATAACCACCTAGTACATATAGTACAGGTATACCTCATCAGTTTATGAAACCCTGGGGTTGACAAATTAAATGACATGGATTTAACTAACCATTAAATCACCCAACATTTTGGCGTTGTTGCCAGGGAGGTATACATAGATGTTTATTTTGAGGTTTACAAAACTCATTATAGTTGCATTCATTTTTAGTTTCATGATTAAAATCATGTTAAAATCATTTTGCATATTAAATTTTAAAAAAAATTCAATTTTTTTTGTACTAATATGTGTGTGCAATAGGAATTATCTACTAGTTGGAGCAATTCATAGGCGATTAAAAATGTTCTTCTTTCTTTACTTCCTAATCGAATTATCTAAGCAACTGATATTTCATGCTTTAATTATTTTTAATTTACATTTTTCTAACCTTAGAATTAATATATTTTTGATCTTGTTACGCACATGGTTACACTAGAAATATTCATACACTTGATCAATTCTTTTATTTCCAGTAGAGTAGAATATGTGATGTCTTTAAGTTTTTTTTTTTTTTAAATGTTAGATTTCATTTTGTTTTCAATTTTGTTTTATTGGTGGTGCACTAAGAGCTACCCATCTCATTAATAATTTTCAGGAGGTTGAAGAAAGAGAAGGCAAAGAGGAGTATTGTAACACATCTTACTATATATAAAAAAATTCTTTGAATATATAGATATAAACAATTGTTACTCAATCTATAACTTTAGCGTTAAATCTTATATGTTTCATCTATAATGTGAACATAGATATGTGATTGGGATTATCGATGAGTGTGGAATATTATCACTCGGATCTAGCTTGTACGATTGATTACGTGCTGCATTGGCTTGACTCCACCTGGCATCACCTCAAGAGCTGTGATGGTTCTCCCGCTTGTCACAAGGGTTTCAGATTAATGTCGAGGTCCGACCTACTGCCAAAGAGCTCGGGCATTGAATGCAGGACCCATTCACCGCCAAATCCATGGTAGGTGGATCCAACGGCTCTAGACCTTTCCCTTGTTAACCCTAAAATTTCATTGCTTTTCAGCTGGGTGTTATTTTCATTCTGCTTACGGTGCTAATGGTTTCGAAGCTTTGCAACTCGTTGTGAACAGTAATGGATGCTAAGGTTTTATCTGCGAATCCTTTCGGCCAACAGGGGAAAATAGTCAGCTCAGAGCTTCACAACCTGTCGCCTTCAAGCGAGCTTTTGATGATAAGGTAAGGTTATTAGCTAATCCTTAGCTGTTTTTTCTCTTTTCCTCCTTTACCATGAATGGCATACGGTGACGGAAGGATGTTTCAAGTATTCTCCACGGAGATTGTCTCGTTTCTTCCCTCGGTCAAGGTGCTAGTATGAGGACGGTCTTCTGCGAGAGAGCCTTAGGTTTGCCCTTTACTGTGGATTAACTAGTTGAGGTATTATTTTTGTTTTGGGTATTGGTTTAATGCTTCCATTTGTTTTATTAGGTCTTCGGACCTTCCTCAACCAGAACAATTCTCTTCAAGTAAGTTAGAGTTAATCATTTGTATTTATATAGTTGTGAAAGGTTATGAATCCAGAGTTCTAACCCTCTGGTGGGTCTCGTCGGTAACCCTCTATCCTTTCTATTGGAGTAGAAACACTCTTGGAACATAACTGTACATGGTAGTGTAACATCATGCCTTATGCTATGCCTCCAGGTTATTCTGTTAAGAACACCTACGACATTGATCTGGGTATTCATACTTAGCTGTTGTATAATGTCTATATTAATTCAGGGTTTGTACATTTTAGATGGTGGGAGGGTTTGCTAGCATTTGACACTGCCAAGCCCTCACTGCATTACCAGTGGTTCCTATCCTTTTTAGCTGCATTAATATCATGAGGCCTAGACTGGCTGTAATTTTCTTTTGATCCGTAGTTTGGTTGTGTGTTACCTTATTATATAACTCCTTATTTTTTATTGTAAATGAGTTTTATGAAATACACTGCCTGACCTAAAGATGCTCTAATTCACATTTAAATTGTACCACTTCCGAAGGTTTATTTTGATATTGTTGTTACGACTCGTTGAGTCTCGGCCTTTTCTTCGGAATGGGCAGAGGTTGTAAACGGTCCTTACCGCTTTTCTCAGTTTTGTATATATATAGTCATTTATTTGCGTTAACATTTTAGCTAGAAGAACCCGTGAGTTCACACTGAAAGTTGTTCATGTGTTTGGAAATTTTGTTAGTATTTATATTCTTTGATGGTTTTCTTAGTCAAACACATTATGTTTTAAATTCTCTACATCGATAGCAGATGTTTTGGTAAATAATAGGCAAGTCTAACCTAAGCTCATAATCTCATAATTATAATAAACATAATTTCTCGTTTTTAAAAACTCAAATGAATTTATACTTCATGGCCGGGTTTTATACTTTCTTTGCTATAATTATAAACAGTATTGTTCTATGGTTATGTATTGTTGTGGACTGTTAATTACAATTTTCAGTTCTATATATATGTCCATATTAACAGAGTCTGTATCGTTCCTGCATTTGTCAATGACACAACCTTATCTTCATCAGACTTAGGAATTGTAACCGTATATTTACTTTACCCGTAATATAATGCTAGGAAAGAAGAATGTATTAAAACCTTTCTATGATAGATATAACAAAATATACGGAAAGGTTAATCATAACAATAATTATCTATCCTAAAGACAGTAGAGAATACTGATAGACTTAAACATATGTTCCTAACTAAATATATTTTTCCAGCTATCAATAATAAGCACAGAGTTTGGTTACTTATTTGTTTCTGATTATTTTAGCACTGTGCAAATAATATTCTTTCTGGAAGGTCTCACCACCCAACCATGGACCTAGAAATCTTGTCAAGTGTCGCCCTCCAAGCACTTCCTACTCCTGACAGTCACTAGAATTAACACAGTCTGGTATCTTGGGCTTCAGGACTATTGTCCAGCCTCAAGTCACACACCAATTCGATTGTTTTCCATAGTTTTGTTTTCCCACTGGTTATTCCTGCCCATCTCAAGGAAAATTCAAGCAACCCTTCTGGCTTCTTTCCCCCTCCTTTTGCGGAAGAGAGATGGCAATTTTTTCTAACTGTTCAACGAGTTATTGTAATTGTTTCCATTCAGTTTTCCTTAATTAAACACTGTTCAATTTCTTTAAACAAAAAATCATGATGTTTTGGCTTTTCCAGCCTTAACTTCTTAACAACTATGTTAAGTAAAATTAAAAGTTTCTAAGTTCTGCGTAAAACTTGGTAAAAACAAAAGTAAATATTGTGCAACAAAGGGTGTTACAGCTCTCCCCCTTTATGAGGAACATCGTCCCCGGTGTTCTTTTAAGAAAATAATGTTGAATAGGCCTGCAGCATGATCTCCTCTTCTTCCCAAGTGGCCTCCTCCGGTCCAAAGTGCTTACATTGCACTTTAACCTGGTGGATGGTTCACTTCCGTAAGGTGGTTTCTCTCCAATCTAGAATACGAAGAAGCTCTGCCAGGAACTCTCCCTCGGGCTCGACCTGCACAATTTACAATTAGCTGTTAGAATTGCACCAAACATCAATTTTAATGTCACATATTCATTTGTTTTATTACCTGTATATTTTCCCACTTAATTATATGTTGAGGGTTGTATACATATTTTTTTAGCAAGGACACATGGAGAACATTGTGAACTTGGATGTGGTCGGGGAGTGCTAATTTTAATGCCACTGGTCCAATTCGTTCCAATATTTGGAATGGTCCACAATACCAGGGTGCCAACTTGGCGCAACCCTTCCACTGTAAGGTGCTTTTTTGGGGTTTAACTTTTAAGTATACATGATCCCCTAACTGGAATTTTTTATGAGTCCTCTTTTTATCAGCATAAATCTTTTGCCTATCCTGAGCGGCCTTTAAGTTCTGGCGAACCTTTTTCATTGTGGCCTCCATTTCAGCTAACATATCAAGACCCAATGCTAACTTATTAACCAGGTTATTTCAGTCTGTGGGTACCCGACACTTCCTTCCATACAATACCTCAAAAGGGCTCATGCCCAAAGATTCGTGATGGCCATTGTTATACGCGAACTCCACTAAATGGAGGTAGTCCTCCCACTTGTGTGGTTGTTGCATAACGAACATCCTTAACATATCTTCCAGGACTTGATTCATTCATTCTGTTTGGCCATCTGTTTACGAATGGTAGGCAGTACTAAATTGAATCTGGGTACCCAATCCAATGAAGAGGGTTTTCCAAAATGTGGATGTAAATTTTATATCCATCAGCAATTACTACCTGGGGTATTCCATTTAATCGGAAGATTTCCCTCATGAACATGTCTGCGATTTCTACAATCTTGTAGGTGGATTTCACAAGTACAAAATGGGTTGTTTTGATTAACCTGTCCACTACCACCATAATTGAGTCATGCTACTTTTTGGTGCGGGGTAGTCCAGTAATAAAATCTAGAGTGATTGTTTCCCATTTCTATTTGGGAATGGGTAATTGTTGCAATAGACCAGTGGGATGCTGATGCTTTTCCTTCACCAACTGACACTCCAAACACTTTGATAAGTATTCCGCAACATCCTTTCTTAAAACTGGCCAGAAATAAATTTTACGGATAACTGTCAAAATTTTATGGTATCCTAGGTGAGCAGCATAAGGCTTCCTGTGATATTCATCCAGTAATAATTACTTGACAGAATTTCGATTGGGAATATAAATTATGTTTCCGAATGTTAACAATTCATCAGAAGTTATATCATAGTCAAATTGTTTTCCCTTTTTCCAATCCTCTGCTGCTTGCTGCAAAAGAAAAGTGTATTCAGGGTCCTTGAGGGATGCTTCCTTGATAATTTCAAGAAGGTTAGATTGTATTTGACTGAGTTGTATTTCATAGATGCAATGCATTTTCCTGCTTAATGCGTCAGCCACTCGATTTTATTTTCCTTTAAGGTGCTTCATATCGAAGTTGAATTTGTTCAAAAATGCGGTCCACCTGGCCTGCCGGCATTTAAACTTGACTGATTAAAAAAAAATTGAACTGCTATGATCGGTTAACAACAGAAATTTCTTTCCTAGAAGGTAGTGCTGCCACATTTTAAGTGTGTGCACAACTGCTGTTAACTCTAGATCGTAAGTAGAGTACCGCTGCTCATAGTATTTCAATTTACGTGATTCATACGCTATGACCTTTCCTTCTTGAGTTAATACTCCACCGACCCCTTCCTTACTTGCATCTGTGCATACTACGAATGATTTTTCTGGATCTGCTACCTTTAACATTGGTGCAGTGGTAAGCAATTGCTTCAACTGCTCAAAACTTTGTTGGCATTCCATTTTCCAACAAAAGGCATGCCCCTTTTTCTATAGCGAGGTCATAGGAAAGGCTATCTTTAAAAAAAAAATAATGAATTGGTGGTAATAACCTGCCAGGCCCAAAAAATATCTAATATCTGCAACATTTTTCAAGGCTGTCCATTCCATTATAGTTTTGATCTTCTCTAGATCTACCACTATACCCTCAGCTGATATAACATGGCCCAAGTACTGAATCTTGTCCTTGTAAAAATCACACTTGCTATACTTAGCATACATCTGATTGTCTCGCAAAATCTGCAAAACTATTCTTAAGTGCTTTTTGTGCTCTTCCTAATTTTTTGAATAAATTAATATATCGTCAATAAAAATCAACACAAATTTATCTAGGAAAGGCTGAAATATGCTGTGCATTAGGCTCATGAATGTGGCTAGGGCGTTGGTAAGGCCGAAAGGCAGTACTACAAACTCGTAATGACTGTAGTGAGTTCGGAAGGCAGTTTTACAAATGTCCTCATCCTTTATTTGGATCTGGTGGAATCGGATCTTAGATCAATCTTAGAGAATACGCTAGCCCCCTACACTTAATCAAATAAGTCGTCAATATGAGGTAAAGGATATCTATTTTTGACAGTAAGTTTGTTTAGCTGACGATAGTCGATGCATAATCTTAAAGTCCCATCCTTCTTTCGAACAAATAGCACAGGGGCTCCCCATGGTGATACACTAGGGCGAATGTACCCTTTGTCTAAAAGTTCCTAAAGCTGCATTTTGAGTTCTGTTAACTCAGGGACGCTCATGCGGTAAGGAGCTTCTCCAGGTATGAGTTCGATGGTAAAATCGATATCACGTCTAGGGGGTAACACAAGAATAGTTTCAGGAAATACATCCACAAAATCTTGAATTACAGGAATATTTTCTAATGAAGTCATCTTGTTTCTGTCATTAGAGTATCCTACTTGGACAACGTAAATCTGGCAGCCTTTTCTAATGCCCCGACTCTGTAAGGTAGTTCAAAAATTTCTCTTTACAATCCACTAAGGACCAATGTCCTTCTAACGAGCCCATTCCTATTAATACATTGTAGGAACCTAAGGGAAATATATTTAGATTAACATGAATGAGCTACCTTGAAACTGCGATCGGGCAGTTTTCTATTTTAGCAGAAACCTTTCTCTTAGCTCCGGTGGCTAGTTGAACTAGCCAAGATTTCTTAAATTTGCTGCTTGGCAGCTGACATTTTTCTACCACCTTGGGACTAATATAACTTAGGCTAGCACCCGGATCAAATAAAACAGAAATAGGTTGATCAACAATCGTACCTTCACACTTGATCATGGTGGGCTAGTATTCTGCTTGATGGTCATCTAAAGCGGCATTAATTCTGGGCATACTCCTTGCTATATCTCCAACTGTGGAGGCTTCTTGCATATTGGAAAGTTGTTATGTTCGAGCCTTGTGTGGGCAATTCTTATAATAGTGAGATTCCCCACATCCCCAGCATTGCAGAGGTGGATTTGGTAGTTGATCAGTTGTAGGCTTATTAATTCCCTCTGTCTGTTTGCTTTTGGGGTATGCTGGAAACTTGGGCGGATTCTTGGTAAATTTTCCAAAGGTTCTCTATTGATTATTCCGACCATTTCCTACTTTCTGCTGTCTGTTTGGGGGTAGATTCCTCATTCTTCTGCCTGAAGCTCCTTTGGGTAATCAATTTTTTGTTTTATCTGTTGGTAATAGATACGGGATTTTCGCACCACATCGTCCATCGATCTAGGATAGTCAAATTCCAACTTTTCCTTCATAAAATTAGGTAGACTGCTAATAAACCGCTGAATTTTTTCTTTTTCCTCCTGCATGTATGGGACATATCGTAACAAGGAGGTGAACCGCTTCACATATTCGTCCATAGTCAAGGTCCCCAACCTTAGCTCATGGAACTCCTTTGCTTTTTCGTCATAATAATGCTCAGTCAAGTATTTATCCTTAAAATGTTTTTGGAATTCTTGCCACGTCACTTGTTCTTCATCAATCTTTCTCACTGTTTTGATTTCTTCCCACCAGAGAGTGGCCTTTCCCCGTAACTGGTAAACTGCCAATCGTGCTTTGAGTTTGTTAGTATATTTATAAATCTGGAAATATTTTCCCATGTCAATTAGCCATGCTCCGGTTGCCTCCTCAGATTCTCCTTTGAACAGTGATGGCTTTATTTTTTTAAACTCACCCTGTAATTCCATATTCTATTTTTTGGTTTTTCATTGGTCTGAAACGTTATCTGAACACCCTTCTTCATCCTCCTTATGTCCCTCTACTGATTCTGCATTTCCTCACCATGATGGGCTATTAGTGTTCTTTCTTTTTCCTCCGTGCTGGGGTCTAGCCCTTGCTAATTCTATCGGTCGGACAAACTCTTGAGAATCTTTTCTTGCTCCTACCTCATGCGTTCATTATCTGACCTTATGTACGCAGCTGATGTATTGTTTCTAGTAGGACAACATTAGCTTGCCGAGACTCCTCCCCCAGTTGTATCCATATATCCAGATTGGCCTTTACGTAAGGCACCTCCGGTGGATTTGATAACTCGGGGCTCCTCTGCATGTCTGTGTGTTGGTGTTGATTTCTGTCTTTGTGTTCACATTTACCAGTGCAGTTGTTTATTGCATAATTATAATTATTCTAGCACTTAATTTTCTGTGTAATATTTAACCCAGAAGACTCAGTGTGCGAAACTTGGCTTTGATACCATTTGTAACACATCTTAATATATATAAAAAAAATATTTGAATATACATATATAAACAATTGTTACTCAATCTATAACTTTAGTGTTAAATCTTATATGTTTCATCTATAATGTGAACATAGATATGTGATTGGGATTATCGATGAGTTTGGAATATTATCACTCAGATCTAGCTTGTACGATTGATTACGTGCTGCATTGGCTTGATTCCACCTGGCATCACCTTGAGAGCTGTGATGGTTCTCCCGCTTGTCACAAGGGTTTCAGATTAATCTCAAGGTTCAGCCTACTACCAAAGAGCTCAGGCATTGAATGCAGGACCCATTCATCGTCGAATCCATGGTAGGTGGATCCAACAGCTCTAGAACTTTCCCTTATTAACCCTAACATTTCATTGCTTTTCAGCTGGGTGTTATTTTCATTCTGCTTACAACACTAATGGTTTCGAAGCTCTGCAACTTGTTGTGAACGGTAATGGATGCTAAGGTTTTATCCACGAATCCTTTCAGCCAACAGGGGCAAATTGTCGACTCAGAGCTTCACAACTTGCCGTCTTCAGGTGAGCTTCTGGTGATAAGGTAAGTTTATCATCTAATCCTTAGTTGTCTTTTCTCTTTTCCTCCTTTACCATGAATGGCATCCGGCGATGAAAGGATGTTGTAGGTATGTTCTGCGGAGATTGTCTCGTTTCTTCCCTCGGTCAAGGTGCCAGTACGAGGGCGGTCTTCTACGAGAGAACTTTAGGTTTGCCATTTACTATGGATTAAGTACTTGGGGTATTCCTTTTGTTTTGGGTATTGGTTTAACACTTCCATTTGTTTTATTAGGTCTTCACACCTTCCTCAACCAGAATGATTCTCTTCAGGTAAGCTAGAGTTAATGATTTGTATTTATATAGTTGTGAAAGGTTATGAATCTAGAGTTCTAACCCTCTGGTGGGTTTCACCAATAACCCTTTGTCCTTGCTATTGGAGCAGAAACACTCTTGGAACATAACTGTACATGGTAGCCTAACAACGTGCCTTCTGTTATGCTTCCAGGTTGGTCTATTAAGAACCCCAATGACATTTATCTGGGCATTCATACTTAGTTGTTGTATCATGACTAGATTAATTAAGGGTTTGTATAGTTTAGATGGTGGGAGGGTTTGCTGGCTTTCGGCATGGCCAAACCCAAACTCTTTTGATCCGTAGTTTGGTTGTGTGTTACCTTATTGTATAACTCCTTATTTTTTACAGTAAATGAGTTTTATGGCATACATTGCGTGACCTAAAGATGCTCTGATTCGCATTTAAATTGTACCAATTTTGAAGGTTTATTTTGATATTGTTGTTACGACTCGTTGAGTCTCGGTCTTTTCTTCAGAATGGGAAGAGGTTGGAAACAGTCCTTACTGCTTTTCTCAGTTTTGTATATATATAGTAATTTATTTGCATTAACATTTTAGCTGGAAGAACTCGTGAGTTCATACGTTTGGAAATTTTGTTAATATTTATATTCTTTGATGGTTTTCTTAGTCAAACGCATTATGTTTTAAATACTCTACTTCGATAGCAAATGTTCTGGTAAATAATAGGGAAGTTGGACGTAAGTTCATAATCTCATAATTATAATGAACAGAATTTCTCGTTTTTAAAAACTAGAATGAATTTATACTTCATGGTCGGGTTTTATACTTTCTTTTCTATAATTATAGATAGTATTGTTCTATGGTTATGTATTGTTGTGGATAGTTAATTACATTTTTCAATTATATATATATATGTCAATATTAACAGAGTCAGTATCATTCCTACATATGTCAATGACATTGCCTTATCTTCATCAGACTTAGGAATCGTAACCCTGTATTTACTTTACCCATAATATAATGCTAGGAAAGAAGAATGTATTAAAACCTTTCTATGATAAATATAGCATAATATATGGAAAGGTTAATCATAACAGTAATTATCTATCCTAAAGATAGTAGAGAATACTGATATACTTAAACATCTGTTCCTAACTAAATATATTTTTCCAGCTGTCAATAATAAGCACAGAGTTTGGTTACTTATTTGTTTCTGATTATTTTAGCACTGTGCAAATAATATTCTTTTTGGAAGGTCGCACCACCCAACCATGGACCTGGAAATCACGTCCAGTGTCCCCCTCCGGGCACTTCCTGCTCCTGACAATCACTAGACTTAACACAGTCTAGTATCTTGGGCTTCGGGGCTATTGTCCAACCTCAAGTCACACACCAATTCAATTATTTTCCATAGTTTTGTTTTCCCACTGGTTATTCCTGCCCAACTCGAGGAAAATTCATGCAGCCCTTCCTTCTTCTTTTCCCCTCCTTTTGGGGAAGAGAGATGACAACTGTTTCTAACTATTCAAGGAGTTATTGTAATTGTTTCCATTCAGTTTTCCTTAATTAAACACTGTGCAGTTTGTTTAAACAAAATATCATGATGTTCTGGCTTTTCCAATCTTAACTTATTAACAACTATGTTAAGTAAAATTAAAAGTTTCTAGGTTATATGTAAAACTTGGTAAAAACAAAAGTAAATATTGTGCAACATGTAGGTTTTAACCCCGTACAGAAATTACCTGCGTACGAATTTTTAAAACACAGAAAATAAACAATGCGAGAGCATAACACATAAAACACATATACACAGATATTTTTCCCTAGATCCCAAAACCGGGACTACCAGATTGATTTTTCATTATGTTCCTTTTAATGTTATAGTACATATATATACATGCCGAAGCATCCAATACCATGGACCAAAAACTATTGCGCCCAAAACCATGTGTGAAAACCATGCACAAAACCATAGGTAGGTTCGCCCACCTAATATAGGGTCCAAAATAAAAAAAATCCCCGGTGCACTGCCTTGGACTCTATAGAGGGGGGCTACCTTCCCCCCTCAAACCCCCTTGTCACCCCCCCGCTACGCAATCAGCGCAATGAAGGGGGGGCTCCGCACCCCCTCTAACCCCCTGGTTAACTAGGGCAGCTAGTCATCGAAAAAATATAACACAACCCAACACAACAAAGGGTATTACAAGAATAGATAGAGTTTTGAGAGCCACGATCTGAATTTATATATGAAATCCTTGTGTTTTGTCTTTTAAATTTCACATTCCAATTGAATAAATAGCTTCAATATTGTTGAGTATGCTCTCTTCTTGTGCTCTCTGTGATCTAGAAGATCAGAAAAGACAATTGAACAAAGTTAGTTTTAGAATTTTGCAATAAAAATTGGAAAAGAAATCTAAATTCACAATAAAAAGTACAATTACAGACCTTTATAAAGCTCAAACAACCAAACTGATGCCTCCAATGGATCCAGCACTATCGAAAACCCCTGTTTTGACTCTTTTTTCACCTCATTTGGTTAAAAATTGAGAAAGATATGACTATTTTAAGATTCTACCCAATTCTGTTGTTAATGAGCCTACAAATTGACCAAAACGTGATCGGTGTGCCCGAAAATCGGGAACAACGCGTGAATCCAGCCTTCCCGACTGGCGGGTGAATTTTTAGGATGATTAAAACCACTTTCAATGTTCGCACCCGTGGTCATATTGAGTCGCATATGACAAAGGGCTAGGGCTTAACCCCGACCCCCTCTCTAAAAAGGCACACTTTTTAAACTTAAAACATAAATTTTGGGTTACATTTCACATCAAACATGGTAGCATGGTTGGTAAATTGTTTAGTTAGTAGGCATGAGGTCACAGTGTCAACTCTCATAGAGGCCATTTGACCTTCCATCTAGTTTTGGCCACCATGAGGATGCCATGTGGCAACCAATGGTTGGTCCATGTGGCACTTCTTCGTTGGGCCATCTCAACCACCTGTTGACCAACATAAACTTGCCACATTTCAACCAACCAACCAATGACAAGTTTCAACCTTGCATTGGCCGATGAGGAATAGTCAACTTGCACAGTGAACTTTCCATGTCAACATACAGACTACTAACTGGGCGTACCTGCAAACTCAAAATTTCATTTTTTTAGTTGTTTCATAAAACGATCAGGACACGATTTAGGAGCATCCAAAGTTGGATTTCAATGGAACAAAGCGCGTTGGATTCATAACGACGAGATATACACTTTGGAGTTGGTTTCAAGCTGATCTAATAATTTTTAATTTTGAGCATTATCTTGATCCATTGGATCATGGACATGGGTGGAGCGCTAAATAAAAAGGAAAAACATAGTTACAGACTTCAACATGCATAAAAACCTTGCAAATATTAAAAATCTAATTGCAATAATTAAAAAACCCACCATTTGAGTCTAATTGTAGGTTATAAAAGTGGCAAGGTAGTGCAACGATCTATGTTTTTGGTAGTTGTAGAATCGACACAATTCAGTAGCTTATGAAAAATTGGTTTATGATCTATTATCGAAACATTAAGTGTATGGAGAAGAGGTCTCAAGCTCAAAATTGGTAAGAAATAGGTAAAAATGCATTTAATTTTTCTTGAATTTATTTTATTAGTACTATTTTTGAGTTTTTTGTGTATATATCAGATGAAGAGAGACTAATCACCTCTCTCTCTCGATAGACTTACATTCTATTGCAGAAAAAAATGCTAAGTTTTTGCAAGTTCCAGGACATGAAAGAAGATCACTATATGCACAAGAAGACCAAGTTTCTTTGAGAATAGCATGATCATTTCATGCCAAACCAGACCCATTACACCATTGCTACTAAACAAAATATCAATTTTACCAACTCTAGTCATTTTAAGCCTACAATCGATCCATAATGATGATTCCATCTCCCTACTACCAAAAACTCATTTCTTTCGCAATTGTCATACTTCCCTGCCTCATTTTCATTCATTGTTAACCCAGAAATAAAAGTCATTCAGCTCCCTTACAAATCTGAGTCACCCCATTTTCCTCTTCATTCATGTCAAATAAACCTTGCTCCAATGCAAAATTTTCATCCATATTCCTTCAAATTATTATTTTACACTCATGTTAGATGATGGAGGATTCATTAAGGCCTTCCTTCTAACAAGTTTTGACCCATTGACTCTGACACATCATCTGGGATCAAAACTAGAGATATTTCAAGTACCTTGAGGCTTGCATGCGTTAATGGAAAGCTCTCTCGCTAATAAATAGTGGGAATACATCAATGTCCCTTGTTTGTCAGATCTTCTAGATGACTCGACTTCGACACATCTATTTGTAGATAGTAAGATGTATTTAGGCATCTTGACTCTCATTGACATCAATGGTGAGTAGTCTCGTGTTGGTTAATGGCATTCATTAATGGCCAGTAATCTAACAATTTCTTTTCTATGTTCGACATCGACACCTATTCACATAGATAAGAATTATTCCATCGAGCGGGAACGAATGAAGACAACATGATTTCAGCAGGACTCAATTCAGCATCCGTAGCAATAAAGATTCCAATCTCCTCCTCAACTCATATCCTTTTACTTTATATTCCATGATCCAGCAGCGACAACCACACTCTTCTATATACATAACTTGTCCACTTTTCAGGTAAGTGAAGGTATGTAATTTTCTAATTTTTAATCATGTAATTCCTTAAATGCTAAAATTGTGATTTTGGAAAATCCCTCACCACATTCATATTCATTCATATTCCCTTTCTCATTTGCAAGAAAACTGAAAACACCTTTAGTTGGGGGGAAGGGATATTCATATTTCATGTCACATGTCGCATGTCACATTTCATTTCATCCTAACCAACATATTTTCCAAATCAACTATTATTGCATTTTGATTCCAAAAGTTTATATGTTTTGCGATGATCAATTGATGAGCACATTAAATGGCTGACAACAACTATGGGAATTCTAAATGTCTTCAAAGTAATTTGATGCAACAAAATAAAATAAGTATTGTTACACAAGAACCAATACTAAAAAATTTTGGTTGTCACACAAGAACCAACCATAAAAAATATGTTGCAATCAAATGATTTCAAAGTATACTTTGCAAAAAAAATAATAATAAAGTTATCAAATGATATGATAATGCAAAGTTAAAAGAGAATCAATACAAAGCCAAAGCTCATATAGAAGAAAAACATTTCAAGAATATCAACTTATGATTAAGTGAATCAATGCAATAGTTGCATGAGGACATGTAACAACTTCAATTGGGGGGTATTTTGGGCCTCAAAAATGTCATCCTCTTTCACCTTAATGTCCATCATTTTACCCTCATTCTGTAACTCTGTAACTACATAACCCTACATTAAGTAACCATTTTCATGATCATATGGGTTTAACATTATATTTTCCAAAGTCATTTATTTAAGTATTTTAAGTGAATTGTGATTAAATTTTATAAAATTAACATGTTTTCATATATACGTGAAAGTGGTCTAAGTTTTTTGATATTGTAGGCCTACTTGGAGCTTCTAGAAGGGTCCTACTTGGCCTCCTAACTACAAATTCAAATTTCAAGTTCCAACTCATGAAGATTTGTGGAGTAATTATAGAAGATGAGGATCATTATCTATGCATATTCAAAGGAGAAGAATCATGGATGAGAGGATTTTGAGAGGATATGTATCTCACATTTTTTGGAGATTGATTGTAACCACATGAGATAAATGTGGATTTAGGAGAGATTTGAGGGATCTGCATTTATTGATCAGTCATCCTCAGTTTTTGTATAAATAGGGGTGCATCCTTCAAAGGAACCCATCTATCTATCTATGTATTATATTCTTCCAATCAATAAAATAGTTCAATCCAAGATTCTCTAGCATATTGTTACTTTGAAGATGTGATGGTAGTTTGGTGTGCTTGCTGAGGAATGGAGGGCCCCCATCAACCACAATTTGCACATCTTTGTACATTGGTAACATAATATAGTTTTGTTATTTCATTTCTTTTCATGCAAGTGTGTTTTTACTTTCAGCAAGTGTGTTTCCATTTCATGCAAGTGTGCTTTTACTTTCAGCAAGTGTGTTTCCATTTCATGCAAGTGTTCTTTTACTTTCAGTAAGTGTGATTTAATTTATACAAGTGTGATTTTATTTCAGTAGGTGTGATTTACTTTCACGCAAGTTTGATTTCCTTTATGTAATTGTGATTTCAATTTATTTATGTTTGATCTCAATTTGGTTTGGTTTTGATTGATTTAATTTGTTTTGTAGTTAGTTTTAGATTTTATTAGATTAATCTAATATGAAAGATAATCACCTAGTACATATAGTACAGGTATACCTCATAAGTTTACAAAAACCACGGGTTGACAAATTAAATGACAAGGATTTAACTAACCATTAAATCACCCAACACATATCACAAATATATTGACTCATACCTGAATATCATAACCATATCCGTATGCACAAGCCAATCCAAATTAATACGATACATATAACATCAATATATTAAATGAAATGACCATAATCATCATGCATATGACCGCAGTGCATATAACAACAAGTTACTATCATACAGGATTATCTGAGGCATGTCCATATGATCACACTGATCAATTAGCATCTATCATACATGTAAACGCAACAAACATAGATTGATAGACATGTACATAACCCTAATGCTTATAACAACCACTAACCAACATACCTCAATGTAGTTCAGGGGAGTATATCCCGTCTGCAAGATCAACTAGATTAGCATGATACATGTATAATCATAATCATAACAATATATAGACATCATGCATGACAATATCTACTACATACCATGACCTCCTGTGTGACAACCATGCCCATAACAATGCATGTGTAACAACATATAAACACTAACATGCATATTAACAAATGCATATACAACCAACATGCTTTCATGACAAACACATCCCAACAATAACATGATCAACTTCTACATGTCAACACAACTGTAACAATGGCCACCACCATGCATACACATCAAGCACATGTACAACCTTCATGCATGCATGACAAATACATTCTACCCATTCAGTCCAAGTGTTGAACCATGCTATGATACCATTCTCTAATGCCACCTCCCACATCTACCCACTTTCACCGGCCTATCATGGTAAACAAGAGCGGAAGGCTACTATGACATGACTCAACCTCCTAGTTCACCTTAAGGAAATGGAGTCGACAACCCAAGACTTTACTCACTTCCCTTAGGTGCTATAGCACCCCCAAGAGCTAAACCACCCTTCCAGGTGCCCAAACCCTGAGTCAACTTGCTTTTTTCACTTATTTGGATGCCCAGACGTTGGCATAACACTACCTAAGTTTGATTGTAATCCTCCAGTCACATGCATAAGCATGCAAGGGAGCAACTGCGTATTTTTTACCTAGTTCTGTGCCAGCAACTGCGAGATCTAAGGCACTTTTTTCAGGGCTAGTCTCCAGACCATTGCCCAAAAATTGATGAAACTTTCGAGAACAGTAAATGACACACAAACAAAGCCTCTAACACAAAAATTAATCAAGGACTTGACCTAAATTGGTCTAACCATGGTAGTCATTCCGTCAAATGCATGGTGAATATGAAATCTATAGGTTATTAATTCATATATGAACATAGACTGGTATGAAACTTATTTGAGGTTTACCAAGAAGGGCTAATGCCCTCTCACAATAGTTTGCAATAACATCTATTAGGTCATGAATTCAATAACCATTCATTTATCAATCAACACATGATAAGAGCCATAACTTGAATCTATCATAAAACCATGCTTATAACTAGCATATAACCAAATAAATAACAATGATAGAACAACCATTAAAGACACATAATAAAAAGTATAATTACTTATGAATTACAAGGGGAAATAGCTCTTATCCATCATATGCAAAAGCCAGCAAAGTCAGGGACTTCCACGTACCACCTGACCATAGATTGGGTTGAACCAAATATCTATTTCAGCCAATCACCCACGTTCCATATTCCAAGCATGAATGTTAGATCTCATGGGATAAACCAATGCATAAACAACCAAGGGAATCCAGAGGTTAAACCACCTCCACCCTCACACTATTGTGATCTCACCTAAACCAGTCTCGAGATCACAAAACCAAACTAAGCTTAGATGCCTCACTATTCCTTCACCATCCCTTGAGTAATTTTCCTATCTCCACCCACCCATTAAGGTCCCAGAGAAAACCATCTCCACCCCCAACCCTTGGGATTTTCTTGAGACCACCTCACCCGGATCCAAAACCTTTGAAACTCCTCAATGTGCTTCATAATTGAACCATTGCTACTAAACAAAATACCAATTTTACCAACGCTACTCATTTTAAGCCTACAGTCGATCCATAATTATCCATCTCCCTACTACCAAAAACTCATTTCCTTCGCAATTGTCATACTTCCCTGCCTCATTTTCATTCACTGTTAACCCAGAAATAAAAGTCATTCAGCTCCCTTACAAAGCTGAGTCACCCCATTTTCCTCTTCATTCATGTCAAATAAACCTTGCTCCAATGCAAAATTTTCATCCATAGTCCTTCAAATTATTATTGTACACTCGTGTTAGATGATGGAGGATTCATTAAGGCCTTCCTTCTAACAAGTTTTGACCCATCAACTCTGACACATCATCTGGGATCAAAACTAGAGATCTTTCAAGTACCTTGAGGCTTGCATGCCTTAATGGCAAGCTCTCTCGCCAATAAATAGTGGGAATACATCAATGTCCCCTGTTTGTTGGATCTTCTAGGTGACTTGACTTCGACACATCTATTTGTACCTAGTAAGATGTACTTAGGCATCTTGACTCTCATTGACATCAATGGTGAGTAGT
Organism: Pinus tabuliformis; assembly: GCA_031772625.1. NCBI lineage: Eukaryota > Viridiplantae > Streptophyta > Pinopsida > Pinales > Pinaceae > Pinus > Pinus tabuliformis. The sequence goes on along the minus strand of CM062805.1, from coordinate 1,067,829,104 downwards.
CTCGTGTTGGTTAATGACATTCATTAATGGCCAGTAATCCAACAATTTCTTTTCTATGTTCGACATCGACACTTATTCACATAGATAAGAATTATTCCATTGAGCGGGAACGAATGAAGACTGCATGATTTCAACAGGACTCAATTCAGCATCGCTAGCAATAAAGATTCCAATCTCATCCTCAATTCATACAACCAAGGGAAAGAAGAAGCATATAAGATCCTTTTACTTCATATTCCATGATCCAGCAGCAACAACCACACTCTTCTATATACATAACTTGTCCACTTTTTAGGTAAGTGAAGATACCTAATTTTCTAATTTTCAATCATGTAATTCCTTAAATGTTAAAATTGTGATTTTGGAAAATCCCTCACCACATTCATATTCATTCATATTCCCTTTCTCATTTGTAAAAAAAAAAAAAAAACTAATAGGTGGGGGGAAGGGATATTCATATTTCATGTCACATGTCACATTTCATTTCATTCTAACCAACATATTTTCCACATCAACTATTATTGCATTTTGATTCCAAAAGTTTATATGTTTTGTGATGATCAATTGATGAGCACATTAAATGGCTGACAACAACTATGATAATTCTAAATGTCTTCAAATTAATTTGATGCAACAAAATAAATTAAGTATTGTTGCACAAGAACCAATACTAGAAAAATTGGTTATCACGCAAGAACCAACCATAAAAAAAGGTGTTGCAATCAAATGATTTCAAAGTATACTTTGAAAAAAAAAGAATAAAGCTATCAAATGATATGATAATGCAAAGTTAAAAGAGAATCAATGCAAATCCAAAGCTCATATAGAAGAAAAACATTTCAAGAAGATCAACTTATGATTAAGTGAATCAATGCAATAGTTGCATGAGGACATGCAACAACTTCAGTTGGGGGGTATGTTGGGCCTCAAAAATGTCATCCACTTTCACCTTAATGTCCATCATTTTACCCTCATTCCGTAACTCTGTAACTACATAACCCTACATTAAGTAACCATTTTCATGATCATATGGGTTTAGCATTATATTTTCCAAAGTCATTTATTTTAAGTATTTTAAGTGAATTTGTGATTAAATATTATAAAATTAACATGTTTTCATATATACATGAAAGTGGTATAAGTTTTGTGATATTGTAGTCTACTTGGAGCTTCTAGAAGGGTCCTACTTGGCCTCCTAACTACAAATTCGAATTTCAAGTTCCAACTCATGAAGATTTGTGGAGTAATTATAGAAGATGAGGATCATTATCTATGCATATTCAAAGGAGAAGAATCATGGATGAGAGGATATGTATCTCACATTTTTAGGAGATTGGTTGTAACCACATGAGATAAATGTGGATTTAGGAGAGATTTGAGGGATCTGCATTTATTGATCAGTCATCCTCAGTTTTTGTATAAATAGGGGTGCATCCTTCAAAGGAACCCATCTATCTATCTATGTATTATATTCTTCTAATCAATAAAATAGTTCAATCTAAGATTCTCCAGCATATTGTTACTTTGAATATGTGATGGTAGTTTGGTGTGCTTGCTGAGGAATGGAGGCCCCCCATCAACCACAGTTTGCACATATTTGTACATTGGTAACATAGTATAGATTTGTTATTTCATTTCTTGTCATGCAAGTGTGTTTTTACTTTCAGCAAGTGTGTTTCCATTTCATGCAAGTGCGATTTTACTTTCAACAAGTGTGTTTCCATTTCATGTAAGTGTGCTTTTACTTTCAGTAAGTGTGGTTTACTTTATGAAAGTGTGATTTCATTTCAATAGGTGTGATTTACTTTCACGCAAGTGTGATTTCCTTTATGTAAGTGTGATTTCAATTTATTTATGTTTTATCTCAATTTGTTTTGATTTTGATTGATTTAATTTGTTTTGTAATTAGTTTTAGATTTCATTAGATTAATCTAATTTTAAAGATAACCACCTAGTACATATAGTACAGGTATACCTCATAAGTTTACGAAACCCACGGGTTGATAAATTAAATGACAAGGATTTAACTAACCATTAAATCACCCAACACATATCATAAATATATTGACTCATACCTGAGTATCATAACCACATCCATCTGCACAAGCCAATCCAGATTAATACGATACATATAACATCAATATATTAAATGAAATGACCATAATCATCATGCATATGACCGCAGTGCATATAACAACAAGTCACTATCATACAAGATTATCTGAGGCATGTCCATATGATCACACTAATCAACTAGCATCTATCATACATGTAACCACAACAACCATAGATTGACAGACATGTACATAACCCTAATGCTTATAACAACCATTAACCAACATACCTCAATGTAGTTCAAGGGAGTATATCTCGTCTGCAAGATCAACTAGATTAGCATGATACATGTATAATCATAATCATAACAATATATAGACATTGTGCATGACAATATCTACTGCATACCATGACCTCTTGTGTGACAACCATACCCATAACAATGCATGTGTAACAACATATAAACACTAACATGCATAACAAATGTATATACAATCGACATGCATTCATGAGAAACACATCCCAACAACAACATGATAAACTTCTACATGTCAACACAACTGTAACAATGACCACCACCATGCATACACATCAAACACATATACAACCTTCATGCATGCATGACAAATACATTCCACCCATTCAGTCCAAGTGTTGAACCATGCTCTAATACCATTCTGTAATGCCACCTCCCACATCTGCCCACTTTCACCGGCCTATCGTGGTAAACAGGGGCGGAGGGCTACTATGACATGACTCAACCTCCTATATCACCTTAAGGAAATGAAGTCGACAACACAAGACTTTACTCACTTCCCTCAGGTGATATAGGACCCCCAAGAGCTAAACCACCCTTCCAAGTGCTCAAACCCTGAGTCAACTTGCTTTTTTCACTTATTTGGACTCCCAGACGTTGGCATAACACTGCATAAATTTGATTGTAATCCACTAGTCACATGCATAAGCCTGCAAGGGAGAGACTGCGGTCTTTTTTACCCAGTTCTGTGCCAGCAACTGAAAGATCTAAGCCACTTTTTTCAGGGCTAGTCTCCAGACCATTACCAAATTGATGAAAATTTTGAGAAAAGTAAATGACACACAAACAAAGCCTCTAACACAAAAATTAATCAAGGACTTGACCTAACTTGGTCTAACCATGGTAGTCATTCCATCAAACGCATGGTGAATATGAAATCTATAGGTCATCAATGCATATATGAACATAGACTGGTATGAAACTTATTTGAGGTTTACCAAGAAGGGCTAATGCCCTCTCACAATATTTGCAATAACATCTATTAGGTCATGCATTCAATAACCATTCATTTATCAATCAACACATGATAAGAGCCATAACTTGAATATGTCATAAAACCATGCTTATAACCAGCATATAACCAAATAAATAACAATGATAGAACAACCATTAAAGACACATAATAACAAGTATAATTACTCATGAATTACAAGGGGAAATAGCTCTTATCCATCATTTGCAAAAGCCAGCCAAGTCAGGGACTTCCACGTACCACCCGACCATAGATTGGGTTGAACCAAATATCTATTTCAGCCAATCACCCATGTTCCATATTCCAAGCATAAATGTTAGATCTCATGGGATAAACCAATGCATAAACAACCAAGGGAATCCAGAGGTTAAACCACCTCCACCCTCACACTATCGTGATCTCACCTAAAGTAGTCTCGAGATCACAAGACTAAACTGATCTTAGATGCCTCACTATTCCTTCACCATCCCTTGAGGAAATTTCCTGTCTCCACCCACCCATTGAGGTCCCAGAGGAAACCATCTCCACCCTGAACCCTTGGGATTTTCCTGAGACCACCTCACTCAGATCCAAAACATTTCGAAAATTCAAAGCTCAACCAAGAATGAATCCCAACACACCATGACTATCCGAAAACGGCAAGGCAAGGCTAAAACCACTGTCACACTTGGAAAAACCCATACCCATGACAACAAGAGAACCAGATACACACATGCATGTACCATGCATGCACAAACCAACTAGGAAATCACACATGCAACCTGTTACCTGCAAGGATTCTTGTTGATGCTGTTTTATCTGAATTTTTCATGCATGTCCTTGATTTCCTCGTCCTTTCTTGTCCTTGCTTTCCTCCTCTTGGTGCTCTTCTCCTCTCTGAGAGTAATTCCAAAGCCAAATTGACAAAAGGATAAACCAGTAAAACTTGTGAACTGATCCTCATAATCCTTTTTATTATTGATGCTTCTAATTTTTTCATTTTCGTCTATTTTCCTTCAATTTCCTCCTCACATGCAACCTATGACCTACCACCTTCCTTTTCTCCTATTTTCCATTACTTTCATAAATAAAATGTCAATAATGCCTTTTTTCCTTTTCAAAGCCTTTGCCAATTTCCCCTTAGCCATAATAAACTACAAGTGATACCCACTAGGATGCTTTGCCCAACCTTCATCTTGGAATATGTGTCCCATGACCTTGGTCTTATTTTTCCTTTATTAAGTTTATTACATTAACTTTTAACCCGGCATTGTTACATTTATTGAAATATATCACATATACTAAAGGTACCATGTGTTTAAACCTGCTTTGACATCATTTTTACCAAAATAACTTAAGGAAACACTTTTCCTAAAAGTAATTTTCATTTCATATGGTCATAAAACCCTTTTTTGACCTTTTCATTTTAAAATTATCCAAAAAAGATAAGTAAAATCAAATAAAATAAAAAATTCTAAAATAATAGTTAAAATTGATTGATATTCACCTATCGAAAGTAATGAAATGTTGTTGAAATCTATTTAAATCCCAAGGCACCCAATGTGATGCATGAGATCTTTTCATAACAACCATCATCACTTTTAGCCACAAGGAGAGGAGCCAAACCAAACACTCAAGAAACAACGAAAGCCCTCCCAAGGAGGGGGAAACGAGTCCATTTTTCTCCAAGAACTTCTCCAAGGGTGTTTTATTTATTGTTTTTATTAGAATGGTAAAATCATTTCATTCATAATCTAGTTTCTATTCATGAGTTGTTATTTTTTTATTTTGTTCTTTACTTTTCTCACTAAGAATGCAAACATTAGAGAGGAAGAGCAAGATAAAATTAGGTTTTCTATCTTTGTTTTCCATTATTTGTTTGTTTTCTAGCTAAACTACTAGATATTTAGATTTACTAACCCTTGTTGCAAATTTTACATAATAGTTTGTCTCTCTAAAAGGTCCATACATGTTGATAAAATATTTGTGAGCATTGATTCCTCAATCAATGACAAGGATGTTGTTTACGCCTAAGAAAATTAATTAATAAAATGTTAAGCGTAGAATATTGATGGAGAAAAGTGAAAGGAACATTCGAGAGTGCATAATCGAGCAAAATCACAAGACAAATAGAGAAAAGGGGAGAAGAATAAGTGGACTGACAAGAATATTGTGACAACAACAAAAGAAGCCATCTCTTCAATAAAACAATGTAAAACTTGTGAGAAAAATTGACAAGGCTAAGGAATATCATTGGAAATTACACCATTAGAGACACCCCAAGCACTTTTAGAAGAGAAAGATGAACAAGGTTTTTGATAACTGTAGATGATGATGAGTGTCACTGACCCAAACCCTATGTTGTATCATTTTTTCTCCTTTGGATTCTCTGATAATACTATAAATCTAACTTGGCAATGGAATGGTTCTTAGCAAGAGCTTTCCAACGCATGTAACTTTTCTTGATTTGGAGATACATGCACAAAATCACGGCCTTCAAATCTTATTTGATGGTTCACAAATAGTCTTTATCTTCATGCCCTTTTCACCTTTATTTTTAAATTTGCTCATGAGTATAATTACTTAACTTGTTATAAGGATACTTTGAAACACTTACTAAGATATTATCAAAGTAGTGATCTTCACATTATTATTATTATTACGTTTATTACACAAAACCTCTTTTCAATAGGAAATTCTTCGACATGGAGTCCTTTAGGAAATAAAGGTTGCAATTGCTAGAGATGAAGTTGTGATGAGAGAAAATATTATGTTAACAAAGAGTGTGGGACCTAAGTAGATTGTTGAGGTACATTAAATGTCTTAATTTCAAGTATCTATATACTTTCCATTGAATATGACTCGCAGAATTTATGTTCACCATCAAAGATAGACATAGTGTTTGATGTTCAAGATATATAACTATGTGATGAATGCAGGTTGTGAGTCATTGGACTCGTTTTCTTGTTAAAATAGTTCATTAGAATGAAAAGGCACAACTGATAGGTCCGATGGACAAGTTGCATGAATGAATTGTCATAAAATATGAGGCAGTTCAAGTGGTTGTTGAAGTTATGTTAAGATCGCAGGTTGGAATTTAAATATTTAACAATTGACTAGATCATTCCCATTCCTGGGGTTCATTGGAGTTGGAAAAATAAAACTTGTAAAGGCTCTTGCAACCCAATTGTTTGATGATGAGAATCAACTAGTCCAAATTGAGCACAACTAGATGGAAATGAATCGATGCTCCAAGGGAATAACTATCAATTACCTTGCAAAGACATTGTAGGTTGGCTTGGCATTTCTTTTGTGTATCTTGTTGATATTTATGGATTGTAGGTTCAATTACGATATAGTATTAATATTCACAATATCTTAAAATACATAGGTAAGTATGTCTAAGAATGATTTTTAAAATGAAAGGTGAGTATTAAGTTAAATTTGGAATTTATTTTTTAGAAATATAAACTCTATTTTCACTAATATGTTACACAACATTCTAATATAAACTTATGGGATTTATTACAATGTTCATGTATATATTTGAAGTGACAAAGTTTAGGGTGCTTTTACTTGGAGGTCACTTATTCAACTAAATTTAAAAATATTTCTAAATGTTACGAAGAGCTTGTAGAGATATTTTTGATGGAGTTAGAATGAGGTTAGGTGGACTTCATCCGCATAAAAAAGGGCAATTGATGGTTATGGGAAAATTGTGAAAAGATAAAATAGCATAATTAAAATTTTGAGCTTAGACACTCTTGTGTTTGTCATGTTTATTTGTAACAGAAAATTAATACAAATGTGATAACTATGTAGCATTAGTGCACAAGCTATGTAGCATTGTAATTTCCTAGTTTCATGGAGAGTTGAGATGTTCATGGAAAATTGAGATCTTCATTGAGAGATGAGATATTTCCTTAAACCAATCCCTTGAATGGCACTTAATCCTTATTTATGAGATCTTGATAGTTATTGTCTCCATGATATCATGAAATAGTTCTCAAATGAAGAATTATTTAAATCGATTTTGGAGAGGGAAGAATTGGCTTGGATTCAGTAACCCTTCATAAAGAAGAGCAAGCAAGTTGTAGGCTTTCTCAAGTTGTAGGTTTTCTTTATAAAGGAGAGAAAGCAGGTTGTAGGCTCTCATGAATTCATTTTTCCTTTGAAAAGGAGAGAAAGAAATTTGTAGGCTTGCTCGTAGATTCATTAGCCCTTTGTAAAGGAGAGAAAGCAAGTTGTAAGCTTACTTGTGAATCTTTTTCCCTTTTTGTCAAAAGAAGAAACCCTTTTTTAAAGGAGAATCAATAACGTTGGTTTGTAGATTGAAGTGGACCAAGAAATGTCACCCATGTAGAACTCTGTTATCAATTGGCCGAGTATTGCCTTTATTTCTTACATTTTTTTAATATTTTCTTTATGTAAATGTGTTGAGAAACTGTTTGAATGAATTTGAATTAGTAATGAATCTTTAAGTACTAATTTCACATCAATGTTTAATAACAATGTATATTTCCATATCATAGATGAAGCATTTTACCATTATCAGTGGAATCTTTTTAAGTGGAAAGTTCTTGCTTATCTTTATCTTGTTGCACCTTATAAGATATTTCGATAATTTGGTTTAATATTTGAATACTAGTTTAAGGTTTAATAATGTGTAATATAGATTATTTTTTATTTTATTTTTTCATTTTATTTAACAATAAAGCAATTTCTATATAGTGGGAGGGGAACTTATAGAGAGTTTGTCATTCTAATTTAATTTCACAATTTAATAATGAAAGTTGGTGTTGGCCAAATTTGACTGCATGTATAATTTTCTTTAAATCATTATGGAATCCACCAAAAACATAATTTGAATGGATGGAGTATATTAATTGAATAGTTCTTTATATTGACTTAAAAACCTTTAGATTTTATTTTTGATAATATGATATAAACATGTTGTAGATGGTAATTTGGATTGAATAAGCTATCATAGTCATAGAAAATGAAAGCTTTCAAAATAATTTTTTAAATGGACTTAAAATCTTTGGATTTTATCTTTGATAATATAATATAAGCCTCTCATAAATGGTAATTTGGATTGAATAAACTATTATAGTTCTAGCAAATGTAAGTTTCTTTGTATGAAATCTTACCTCTCATCTTTTAATATTCTCCCCTGGAACGAAACACATATATTACAACATTATATTACATTATCATTACAATCGTTGTGTCGACGAACGGAAACCCTTCATGTATAAATCGTAATTCCAACCCGGGTGAGGAGGTCATTAATACACCTTCCCAACCACTCAAGATAACATCCACATACTACTATAAACATAAATAACACAACACATTAAATGCTATTTTTGTTTTACTTTAAATAATTATACTATTATGCAAACATTGGTTAAATTGTCAAGGCTCTACCATGGTAAAGGGTGGCTTGCGAATTGTTTTTTAATCTTTGAATTATTCTGACTCTGTAAGTAAGTTTGAAAGATGTTTTTATAGAAATAGCTTAGTTATTGTTATATTTGAAAATTAAGGAGATATACATGTTTATGATCTCTACCACTTGAATTTAAATATACTTGCTTTGCTTTTTTGTGTATGTGGTAGCTCTTTACTTACACATTTTTATATTTTTCTGTGTTTTTCAGAGTGGTGGTTGTGCCCCACATTTGCTTTTGTAATTTTCACATTTTTTTCTACTATTATTTTTGTCGGAATCATCTATGGATATGTTGCGAATGAAATCTATTGGAGAAGACTTTACAACATTTGTTTGTCGCTATTGCTTCTCTTGGAATATGTTGAGAATAAAATCTATTGGAAAAGTCTACAATAACTTTTGCCCTACTTGTTTATTCTTTTATATGACAGTCAAAAAAAATCTACACTATACTTCGCATCTTTTCATATGTGGTGGCTCGGAAAGAAGATCTTGAAACTTGCAGGTCGGATCTTTCATGGTGCCCACGAAAATCCAATTCCGCCCGCTTTGGTGGCACTGGGCCCACGCGAACTGTGTTCCGGCCTTTTTGTTGACAGCTAAGCATCTTTGGTAATGTGCCCATTCGCGTGTTGCTCCTCCATCCATTCATCACTTACTGTGCAGACTTTGAAATTGGCGCAACACATTAAACCATTCAACGCATTTATTTTATATATCGTGCCCTCCACCGTTTTCAGCTGACTTTTCTAAAGCATACATCTTGAAATTGGATGTCATGTGGGAATCAGCATTTACCTTTGCTTTTCTCACTTCTCCATATTCTTGTTTTCCACCTTTACTTGATTTCAGTATTCGTTTGCGCGCTCCATTATATACAGAGGATTGTTTTTATTTTTTGTTCTTCTATTTTTTCTTTTTCTTTTTGTTTTCTTTTGTCTATGGGTTCTACAACATCGTTGAGCCAAAATGGTGTTAAAAGTAGGCAATCAACTGTGTTGTAATATTGTAACAAAATCATATTTTGGTTTTTATTAAGTTTATTAAGTGAAGAAGAGTGGCGACTAAATGTCCTGTATGCTGTAAGTTTGAGTGTGTTTAATTGTTAAGAGCATGTCTTTCTTATTTAAGAGGGCATATGTTCAAAATCAAAAGAGTAGAATATATATGTCTTTATAGACTTAGCAATCAAATCTGCCCAGAGGTAGGTCCCTTGTCCCACAAACAAGAAGTGTCATACACCAATGTTCAAAACCAAAAAGGTAGAATATGTATGTCTTTATAGACTTAGCAGTGAAATCTGCCTAAGGGTGGATCCCTTGTCCCACAAACTAGACGTGTCATACACCAATTCAGTCATTTAGAATGGTGTTACATTTAAAATTAGATAATAATAATAATAAATATTATTACATTTACATATTGAAGTCATGCAAGTGGAGAAATTGAAGTCTCTCAAAAACAGTCTTCAAATAACTGCTGTTTGAAAATGGAGAAAACCAATCCATTAATAACTTCAAAAAAGGAAAAAAGAAGCAAGTTCATGTTCAAACATAAAAAACCAATTTAATGTTACATTTAAAATTAGATTATAATAATAATAATAATAAATATTATTACATTTACATATTACATTAATGCAAGTGAAGAAATTGAAGTATCTCAAAATAACTGTGGTCTTCAAATAACTGTGGTTTGAGAGAACCAATCCATTCATAACTTCAAAAGAGAAAAAGGAGGCAAGTTCATGTTCGAGCATGGAAGGAAAAACAGAGAGGGAATTGCAGCAATAGACTGTGGGAAACTTGCAAACATCTGTGACTCTAGTTGACTGTACTCCAGAGCGAGCACCGTCTGTGAATATGAGAAAAGAGAGCTCTGTAATCTGTAGTATTCTTTGACAAAAATAGAATATGTTTTTTTAGTGTTGAAAAATTTATCCCGCGATAAGATTTTCTCCACATAAATATGTGTGTTACTATATGCTTACCGTAGGGCAGTGTTTCTGTCGCCCTGTTACCCTGTCAATGATATTCAACATGGAATATTAAATGCAAGTACAGTAACTTAGGCCTGTAATTTTCGTGTTGTGTACGACTTTTTGAAGCTCGGTCTATTGCTCACTGTGTTCTTTGCTTTTCTCTTCCTGGTTAATCCTGCTGTCTGCATCGATTTCAGAGACACTAGAGGCATGAAATGGTGCAGAAAACCGCCATACAGAGATGCAAAAATAAATATGAAAACTTACATTGAATGTCAACCCCTTTCCATGTTCTTTGCTTTTTTTGTCATGGTTAGTCCTGTTGTTCACTGGAGGCGTGAAATGGTGCAAAGATTCGTGGTAAAGAGATGTAGTGATAAATATAAAAACTTACAGTGAATCTGAAGAGCTTTCCATAGGGTAATTCAGTCACTGCAGCTTATAGGGTGTTGAATATGAAAGAAGAGCCTGCCATACAGTCACTGCAACTTATAGAGTGCTAACAATAGAGATTTTTTTCAACACTATTATGCAGCAATTATTATACAAATTTTCAATAAGTGTCGGAAAAATTATATCCAAGATTCACCCCATTTAAATATTGGCCATTTTCTGACCAGTGCCCTAAAAGTGAATGTAATTATAAAACAAAACATACAAATTCAGAAGGAAAACAAAACCCTTGCATTTCGAAGTTGTACAGAAACTCAGTGATGAATATGAAAACTTACAGTGAACATGAAGATTTTTCCATGGGGTGAGACTGCAACTTATAAGGTGTGAACATAGGGATTGGTTTTCCAACCAGATTTGGAAAGTCATTTTTTTTCCAGCACTATTTTAGAGCAATTACTAAAACAAAATCCGCAAGATCCGAAAAAGATTGAAAAATGATTTACGATGTGAACACAGTATCAAATTCTTAATCTTTAATCTCAGATCATGATCTCTTCAGTGACATATATTGATCTTTATTTTGTTTTAAGCCCTTTCCTCTCTCTGCTTATGAATGAAAAAAGCAAAAGAAAAAATTTAAAGTTAGAAATCAGACAGTGCCAAATAACCAATGGATCGAAAATTACTGCAGGTATTGGAATCCGCGGCTTGAATGCTGCAAGACTTCAACATTTTCCAGTATTTAATGCATTAAAGTCGATGAAATGAAGCATAGAAATAACTGAAGAATACATTTGGACGATAAAGAACATATTATGCTCCCAAATGTCAAGGATATTATGACATGATTAAATGAGAAAATTTTAAAAGAATGAGAAATTATTGAATAGGTTGGGGGAACAATCCCGATCCCATTGTTTTCTTTGCAGAAGAAATTGCAGCCTAAACAGCAATGCAGAGGATCTCTAACGCTGAATCGGCGCTAGATGTAGGAAGATGCACAGCACGAGAGGTAGCCATTAGTCCTTCTCCAGAGGAGGCGCCCTCGCCCTCATTTTTGGGCGATTTGTTGTTGGAAGTTGGATGATAATACATGCGCGATGTCTGAGGGCAGTGAGATTGAAACCTGGTAACGATCCTTATACCGGCATCCACCATTTCCATGTATTTCGCCATCTGCGCCAATAAATTGATGTTGCCGCCCCTACAAAGAAAAACAGAGCTTAAGTAATCAGCGGAGGGATCTCAAAAGAAAGAAAGGAGCAGCGGCAGATGAAGTCTTCCACCACCACCGGGAGGAGGAGGAGGACGACTACTTCGTCGACATCGGAATGGAACTGCAATCGTGTAGGGATGGTAAACTTATACAGTTGCGGCGACCCGTTGTTCTTCGGAAAGTAGTGGGAAGGGCGGCCAAATTCGCGTGATTTCCTCGCGTCCGTCACTCCCAATGCAAATCCACCTTGGCGGCAGCAAGGAATCTTCCTCCTTCCTTCAGGCATCTGGTTCAGCGCCTGGCGGTCCATATGACCGTCGGAACCCGGCGACTTCCAAACGTTTGGGATCCGCCCAAAACAAAGTTCCAACTTCCAACGCATTAACCAACGAAGTCGTGACACGTCAGCCGACATTTGCGGCAGTCCATTTCATAAGCGGAGGCTGTGGTTGTTGAGACGTTGGAAACCACGTTTACCTTTCCATTTTTCCGTAACTTTTCATTTTCCCATGTTGGAAACCGCATTTACCTTTCCATTTTTTCGGTAACTTTTCATTTTCAACATTAATTGATTTATTATTTATGTTTTTAACATCTTCCACGTTTCTATACCGAAGATTTCATTAATTTTTCCACTAATTTTGGAATAAATTTTTGGGTTTGTTTTGGTTTTGTAGTTGAAGTGGGTGGGAGTAATATTTTATTCCTAGCTATAGCATTAGAGTTATAATTTTTATTCAGTAAATAAATAACTCTAATAACATTGTATCCACCTCCATCCATTCATTTATGAGATGTAAAATCAATGGCTTCTATAATATGGCTCTTGCCTCCTTGTAAGACTTTTCTAATTCTAAATTTGTTATTTAATTCACAAGTGGAAGTAAGGAAAAATGTCATTGTCGTTTGTCTGGCTGCCATGAGTTGTATATTGGTTTTCGAAGGTTTATTAAGTTGTCTGTAAACTTCTAAGAGCCCATATACATTCTAGCACACATGAGGAAATTGTTCTATAGTTGTATGGTTTGAATTTTTGGGCATTTGAGAGATTGTCCAAACCATTATTTTACTAATAGAGATTCATACATGGGCCGTACATGTAATGTACCCAATCCCTTGATCATGTTTAGGAAGGTGAGGTAATCAACTTTTCCTCTTAATCTTAACACAACTCGAAAGCCACTTATGAGCTCATGGATGCATTCTACTCATCGAGAATGTCCAATAACTGTGTTCTTGCTCAAATCCGAGCTCTAGACAAGAAGTCATGGCCTTTTGAAGATATTGGACTTCTCCTCTTGATGACATCATCATGCCTATGTGGCATGCAATCCCATGTGGCATTAGAAGTTGACACATCACTCATTGTATGGACATTCACCAAGTTTCATCCCCTTCAAGAAAATTCCCTATCTTTTGTGTATTGCACCTTATAAAATTATCCTCCATGCCAAATAAGTTTTGGTGCAACAATATGTCACATCCCAAAGTTTGTTTCGTCATGTGACGTATCACTTTAAAAATTATCTTTCTTGTAAAATGGTTTATCACGCTCTACAAGATTTTCTCCAATACGACATTGACAAGCTATTTTATTACCATATGGTTGGAACAAGATAGTTCATTATTAAATTCTCAACTTGGGGTACTAACACTTGCAAGATGTCATGCATTATATGTGCAGGGCACGGATTCTAAAATTCCACTAGTTTTCTAACATGCCTCTACAAAAATGAAATTGCAACCCAAACCCCAATCACCCTTAGCAATGATCCATATATTTGAACACTTGATAATGCTAATGGAAGCCTTGCTCTCACCAAAAGATCTCCTTGCATGATTTAGGTAATCTATTTTTCTACATGTCATAGTTCTCATTATTAGAAGGCTACGATTAAAAAAACACTAACAATTAATTGGAAATTAAAACACATGCCTTCCAAAGAATCTAACACTTGAGATTTCAAGTCTTTTAGGGCTTCTCTCATAGTGATACAATCAATGACCTAGTCCTGTGCTCAAATGTCTTTTGCTTTGTTATTATACTGCAATCATGAGTGGATTCTAAACTTACAAGTAAATAAACTATTAATACAACCAAGCATTCTACAAGAAATGAAACAAATAAAAACCAAAAAGGAAATTAGCACTGATGAATGAAAAAAAATAAAAAATAAAAACTACAACATACATCTATAATATATGTTGAAAATAGCAACAAGAAATGCTAAATATAGAAGTGCTAAATTTAGCACTGATATAAATAGCATTTCGGGATACCTTCCTATTTTAGTTAGTCCCTGAAATAAAATAGAGAAGTAAAAATTCGAATTTGATCTTAGCAGTTGTTTGTAAAATAATTAATTAATTCACCATAAGTTAATTAGTTGTAGAAAATCAAACATGAAGTCTATGTGGGGACATGCAACAGTTTCTCCATTAATTGAGGAATTTATCCATCAGTTAAAGAGATAAGGATGAGTTGTAATTAGTTAACTCAGTTAACTAAGTCAAGTCCAGTTAGATTAATTCAAACAGTTTGTTGAATTAGTTGTGAGTTCAGTTAGTTAATGCATACATGCATGTAACTGTTGCACTTCAGATAACTGAATATTCTCTCATAAATAACTCATGCATCTCAGTTCAGACAGAGACCCATTTGATATCAGATGGAAGGACAATGTACTATCAGTTGCTAGAATATTCCATTGTGAATATCTCTTGCATGCAAAAGGAATTCTTTCCTTGAGGATAGCGTAGTTACTTCTTCAGTTTTTGTGAGTGTGATGAGGCCAATTCACACATGTGGCATCACTGGACCTCAAGAAAAAATTGCGCAAGGAAATAGGAGGCTTGGAGGGCTTGAGGAGGACATATACTGTGTCTATTCAGTCTGTGAGTTGTATTGTTTGATTGCAGAGAGAGCAAAATAGCTTGAGAGATGATTCTTTTTGTAACTTGAACATATTTCCACTTGTATGATAATATAGAGATTGGGGTTTTAGGCTAAGGCTTTCCCTGGGTTATTCTTCTGTGTTATGTGTGATTGATTTCTTAATACTTATTCTCAGTTATATGTGTTCTCATTGATCTTGCTCATATTCGATTAAGCTTCCGCAAAGTTTGTTGTAGAAGTAGATCTTGTATTTTGCTTTAGTATGTTGCATAATCTGTTGATCTACAGTGGGAATCTCTACATGGCATCAGAGCAAGGTTATCAAAGTGAAGAACAATATACAAGAAGGGAGAAGTTCGAAGTTTCAAGTTCCTGAATATAGAAATCGAGTTCTTATCACATCTCAATTTCACCAATGGCGTTCAACGGTTTAAGACTCGAATATGCTCTTGATGGCAGTTCGAATTATATAGGCTAGAAGGATCACATGGAAGGAGTGTTAGAGGATAATAGACTAAAGGACTTCATTGATCAAGAAGCCCCCAAGCCGACTAATGCTACTGAATTTGCGGAATGGAAGAAATGTGTGGCTAGAGCAAGGAGAATCCTTCTGGAGGGAGTTCGAGGCCACATGGTCTCAAGTCTCCATGGGAAGGAGACACCATTTTCGATGTGGAAAACATTGAAAGATCTATATCAGAACAATAGCGACCAGAGGAAGATGGCGCTGAAAGACAAGCTTCGGAAAATCAAGTGTGAAAAGGGCGACACGATCTCTACATATCTGAACAAGCTCACCACCTGCATGGATGAGCTTGGAAGTGTAGGGATCACGATTGTTGATGATGACATGGTGAGTCTTGCACTCCTCAGTCTTCCTAAGAGTTGGCATAACTACCAAGACTCGCTTAATGGAAGAGAAAAACTACCAGATTGGGAACGACTTTGGTCGGATCTGATGCAGGAGGAAATAAGAAGAAGCACCAAAGATGGATCCTCATTGAAGCAAGATGATGAGGAAAATCTAGCCTTAGCGAGTAAGGCGAGGAAAGGGAAAGGGAAGGCGTCCCATCCCAAATCCGGTTCTTCCCATGGTGGGAAGAAGTTTGACAAATCGAAAGTGCGATGCTTTCATTGTCATGAAGTGGGCCATTATGCTACGAATTGTCCACAGAAGAAATCCAAGAATGGATCCTTGAAGGGATCTGATGGTGAGGCACTGGCCTCACAGTTTGAGTTGGATTTCTCTCTTATCGCATGCATGGTTTCATCCATGGTGGGATGTGTGTGGTACCTGGACAATGGAGCTTCATTCCACATGTCAGGTGACAAGAATCTTTTCAGTAGCTTAGAGAAGAAGGATCTCCAAATGCAGATCAAGATGGGCGATGATGGAAAGTGTTGTGTTTCAGGTGAAGGTACGGTTGTGTTTCAGAGGGAGCATGGAGCTCCCCTCACCCTGGCTGATGTAAAGTATGTACCAGGTTTGAAGAAGAATCTTGTGTCTGTCGTTATGCTAGAAGATAAAGGCTATGATGTAGTCTTTAGTAAAGGAAAGGTATTCCTAAGGCATATCGGTACTGGATAGACCAAGTGAATTGGGATTTGAGTAAAGAATCTCTACAAGCTGGAGGTAGACGATTGTGCTGCATTGAGTTCCAAAGCTGAGATGGTGCAGAGCCAAGATGTTGGTGAGCTATGGCATAGAAGACTGGGCCACTTGCACCATGGA
Source organism: Pinus tabuliformis (assembly GCA_031772625.1). Taxonomy (NCBI): domain Eukaryota; kingdom Viridiplantae; phylum Streptophyta; class Pinopsida; order Pinales; family Pinaceae; genus Pinus; species Pinus tabuliformis. Next base: position 1,067,812,105 of record CM062805.1, on the reverse strand, counting down.
GCCCTGAAGATCATGCAACAGATTTCTACCAGACTTCCCAAGGGAAAACTGGAGCAGAAGAATACATGCAAAGGTTGTACCTTGGGTAAGTATGCGAAATCTTCCTTTCTGGATCGAGACAATAGAGTTGGAGCAATCCTGGAGCGAGTTCACTTAGATGTTTGTGGACCCTTCTCTACAACCTCCACCGCTAAACAAAGGTACTATGTTATTTTTATTGATGATTTTTCTCGTAGATGCTGGATCTACTTTATGCAAAAGAAGGATCAAACCTTCTTGAGGTTTTGTGAGTTTAAAGCCTTGGCAGAGAAAGAATCTAGAAAGAAAATAAAAGCCTTGCGTAGCGACAATGGTGGAGAGTATGTCTCCCAATAGTTTAAAGACTTCTGCGCTGCAGAAGGAATTAAATGGGAATTGACAGCACCCCATAACCCACAACAAAATGGGGTGGTCGAAAGGAAGAACAGATCGATTGTGGGAGCAGCTCGAGCGATGTTGCATGACCAAAGCCTACCACTGCATTTGTGGGCTAAGGCATGCAATACAGTAGTATACTTGCAGAACAGAAGCCCGCACCATATACTGGGAATGAAGACACCTATGGAGGCCTTTTCCGGGAAGCGACCAGATGTGAGTCACTTCTAAATCTTTGGATCATCAGTTTACTGTCATGTGACCAAAGATGCCTGGAAGAAGCTGGATCCAACAGCTGAGTTGGGAATACTTGTGGGGTACACAGATACACCCCACAACTATCGGGTGTACCTGCCTACCAGTCAGAGGATAGTGGTACGCAGGGATCTGAAGTTCGACGAGCAAAAAGCCATGCGATTATCACTTGAGAGGGAGCTCAAGTTACATGCAGAGGAGGAACTTTCAGTTCCTAAGGAGGAGGAGCCTCAGATTGATGCGAAGCAGTGCATGCAGAGGATCTGGGAGTGGAGACATCCACTCATGCTGAGACTTCCAGAGATGGGCAGAAACGCTCAAGGGAAGCTGACAGGTTGATGCTAGATGCGCGGGAAAATGTGGGACAACCATCTTCTCAGTGCAGACAGAGGAGGTCACCTGAACGGTACACTGGGTACATTAGGTGAACGATACACTGGGTACATGGCCCTGGTTGGGGAGTGTGTAGATACCGAACCTTCTTCATTTGAGGAGGCAGTGTAGCAACTAGTCTGGGTTGATGCAATGGTAGAGGAGTACAACTCTATCATTCAGAACAGTGTGTGGGATGTTGTCCCAAGACCTCAAGGCAAGTCAGTGGTAAGTTCCAGATGGCTTTACAAGGTAAAGCAGGCAGCTGATGGCAACATTGAGAAACATAAGGCAAGGTTTGTTGCCCAAGGTTTCTCACAGGTCGAGGGGATCGACTACGATGAGACCTTTGCTCCCATAACAAGGTACTCATCTATCGTATCGATGTTGGCACTATTAGCTTAGATGGGTTGGAAGATCCATCAGATGGATGTGAAGACAACATTCCTCAATGGGAAAATTGAGGAGGAGGTGTACATTGAGCAGCCAGAGGGTTTCGAGACCTTCGATCGTGAGTCGCATGTGTGCTGACTCAAGAGGGCTTTGTATGGGCTGAAGCAAGCACCCCATGCTTGGTACACTAGGATCGACAGCTATTTCACTGGGTTGGGCTTCACCAAGAGTGAAGCAGATGCAAACCTTTACCACATCATGGTAGAAGGTAAACCATTGATCATTGTTCTTTATGTCGATCATTTGATTTTGACAGGTGATGATTAGCTGATACAGTCTTGCAAGGAGGACCTTGCAAGAGAGTTAGAAATGAAATACATGGGTCTTATGCACTACTTTCTAGGCATGGAGGTGTGGCAGAAATATGGTGAAGTATTTGTGTCTCAAGGCAAGTATGCCAATGAGATACTCAAGCACTTTCACATGGAGAAGTGCAAGCCCATGCAGACTCCTCTAGCTGGGAACTGGAGGAAGGAGGATGCTACTTCAGGTGAGGTAGTAACTACTACTGTTTATTGGCAGCTGGTGGGTTCACTTATGTATCTAGTGAACACATGACCCGACTTATGCTTTGCGGTGAACCAGCTGTCAAGCTATGGTTCAGCCTACCAAGCTATTTTGGAAGGCAGCGAAGCATGTCCTGAGATACCTCCGAGGGCACATCTCAGTTCGGATTGTGGTACAGACGGACAGAGGGAGTGAAGATTCAAGGCTTCACAGATGCAGATTGGGCAGGGAATCCATCAGACTGGAAGAGCACTTCTGGAGGAATCTTCAACCTTGGTTCAACTGCAGTTTCCTGGTACAACAGGAAACAGAGGTCAGTTGCACTTAGCTCAGCAGAGGCTGAATACATGGCTGCTAGTCAGGCTACATGTGAGGCCATTTGGATGCGGAATATTCTAGTGGGATTGTTTGGTCAGAGGATGGATCCAACCATGTTCTACTGCGATAATCAGAGTTGTATCAAACTCTCTGAGAATCCAGTTTTTCATGACAGGTCCAAGAACATTGATATCCAGTATCACCATCTTCGAGACTGTGTGGTCAAGAGGATCATGTTGTTGTTGTATGTTTCGACCGAGGAACAGGATACAGATAATTTGACTAAGGCATTGTCAAAATGCAATTTCGAGTTCCACAGAGATAGGATAGGGGTTATTGATAATCCCTTTCTTGTTGAGAGGGAGTGTTGAAAATAGCAACAAGAAATGCTAAATATAGTAGTACTGCTATAAATAGAATTTCGGGATACCTTCCTATTTTAGTTAGTCCCTGAACTAAAATAGAGAAGTAAAAATTCGAATTTGATCTTAGCAGCTGTTTGTAAAATAATTAATTAATTCACCATGAGTTAATTATTTGTAGAAAATCAAACATGAAGTCTATGTGGGGACATGCAACAATTTCTCCATTAATTGAGGAATTTATCCATCAGTTAAAGAGATAAGGATGAGTTGTAATTAGTTGGCTCAGTTAACTGAGTCAAGTCCAGTTAGATTAATTCAAACAATTTGTTGAATTAATTGTGAGTTCAGTTAGTTAATTCATGCATGCATGTAACTGATGCACTTCAGATAACTGAATATTCTCTCATAAATAACTCGTCAGTTCAGATAGAGACCCAGTTGAGATCAAATGGAGGGACAGTGTACTATCAGTTGCTAGAATATTCCATTGTGAATATCTCTTGCATGCAGAAGGAATTCTTTCCTTGAGGATTGCGTAGTTACTTCTTTAGTTTTTGTGAGTGTGATGAGGCCAATTCACACATGTGGCATCACTGGACCCCAAGAAAAAACTACGCAAGGAAATAGGAGGCTTGGAGGGATTGAGGAGGACATATATTGTGTCTATTCAGTCTGTGAGTTATATTGTTTGATTGCAAAGAGAGCAGGATAGCTTGAGAGCTGATTATTTTTGTAACTTGAACATATTTCCACTTGTATGATAATACAGAGATTGGGGTTTTAGGCTGAGGCTTTCCCCAAGTTATTCTTCTGTGTTATGTGTGATTGATTTCTCATTCTTAGTTATATGTGTTCTCATTTATCTTGCTCATATTCGATTAAGCTTCCACAAAGTTTGTTGTAGAAGTAGATCTTGTATTTTGCTTTAGTATATTGCATAATCTGTTGATCTACAGTGGGAATTTCTACAATATATACAAAGAACTTACACAACACTCTACCTTAGAGTGTCCCCTCTCCAAGGGTTTAGCATGTGCACTGGCTATGTGATCACCAGATTAAAATTAACTCGCAATCATGCAGACACATAACAACTTTGTAATGATATATTGGAAAGTGATTACAGAATGATAACATCCATATTCACACAATGCACCTCCCCCTACACATGCCCCTGATAGTGAGGGTAACTAACATTTATACATGGGTGGAGCATATTCCAGTTCCAAAATGGAATGGAAAGAAACCTCAAATATGGGGCTTACAATTTTCCAGTGTAACAAATAATAAAGCGATGTGATCCATAGTTGGATCGTGAATGATTAACATACATATACCAAAAAAATTTGTTGTTGGTCTTATCCATTGAAGTGTTTAATGCTCTCAGTCTGTCATCATGACAGAGGATAGAATTAGGTTGGAGGGTGTCACTTGTTTGATCACATGTATAGAGCCCATTATGATGTTATCATATAATACCTACAAAAGTTCCGTTTAGTTGAAATGAGCATTGGTTGTTTGATTGTAGGTACCCTATTTTGGTCATGTGAAAACTACTTTGTTCCAGCCTTTATTGCATGCAAAGACCTTCGTGATGACATAGAGGACATGCTAGAGGTGTGCTACAAGTTATACCAATAAACTTTATTAAAAATTGCATATGAACAGTTGCACAATGAAGTTAAAATTCTATATTGTGAAAAATGTAATGATATTTGTGAGCATATGAAAATATGCCCTTCAAAAATTACAATTATAATTATTTCCTTTCACATTATCCCACATAGTTGCACTATTGGATTCATGGCATATTTGTGGCATTTTTTTATTAAATTTTGAATTGGTTCTTACAGGCCCAATTCCGTAGCAAGTTATTATAGGCTTGACTTATGTAGTTAACTTTTTAGACTCCTAAGAACCTTGTAGTTGTAGCAACTACCATAATGACTTTAGTATGTGGCAAGGGATATACAAAATCCATGATTGAAAAATCCTTAGCACATGAACATTTAAAGCAAAACCTTGTGACAACATATCCACACGTGCACCCTCACTTTAAAAGTAAATAAAAAACATACTATTTCCCTTAATGTTAACCATAAATCCAATGAAATATTAAAAAATGCAATAGAAAACATCTTGAGCTTAAATCCGACATATATGCATTAAAATTGATAAGGCAGGGTTATGGGTAAATGAAAAGGGGTTAAAAACAAGGAAAAGAAGATGCCAAATTATGGTAATTTTGCAACTCTTCATCTCCCCCAAATTGAATATGTTGCATGTTCTCATGCAATCTTGTACCATTGTATCAACCAAATTGTAAGGACACATACTAAATGAGGCTTATTTTTTCCAATGCATACCAATCAAATTTTCTCGAGGTGATGACTCCTTGACGCAAGGACCAATTTATGAAGTCTTATTCAAATCTACACAAGGGAATAGGTTGGGTTGACATATGACTATATTGTTTCCCTTCTTGTCAACTAGGCATGCTTGTTGGTCTTCAAACAATGATTTATGCATGTGCCTAGGTTGGGTAACAAGCATTTATACTAATATAAGCTACCATGGATTTCCCTACTAGAGTTGATCTATAACAACTTGATATATTTGCAACAACTAATAGATGACCTATTTTTGAGCATAACATGCCAAAAGGAGGTTTGAAGTATGGGTGTTATAATCTTTGTAGTTGTGGTTACCATCAAAGAGGTTGGAAACATAATCTATCTTTGAATATTCCATGGACATTACATGTAGTGTACAATATTTTTATGAATTTCACAACCCAAAGAGCACCTTTGTACATGTAAGAAATGATTTGCAATCCACATACCATATATAATTCAACCTTCAATGAGTCTCAACTTTATTTTTTACTTGATGGTTCTTATGGGGCAACATGTTCCTTTTTTAGTGATTACATTGGCTTGTCCATGTTAGTTGATTTTTTTCTTTGTTGTTTCTTATGGAGCAACAACAATATTTCTTCTACTAATGTCTCTTATGCTCCTACTCTTGGTTCTTGTGTGACAACAACAAGGCCCTCTATTGTAGGTTCCTATGGAGCAACATTAGGGTTTCTCAATGTTGGTTCTTGTGTAGTAGCATCAATGCTTGATGTAGAACACATATGTCTTCTTCTTGAACATTTTTAGTCCTTTTCTCTCTCTCTCTTTTTGATATTTAGGGATGTGTTGGATTGGATTTGAAATGTGGATGAAGAGTATGATGATGTCAACATTTAAATGGAGTGGTGAAGGTTTTGGATCAAACAAGGGTAGGGTTGGTATGGGCATGATAATTGATGGCGTGGTCATGAAATGTAAAGGTGATGATGTCCCACACCCCTCCCCACATACACACACACATGAAACTGAAGACTTTTTCCATCCTTGAAAAATAAAAAATGGTAAAGAAGAATGATAGAAAAGATAATACGCTTAAGTGGGTTTTCAAATACAAATATAGAGTATTTAATGAATTTGATAAACAAATAGAAATAATAAGCATACCTGTACCTCCCTAAGAATTTCATGAAATTTGCAACAAGTGTATGATCTTCTATAGAAATTTCTTCACACATTCTCATTTCATAGAGCAAACATCATTGAAAATTTGTGCCAAGGACTATCAACAAATTCCCCTCTTGGTTTTGAGATATCTTTATTGAATCTTTGAGGGAAGGCTACTTCTACAACAACTTATTTTACTACAAGTTCTCACGGGGCAGTAATATTTTCCTCTTGGGGAACTTCATCAACTAATTTCTCTATTGATCCTTCTTGTGTGGCAACAATAGGGCCTTTTGAGACTGGTTCTTATGTAGCAACCTTAGGGTCTTCCGAGGTTGGTTCTTTTGTGGTAAAATTTAAGTGTGTAGGTGTTGGTTCTTGAGTGACAACACCTATTTCTTCTCTTTTATGAGCTTTCCCCTATAGTTGGTTCATGTGTGACAACCATAGGGATTATTGGCATTGGTTCTTTTGTAACAACACCAATATCATCCTTAGAACTTTGTTATTTATTTTTCTTTTATAGCAGTGGTGGATTTCTAAAGCACTACTAAGAATAAAAACATTTTGCAAGATCATAAGACGTGGTTAAATGTTTGAAAATGAATGAAGTGTGCTAGAAAATATTAGTAGCATCCAAGTAGAAAAAGAAACCTTTAATGGATTGGTAAAAACAGACTCTATTTATTCAAAAACGATTTAAACTGGAAAGGTAGATTGGCATTGTAAGTAAGCCAAGTTACTTTATTGGGTGGGTTAGGAATGGGTGGACTAGGAAGTTATGGAGGTCTTGTGGAGGAAAGAAGTAGGATGAAGCTATGATGTGATAGCAATGGTTATATGAACAATATCACGAGGAAATTATTATATTTCAAAGTTAACCACATATAGAAATGAAACTTCATTAACTTGAACGGAAAATTTGAGCTAGGAAAGATGCATTGGCATACCATGATGCTTCTGTTATTCTTGAAGGGGTCTTGTGCAAAAATGGAACCATCAATGTAGAAATAGGATTTGACTTCTATGTCACTGGTCTTCCATTATTTTTCATAGCAATTCATTATTCACCTTGCACTCTATCTGTAACTTTATGGAATGTCCTTATGTTGTTGTAAGTAAACAATTGGAAAATTCCTATGGAAAGTTCCTATACATGGTTCATTTAAGGACTTAGCATTACATGATAGCACACTTGTTTGTATGTCTTGGTGACATTCCCATTTCATGAAAGTTTCCCTTCAAAAATCACTCATTCATAGTTTGACCTCTATGATCCTTCTTTGACCTATGAAAAAACTAGCATTTCACCTGCAACACAAGGTGAGACTATGGAGTAAAAGATATATGAGTACTTTCTTCCTCTAATAAGAATAAAAAAAATTGTAAGTATGTGTATAAATTAGATCTCTTAAAGGATTCATTGAAAAAATTTAATTTGTTGTCTGTCGAGGATTGGTGGTTAGCCTAGACTACCCAGTATTATTTCAATGATAAATTCTTCATATAATGTGTTATTGACGTGATTTCAAATCTAAATTAAATTAGATTCATAGGGATATATCTAGCATAAACACGTTTTGAATTTTTTTGAAATGATATGCCAAAAATTCTAAGAAACATGATGCAAGGCATAGTTGTTTTCGATTTTTGGCCTAGACCAAAGTCACACTTTTTGACATAACCATTTTGTTTCATAATGGATTGAATTGATTCAAATTGGAAATGAAATTAGATCCATGTACACATAATCAATGGAAAATGGTTTTTCAAATGAATGATTGATATGTTAAGTGTACTAACGAACAACCTAAAAAACATAAAGTTCTAAAAGTGTAGATTTAGGATAAACAATTAATAATTATGGATTAAATTTATCACATGGTATCAAAATGAAATGGTTCAAGTTACAATGTAAAATATATTCATAGGAGAGTATACCCTAGAGACATGTTTAAAATATACATTCATTTTGTCTCCCAATATTTGACTATCCCAACTCTATTTTCTAACAATTTCACTAGGTCAAAATGTTGTTGGTGTTATAAATATCCTATTTATATAAAAATACAATCTAGGTATTCTATCTTTTAGGTGGATGTTCTATCACAATTTAATGCCTTCCTCTACCAAAATTTCCCAATACCCATTTCAAAGACATTGTGATATGACCTTCAGAATACCTATGATACTTTGATGATTTTGTAGCAAAATATGATTTAGGTATTTTATATTTTAGGTGGATGTTTTATCATAATGTAATCTTCCTCTACCAAAATTTCCCAATACCTATTTCATGGAAATTATGATATGAACTTCAGAATATCTATGACACTTAATGATTTTGTAGCAAAATATTTAATGAGAGTGATTGTGAAATATATATATATATATATATATATATATATATATATATATCACCTCCTTGAAAATGTTCTTTTCCTACTTGATGAAGGTTTATGAGGTATCAATTGAAAACTTTGTTACCTTCATGTTCTTTGTTTATCTAGTGTTGGTGATAAGGGTTGTCATGGTTCCTTTAGTGGACTTAAAACATTCACCACCAATTCAACAAAGGAGAGCTATGAAAATTGTGTCTAAATTGTTTATTACGAATATATTGTTGTTGTACCTCTCTCTTTTTTCTTTTTACATAGTACTGTGAAGCTGCAACACTAAATTCCAATCGGAAGACAACAAATATGAAGTGCAATTGTACCAAATTACAATAATATTCGAATATAGATAGATTTGGGCTTGAAGCAAATTTTCAACATGATTTATTTTTGAATCACTTCGGAAATCCTCAAAAGTTAGTGTCCTTGATGAAAAAATTATGACAAGAAGGAGAAGTGACTTTGGTAATGATAGCCTTGTATTATAAACACATGTGATATTAATAGGTTGCCCAAGGTTATATGATGCTTTCTAAGAAGACATTATTATTTCTTGGAAAAATAGTGGGCTCACATATACATGCTCATCAATACCACTTTTAATAGGAATCCTTCTTTAGCACATCATCAAGTATGAGTTCCTTCTAGAAAGATTTGTAGTTGTACTTAAATTTATTTCACTTACCTTACTAGAGACATTCAATGTGTTAGAAAATGCTTCTAGAATATTGTCATAGCAAACCTTGTTTATCAAACTATTTAATAACAAACTGATTTTGCTTTATCTATATGATTAAACTTCTAAGGTTGCTTCCTTACAAGGGATCAAATATAGAGTATAGTACTTGTTTCATGTGTGCTTTGTATCATCCAAGTCACCTCTCCAATGGTGGTGACATTCGTGAAACTCCTAAGTTCAATTAGGAGAGAATATAAGAAGTATGGGAATGGTACCTTAAGTATGAACACTTAGAGTTATCATGTAAATACATTTAAACTAGACAAATTTTTAGATCAAAGAGACAAGCTATGTTCTTATATAGGATATGAAATTAAGGTTTTGTGGGGTATGTGTTAAATTATTTAGACGACTATTGTCATGCATGATATGCTGCATCGGGCACAACGAGGGGGTCATGAGGGTGAGGGGTAGCCCCCTTTGTTCAGTGGATAATAGGGGGGGTGATATCTCCCCTTGCTGGAGGTTTTCAAGGGTGAAGTAGGCCCCTTGCATGGGGTTTGGGGCAGTGCCCCAAAAAAAGAATAATGATGATGATGATGATAATAATAATAATAATAATTTTGGAGATTTTTGTGTCCACATTTTTTGGGTGTATGGTGGTTTTTCCCATGGTTTTGTAGATTGGTTAAAAGAATTACACTTATATTCTAATACTGGGTTAATGGATTGGGGGTTTATGTATGCTATGGCATGTATATAATGTATTGTAACATTATCAAGGGGTACAATGAAAAATCAATATGGTTTTCTCAGTTTTGGGTTCCAGAGAAAAATCTTTGTATATGTTTACTATTATTTCCATTGTATCTTTTCTGTTAGTTTTAAGAATTTTGTTACAAGTATTATTTCTCTAGGGTTAAAACCTACAAGTTCATAATGGATGTGGAATAAAATTCTAATTAGGGTCATGCATTGAAAAAGTGCTTGCAAAATGTGATTGAGGCTTTGACTTATGGCTGGAACATATACTTGTGGAAGATTTTTTAGCATCCTAAATGCCTCTCAAATTGTAGCATCCTAAGGTAACAATAGGGGTTTCCACAATAGAATGCATCCATAACCATGTTATATCCATGTTCCTCTTTTTTTTAGTGTATCATAGAAGATGAATTGAGGTTTGAAAGTTGATTCCTAGCTAGGGGAGATATGAAAGAGGAATCATTAGAGGTTGCTTACTATAGAATCTAGTTCAAATTTTGGTATGATAGAATGAGATCATAACATAACCACTATGGGAACCTAAAGAGTCTATAGAATGTCTCATCATCTAAATTATAAAATATAATAAGGAGAAATTGACATAACTGCCATGGAAAATGTAGAGAGTCCATCACATGTCTCATTATTCATGAAAGTTTTCCACGCTTTGTTCCACAAAATCTAAGTATTAATTTGAAAACATATGATCTTTTAATGTATACTAGATAAAAATAATGGAAGACTTATTAATTTCATAAGGCATACCTTCTTTAAATAACCTCTCCTCAACTTTCCAACTCATGGAATCCTTATTCACCACTACTTCCTCCTTCTTCCAAGCTTCCCACAAAAGTGATTGGTACTATGGGTGACTCTTACAAAACCACAAAAGAAAATCTTTTTAGCTTAACTCATGCATCTATATTACCTATATTAAATGCAAAAAATTACATATGATATATCATAAAGACGGTAGTGTGAAATACTTATTTGCTTATTCTTGTACCATGTTTTGCACTAAAAACAAATGAAATAAATAACGTTTCTCCACTAACATCTCCCCACAAATGGTGCCAAAACAATGAGCTATTTTATTACTGTATAATTGGAACAATATGGCTCATCATTAAATTGTCAAATCAAGGTACTAATTCCAGTGAGATGTCATACATCATATGTGTAGACTACATATTCTTAACTTCCAAAGGTATTCCAACATGCTTTTGCAAAAAGGAAATTGCAATATCGTACTTCATTAACCCAAATCCCATTCACTCTAAACAATTATCTATATACTTGAACACTTGATCATGCTAATGGAAGCTTTGTTGTCACTAGGATATCTCCTTGCATTATTTAGGTAATAATTTTTTCTATAGATCATATCTCTCATTGTTGGAAGCCTCTGATTAGAAAAACAATAACTATGAATTGGAAATTAAAGAATATTTGCAGGAAATTAAACACATGCCTTCAAAATATTCTAACACTTAAGATTTCAAGTCTAATGCATGGCTCCTATCAGAGTGATACCATCGATGACCTAGATTCCTATGATAACATATATTTTTCTTTGTTATTAGATTGAAATCATGAGTAGGTTCTAAACCTGTAATTAAATAACCTATTTTTACAATCGAGCTGTCTACATGAAATGAAACTAATAAAACAAGGAAGGAAATTAACACTAATGAATGAAATAAATCAAACTGAAACTATAACACACATCTATAATATATACAAAGAGATTACACAATGTCTTACCCTGGAGTGGCCCCCCTATAAGGGTTTGGCCTATGCTCTAGTTATAGGATCCCCAGATCAAACTTAACTTGTAATTTGCATGTAACAACTTTATATTGTATTGGAATGTGCTTATAGAGTGCTAACATCCTTACACAAAAACTCCCTCTCCCTAATACTGAGTATGAATTAATATTTATACATTAGCAGAGCATATGCTAGTTCCAAATATGGAATGACAAAAACCCTCAAATTCAGGGTTTACAATGTTCCAATATAACAAATAATAAAGTAATGTGATCCATAGTTGGATCATCTATGCTTAATAGACATATACCAAAACAACTTGTTTGAAGGCCTTCACTTGCTTGATCATGTGTACAGAAGTTGTTATGATGGTATTTTATAATAAATACATAGGTTCTAGTTAGTTGAAATGATGCTCTATTTGTTTGATCATAGGTACCCTATCTTGGTGATGTGAAAAATGCTTTGTTACAACCTCTATTGCATGCAAAGACCCTAACGATGATTAGAGTACATGATGAAAATGAACTACATCTTATATCAACAAATTTACATGTTATGATGTAAATTGTAGCTTCCCAATGAATTTAAAATTACCTGTATGTGGAAAAATGGATTGATAGTTGTGGGAATATGAAAATTTTCCCTTCAACAATTAAATCAAAATAATTTCTTTCACATATTCCTACATGGTTGTATTGTTGGATTCATGGCATATTCATGGTATTTTTTCATTAAATTCTAAATTGGATCCTATAGTCCTAATTCTATAGCAATTTATTATAGGTCCAATTCTATAGCAAGTTGCTACATGTCTAATTTTGTAGCAAACTATTTGGACTAATGAGAACCCCACATTTTTATTAACTATCATAACAACTTCAATATGTTTCAAGGGATTTGCAACACCCATGATTGAAGAATCCATAGCATGTGAAACTTTAAAGCAACACCCTATAACAACTTGTCCACACATGGGCTCTCACTTTAAAAGTAAATACAAAGTACACTACTTCCCCTATTTTTAATTAGAAATCCAATGAAATATTAATAAAAGAAATGGAAAACACCTTGAGCCTAATATGGGCATTAAAATGGATAAGCCAGAGTTATAGATAAACAAAACGAGTTAAAAAGAAGAAAGAAAAGATGTCAAATAAATGTAATTTGTGATTCATTATATGTGTCACACCATAATTTTTTATCGTATAATGTATTGCACCTCGGAAAGTGTTCTTCCTTGTGATAAAGGAAGTAGATCCTCCCTTATCACAACATAAGAAAACTTGCCTCCATTCCACAAATTTTTACGGTGAAATACATTGCATTGCATGAAATTGTACTTCCATGCAATGAAGAGAGTTGTTCCTTCACTTTGTTTCTAGAAACTTTCATTTCTTCTTCTTTCCTTTGGTTGTGGCTAAAATATATAAGTGTGGTGTATCACACTCAAAATAAAATTGGTGTGATACATTGTACTACATTAGTTTTTTTTTTTCATCTTGATGACTCAGCTTTCCATTGCCTTTTCTGTTTACACGAATCTTTTCTTTGTGTGGTATGTGTCATTTCACATGAAGTCCTTCTTCATGCAATACACAAACTTTCTCTAGGTGTGCCTTAGAATAAAATTTTAAAATTTTCTTTCTAAAAAATTATAAATGCTTTACTCCCAAGTTATACGCGAGGACAAAGGGATCCTTATAAGTGCCATTTAGCTTTTCTCAAGGCAAGGAAAGATCCTAAGCCTTAGGTTCAAAAATTTTCTCAAGCTTGGTGAGTAAACTCTTACCAAATCGTTATTAAAGATTGATAGGAATTCCTTCTAGATAACGAATATACCTCCAACATTTAAAATTATATTACCTTCAAAGATAAGCCTAGAGCCCAATGTTCCCAAGGCCCTAGAAGCTTTCTTGTCTTTTTCTTTATCACAAAAGTTCCTTGAATTATGCTATCAAAGTTGTAGGAGTTTTATTTTTTACAAGGGGGATCCCTTTCCTTTTTAGACCATAGAAATCAATTAGGGTAATTTTATAGGGAACATTTATTCCTAATAGCTTAGTTTATGGTCACCTTGGAACTCCTTTACTTAATCAAACATTTAAGACGAGATATATATTTCATAACAAATATTCTCTTTGATTAGTTCTCGAGCATTGCCACTTGTCATCCATGAAATAAACAAATTATTCATTTAGCATATATCGGATCTCTAATGAAGACTTCGATTCCTTCTATTCTTAATTTTCATATTTCAATTATGAAAGAATCCATATTGATAACAATATAAATTTATAATTATGCTAGTGACGAAGCTGAAATTGTTTAATACGTTTTGATTGTCAAGTATAACATCCCTTGAGCTCGTAACATTCCATTGTTAACTCTTCTATTTCCATATTGATATCCTTCATGCTTTTACTATCAAAACAATTGAACCTATCCCAATAAAACAACACATCAATCATTCAAATGATAGTTGTTATCATAAAGGTTGAGCCTATAGTTCTCAACAGAACATATTATAATATTATTTGAGACAAAATTCCATGAAGTGAAAACTTAGGAAATTACACTTAATTCCTAAATGCAATAACTATACAATTTTCTATTCCTTTTAAGAACCTTCTCATAATTACTTTTTTCATTTAAAATTTAGGTTGACATCCCTTTCCATTCACTAAACAAGAAATACATCACTAGAAAACTTGGGTTTACTTATCTAAATCTAAGGGATGTCTAACGAATTAACTGAGGGTGAGTGATTTTCCACCCAAACATAAACATTATTCCATATTATCTTTCTAAAACATGCCACCCCCTAGCCAAACCATTATACCACGAAGGTAAATTTCAGCAAATCTCAACATTTGTGGGTAATGACTACCTCTCAAGGGATAATTTGGCAAAGAAAACTGCTTGTTGGCTCTCAAGACCCCCATTAATTCTAGGAACCCCCTCTACTAGATTTACATAATACAAGAGTGAGTTATCTTCACTATTACATAGTCCATTGAGAAAATCCTCTTTCGAGTGCCTTTTTGTGCATCCAACAAGGTCCTAATTTCATTTTCCTACACTCAAACATTTGAGAAGGATTCCCACCCAATTCTAGGGTATCAATCCAAGGATTTTCTTTCTATTGGTTTTACATAGGCATTGGCTAAGCTCGCAATTATCACTCTACTCTATTCTCTACATGCAACTCTATTGTCTTCCCATCATGCACACTATGCCCTCCTCTCAATTATGATTTTCTTTTTTTTTTGGTGCAATTGGGATCATACATGAATTCCCAAATGGGCACTCTTTCCCATTCTGCATTTAGTTGGAAAGCAGGTTGTTTAACCTACCTTTTAGATGGAATAAATGGAAAATTTCCATCAACTAGGTACTTTCCCATGCCTCCATTAACTTGAAAGATGACCTTTTTTGCATACCTCCTTACATTGATTCAATGATTAGCTACAACAAGTAAAGAGGGAAAAATGGAAATTTCAAAATTAAAAACCCATTATTAATATAATTTGGATTGGAATCTTTGACATGTAAAAAACCTCTTCTCCACCCCCCTTATTTCCCCACTCATGGAATCATGGTCTTTGTAAGAATTCATGCTCAATCAACTATTGGATTCTTTATTTACCAAAATTAAAATACATGCAATGTTTTCATATGTACAAATCACAATGGCATGGTGATAAAGTATCCATGCTGAAGTAAAATTAACATAAACATAATTAATTACAATTTAAATGGGGATGTTCCAGTATGGTCATATACCTAGTGCCATGGCTACCCTACTCCATGAGGCTCTCCCCTCCTACTTAAAAAATGTGTGAAGGTGTGAAGGTGTGGAGGTTCTTAGTTGGGTTAACAGTTAGTGACAAAGTATAGGGTGATTTTCCATGGAGATCACTTATTCAAATAAATTTAAAGAGATTTATATATGTTATGAAGAGATCGTAGAGATATTTTCTATGTAGTTTGAATGAGGTTAGGAGGACTTCATATGTGAATGATATGGCTCATTGATGGTTGGGAAAATGGTGAAAATATAAAATGGCATGATTAAAATTTTGAGCTTAAACACTCTTGTATTTGTCATGTTTATTTGTAATTGGAAAATAATACAAATGTGATAATTATTTTGTAATTGGAAACTAATAAAAATGTGATAACTATGTAGCACTCATGCAAAAACTATGTAGCATTGTAATTTCCTAGTTTCATGGAGATTTAATATTGTCATAGAAAATTGAAATCTTCATGGAGAGTTGAGATATTTCCTTAAGCCAATCCCTTGAATGGTGCTTAGATCCTAATTTATGGGATATTGATAGTTATTCTCTCCATGAGATGATGAAGTAGTTCTAAAATGAAGAAATATTTAAACTATTTTTGGAGAGGGAAGAGTTGGCTTGGAGTCATTAACCCTTCGTAAAGAAGAGTAAGAAAGTTGTTGGCTTTCTTGCAGATCCACTTGCCCTTTGTGAAGGAGAGAAAGTGGGTTGTAGGCTTTCTCAGGAATTCATTTTTCCTTTGAAAAGGAGAGAAAGTTGCGAGCTTTCTCGTAGATTCACTAGCCCTTTGTAAAAGAGAGAAAAGAAATTGTAGGATTGCTTTTGAATCTTTAACCCTTTTTGTAAAAAGGAAAAAACCCTCTTTTAAAGGAGAATCAATAATGCCAGTTTGTAGATTGAAGCAAACCAAGAAATGTAGTCTATGTAAGTGAACTCCATTATCAGTTCACTGAGTATTGTCTTCCTTTTCAATTCTTGTTACAATTCTTAAGTATTTTCTTAATATAAATTAGTAATGGAGCTTTAAGCACTAATTTTGAATCAATGTTTAATAACAATGTACATTTCCATATCATAGATCAAACATTTTACTACTATCAGTGTGATTTTTTAAGTGGAAAGTTTTCGCTTGTGTTATTGCACCTTATGACATATTTTGATAAATTGATTTCATTTCAATGCTATTTTAAGATTTAATAATATTATTTCACTAACGTAGATAAATTTTGAATTTCTTTTTATCATTAATTTTAGAATAAAGAAATTTCTAAATAATAGGATAAGAACTTATAAAGTTGTCATTATGATTTAATTTCATAACTTTCGCAAGAAAGAAAGTTAGTGTTGGCTAAGTGTTATGTGGAATTTTGCATCTACAGATAACACAACTTCCCTAGGTGGGTAGCTACACCTAGAACAACAGATTTAAAGAGTTTAACCTTTTTTTATAGAAGATAAATAAGACAAGGGACCTACTTGTTATCTTTTTCTTCCCTTTCTCTCCTTTGAATAGCTCCCGTCGCTCCTTCTCGAACTAAATCCGCTTGATAAGTACCTACAATCATAAACAGAGGATAAAAAACCAATCAAAGCAAGAGATCTATCTACTATAAGCAAATGGAATCAAAATAATTTACACATATAATCATCATACATAAAGACAAGAATATGGGAAAAGGTGTAAATGGCTTTATTAAGTAGAAGGAAGAGTTACAACCAAAGAAGTTCGATCCCATGTCACTCATCCAGCTTGAATTCCATCCTTCATCACACCAAAAGAACAACGTTCCGACGGCATAACAATACTTTCTTGCAATCTCAAACCGCAAACCAACAGTATCTTCTTACAAATTCTCAAAGTCCAGCCCTTGATCACTATGATGAGTGCTCAATTTATAAGGAAATGGAGGTCGTTTTGTCATAAATTGGGCATTGAATGGCTTTCCAATTTGGGAGTTAGTTTCCATGGAGGAAGGGATGAGAGGATAGGAGGTTATTTGGTTAATTCCCTATCCAATTTCGAGCTCATAGGAGAGGATAAGAGGTGGGAATCTTCTAGAATGATCTAGAATGAAAGAATGTTCCCAGAACCCTATGAAGATTTTGCTCATCTCGCCCAATGCAGGTCAAAGTGGGCCTAGGTGCTCTACAAAGCAATCTTGAATGGGCCTAAGTTCTCTGCAGCGCAGTTACCCCTGACCAAGGTTGCATTGGTCCCTGAAGGAGTCATTTTAGGATGTCTTCAGGCCAGGAAACTCTCAGGAATGATGGCATTCAATGTGATGACTTGTCTAGGGCATGTAGCAACTGAATTAGGGTTTGATGAGCCCTAAAAGTACTGATTTGGATTATGGGAGTGATGTGCCCAAATAGACCTGTAACAGTTGCCCCCTAAAGCATGAAGTCGAAAATGATAATGTCAAGTGATATGCTTTACAATGTGATGAGGAGGTTCTGAAGCGGATGGTAACCTGCATCAATTACAATACATAATATCATGATATTTTGGATTTTTCATGAATTGCTGAGGGAAGGCATACCCATGCTCAACACATAAACTTTCATTACATGTACATAGATAGTCGTCTACAGATATAGATCCATGATGGGATGACCATCAGTGTAAATCCATCGTACAGATGATTTAGTACTCTCCTAAAATCGCAACCTGGATGGATGAAACTAGATCCAGAGTCTTCTATCTTGTTCAATCGCTTGCTCAAGTACGAGTCTAACCATGTGAATATGTGATCTGAAGTCAAACATGGGAAGACACTGTCTGATTACTAGCCAACGATGTAATTCGTTAACGGACGCGAGAGAGATCACCGATAATGATAATGATCCTCAAGGCACTGCCGTACATTCTGCATGGTGTGAATTGATGTTTTGATGTCGAACACCATACAAAGTCTTTCGGTCAAAGGCCAGTGATTTCAACCTATCACCGGAAGTGAGAAACTTTCCATTGATGTATGCAAGCCTCAAGGTACTTAAAGGGTGTTTCTAAGTCAACTTCTTGGATAATGAGCTGATTTCAACAAGAAGTGACTCGTCGCAAGAGGGCCTTGATGTATCCCACATCAACAACACGAAACGAGTGTAATGATTTTTGGAGACGGAATGTAACTGATGACACATGGTTCAGGAATGGCAGTCATGAAAATGAAGGTTTATGACTATTGTAAAGGATGAATTTAACTGAGTGACTTCTCTTGAACATGTTGGCGACAATGAATGAATTGGCAGCATTGATCCAAAACCAAATTAATGGATGGTATGATAGACCATTGGTATGATAACCATCAAGCAGATAACCCAACCAAAATAGTCACAAAGAGGAAGTGAAAGTGTCATGTTCAAGAGAAACCTGCTGCCGTAAAGTGGTTTACCCCCTTTCCCATTTTCCCCAGTCATTGCTGACCAGTACCTCTTTATTTTTTATCAATCTTGAGGAGGATAACATATGCTTGTTGTATAATTCCACCCTTCGGGTGAATCCATCGCTATGTGATGTTTTAACGAGCCTAGCAAAGGTAAAACTCGATCTTTTCATGATGGACAAGTTTGTCGCTATTTGATGTTTTAACGAGTTTAACGACAATGAGAACTTGGTCCTTTTCATGTTTAAAGAGTTTGAAAAGGGACAAAAAGAAAACTCCAAAAGTTCTTGTTCGTAAGTTTGTCTCTCAAGTCTGAAAAAGCATAAAATAATACAAGAGAGAACCTATTGACGACGTTCGATCAACTATTCCTTTTTCGTAAATAATCTATCTCAGTTCAGAAAAGGGTTAAACTTATACTGAGTAGATATCGTTTCCAATCCGTTAACGAGCTGAAAAGGACAAGCGCTCGGCAATTGTTTCATATTTTGAGAGTCTAAAAAGAGCTTAAAGAGGACTCCGCTTTAAGGAACGAATGGTGTCTAGGATAGCAACTGGTTCCAGTGATGTTGGAACTTCTCAAAACATGTTGATTTATGTGAAGAGGTTGGCTAATAAGACCACTCATTGCAACTATTCCTCAAAAAGGGTAAAACAACCAAGTGAAAGTGTATGATCGGCCAAGCAGATAGTGACGATGGAAAGAGAAAAACCAATGCTGATCTGACGGAGGAGGCTGATAGAATGGAAATCACGAGGGTTAAAATGGAGATGTGTTCATTTTTACACAAGCTTGAACCATAGGGAACTATGCTTGGATTCAGTTTCATTTTTACACAAGCTTGAAACGAAAAACTATGCTTGGATTCAGTTTCATTTTTACACAAGCTTGAAACAAAAAACCTATGCTTGGATTCAATTTCATTTTTACACAAGCTTGAAATGAAAAACTATGCTTGAGATTGGTTTACATGACCCCAGCATGATGACTCAATTCTAGGTGCATGCCCCCAAGCTTCATTGCATTCACCTAAGTAGACTGCTCATGGCTATCAGGTGGATGTAATGAAGATTCATTTACGAGATCAAGTGAAAGACTCAACTGGGATTTTACAAGATCTAATCAAAGACTCGAATTGGAACTTTTCTCCAGGGGACCTTGTTTCATTTTTTAATGAGATTGACACAAGACAAGGATCTCCACTCAGATTCCTTGTTTCATTTTTTAACGAGCTTGACACAAGACAAGGAACTATGCTCATACCCTCTGTTTCATTTTTTAACGAGTTTGACACAAGACAAGGAACTATCCTCATACCCTATGCTTCATTTTTTAACGAGGTTGACACAAGACAATGAACTATCCTCATATTCCTTGTTTCATTTTTTAACGAGCTTAACACAAGACAAGGAACTATGATCATACCCTTTGTTTCATTTTTTAACGAGATTGACACAAGACTAGGAACTATCCTCATATTCCTTGATCACGACCCGTAAGAAGTCATGACTTCCAAGAGGTTCTCATTAGATGGGAGAATAATGCTCTGGAAGGGATCCGTAATAAGGAATCTGAGATTTGGTTCCAATGCCCACAGTACATAATGTACAACATCACAAAATTGATCGTCAGTTGATGTAGGTATAGAACGGGTTGCCACATAATTTCCCTGTGGCGGGGAAGATACCATTGGGACAAAAGGACCATTTAGGGAAGATGGTTGACTGGAAGTCATATTTGGATCAGGAAATGAAAGCTGGTCAACAGTGACAATTCTGTCTTCACACGGAAAACACATCACTCGAAAGAGTGTTGAAACAATAGCTCCCATGTCATAAACATAGTCGTGCCCAAGAAGTAAATTGTAATCTAAAGGGCCTGGGACTACCATCACATTGAGATAAACAATTCCACCCCCGCCCCCCCAAACCAAAGTAATAGACAACTGAGGAAGAATCCCTAATGGTTGACTGGTTCCTCCATTAAAAGCCAACAGATTCTGGGTAACAAGCACAAGTGACGGCAAACCAAATGCTTGCCAAGAAGTGGAGGAAAGGATACTCACAGATGCACCCTCATCTATAATAATGTTAGGTACAATCATATTACAAACCTGTACTATGATCTGGAAAGGCACATAAGAAGGAAGACGACATCCTGTCAGTTGATTCCAATCGAAGGAAGTGACCAGACTACTTGGAGGGGGTACCGTAGAAATGGGAGAATTAACCCCTTGAGTTACGAGAGCGAGAGGATTTTCCTCTTGTCTTGATGGAGCAAGAGGATTTCCCCAAGCTCATTGGAATCTGAAGAAATGAAAAGAACCTGAGTGGTATCATATTCACTCTCTTCGAGAAAGGTACGATTAACTGAAGGTGAAATCGGGTCAACTATTTCCTCGACCTGTGATTGGTCAGGTATAGACTCATGGGATTCACATTCAAAGATAGTGGGTTTGACCAACGGTTGATTTGGGTCAGTCACTTTATCAACTAGTGAAGGATTAAGGGAGCGTCTCATGTAACTAGATGGAAGTCGCTGCAGTGAAGCAGGACGATTATCCAACACTTTTTTTGCTTCATCCAGATAGGGACAAAGCTGAATGGGGTGATTCCTTTCACATAACCTAAAGGGAAACTTAACTTTACCCTTCTTTCCATGAACTTTACTACCACTAGTTGATGGTGTGTCACCAACATGATCTCCAAAAGTTGATGATACAAGACGATGTGAACGAGAAGACCATTCTTCTAAGATCTGAGGAATATCAGGGAAATTTCGAAGAAGATGGTGTCCTGTACAAAGTTTGCATGGATATCGAACTTTGTGAAGCTTATAGGATGGTTTCTCATCAGAAGTTGCATTCAAAGTAATGGTTGCTTGGTTTCCCCCTACTGAATTTTCTTCTTCTTCTTCTTCTTCCCTTTCTTCTTCTTCTTAACTACCTAGTTACTAGTGTCAATACTTTCACCGAGGAAGAAGGGGAGGAAGAGGAAGAAGGCAAAGGGTCAACTTTAAGATCAACTGGAGGTTGATTTTGTCCAATTGGAGGAGTACTCGATTGCAGAGAAATCACGACATTTTAAACCAAGGAGGTTGAAAACAACCATACTAGCAAGCCAATGGTAAATCTCGGAAGGGACAATGTAGCCATATAAGGAGCACCAATATTTTTGAAAGGAGGAAAAGGACTAGGATTCCCATCAAAAGGAATTCCCTGATCGGTGGACTCCGGAGTTGTTGCCATATGTCTCAACATAAGATCAACTAAGGAGTGAGCGTGGAGGATGTTATCCATGGTCAATTAATTTTATTTTAATCAAAATAACATAACAAAACAAAAGAGAGATAATCTGGGCAAAAGGATTACCAAGCAACTGTGAACAACAATGTACTGTCTCAGTAAACCAAGGACTTAACATACGTGCAGGCAATCTCCCCGAATGTTGTGTTTGGTGTATCACAGTGTACAAGGCGGCCGACTCAGTTACCTAAGGATGGATATCAACCTAATGTAGTCGTCTCATATATACCTGAAAGTACATGGAGGCCCAATCCATGTTAGCGCTGTCTAATGCGAAACCGCATACTGAGAACATTCCTTTATACTTTACGTACTGTAACGCCGCCCTATATACCTGAAGGTACGTGGATGAGCTATGATATACTGACGTATGTGGAATGAGGTATCACACTCAGAATGTATCGTAGATAAGTTAGCGACAATTGCTATGTTTTACGATGCTGGAACACTTCTCTAGGCTAGAACCTCTAAATGTTTTGCGTTAGGTGACAATGCTCCATTAGGTTAATTGAGATTAATTTTAAGTTGATCTTGATTAAGAATTTTCCTTTCAAGGTTCACCACGTGATGGCTTTGAAATTCTTAGAATGAAACTAATATGATAAGCATTATTTTCATTCAATTTGAACATTGAAAACCTTAGCTAATAGGGATAGAGAAATCAGATTCTTTTAATCAAAGAACAAAGAGCACATCTAATGCAATTTCCCTAAACTATTCCTATAAGCACACACAAACTTTTTCAATGCACGATGCAAGTTTTTCTTTTCAATTCCCTTAATGCTAAGATGAAAAAAAGGAAACTAATGCACATACAATCAATCAATCTTTTTGCAAGAACGAAGACTTTACGACAATTCCTTTTCGAAAGAAGTGAAGACTTTTACGACACTTTCTTTTCAGCAAAGATTAATCGACTATAATCTAACTTTGACAATGAACTGATAATGATAAAGAAATCATTTAAGAAACACTAAAAAATCAAGGCCAAAGTAGGGCTAGGAAGAGAAATACAAATTGATTTCAGAGACACAACAATCATTGATCTTTCAGCAAGCAAAAAAAGAAGGAAATTTGGGAAAAATCAAGTCAAAGGTGAGATTTTTTACCTAAGGAGGATCAACACAGCCCTGAATGGGAGAAAATGTGCTTCAGAGCACTGTCCTCAAGCCAATGGTGCTCTGCAGCGCTCTGTGCCCTGACCAAGCCTGCGTTGGTGCCAGAGAGGCCATTCTAGGGGCTTTCAAGCACAATTTTTTACCAAAAAGGCTGAAATAAGATCAATGGAGGCAAGTAAAGCCTACTAGGGTGTAATAGGATGAATATAAACTACCCGGAATGATGATAATTCCCCAACAGAGTCTCCAATTTGTTATGTGGAATTTTGCATCTACGGATAAACACAACTTCCCTAGGTTGGTAGCTACACCTAGAACAACAGATTTAAAGAGTTTAACCTTTTTCTATAGAAGATAAGTAAGACAAGGGACCTACTTGTTATCTTTTTCTTCCCTTTGTCTCCTTTGAATAGCTACCGTCACTCCTTCTCGAACTGAATCCGCTCGATAAGTACCTGCAATCATAAATAGAGGACAAAAAACCAATCAAAGCAATAAATCTATCTACTTGTTGGAAATAATACTAAGAGCGGGGGGGAGGTGAATCATTTTTTGTAACTCAATGATATTTCATTTCCATAGGCATATTTGTATATGCTACTTTAGCTAAGTGAACCAGTGTGTACACGCAACTGTTATTAAAGCAATCAGCGTATATGCAAAGAACTTTTGATTTACCCAATTTATCATGCATTGAACTTTAACCAGTATGTCAGATATTAATTAGACAGTGCAGTAAAAGCAGAATAAAACATTACACATAAGCATCGCACATGAACACCAAGATATAAGGTGGAAACCCAATTTGGTTAAAAAGCAACTGCTGTTGTCGTCTTTGTCCTCTTTTAATAATAAGAAAAATCTGCTTACAATTTTGTACTGGTGCAGACTTATACCAGTACGCAGGCTTCTACCTATAGAAGGTTGCAACCTTCTCTCGTTTTCCAGCTACTACTGGAAGGGAGCTACAACACCCTAGCTCTTGTACTAGCCGATATATTTGCTGGTACATAGGCGCTGACCTACAGAAGGCTACGACCTTCTCTTTTCCTCCAAGGACCACGTTTCATAAATTTTCAGACTGGATCCATCAACAACATCATAACTGTAATTAAATCATCAAATACATCTGGATCAACCAATCACTTTTTGAACCAACCACAACAAAATCAATCAATCACTTTGACAACCCATCAATTTGATCATTCAGAATACTGTCACCAGAATATAGTAACCAAAACCCAAACCAGAACCCAGATCTCTGCAACAGCAAACAGAAGAAACTAAAACATATTTTATAAGGTATATGCTACTTCCATGTGTCGAACCTGCATGTATACACGCTTTTCTCAAAGCCAACCAGCGTATACATCTGCAAATATTAATTCAGAATTCTGCAACTATCCCAGACTTTAGTTATACCCAAATCATATCATTTACAGAATAATATATGCGTCAGTATTCAGATCTAGAATATACATGAGAAAAAACACATAATTATAGTTCATTTTACGCCTTAAGATCTCGATTCATCATTAGATCTAATCCCTCATCATCTGCTAAGGTTCATCCTTGGTTTAGATCTAGCAATGCACCATAACCCAATAACCTACATACTAGATCTCACATTTCATCAGATATTCGATACTTGCACATTTTGGCCTAATGATCTTCTCCTCCTTTTATAGTTTTAGGCCTTTCTCAATACCATGGACCAAAACCACTTAGGACCAATACCTTGGACCAAATACCTAGGGTCAATACCTCAGACCAGATACCTTGGACCAATACCATGGATCAAAATACTTCGGACCAAAAACTTAGTTTTCCAAGGCATACACGTTTTTCCTTCTGTGAAAGTGCGTGTGTACGTATACGCAACTTATATACAATGAACCTGCGTATACCTCTCTTTCTTCATTCTGTGAAGACTGATCTGTAATTCTTTGTTGTTTACCTACTATACTGTGATCTTTCATCTAAGTGAGTTTCCATCAAGGACAATACCTATATCATAATGCCAACAATCTCCCCCTTTGGACTTGATGGCAACAATCACACCAAGTCACTCTCCCCCTTTGACATCAAGGGCAAAGGGTCATGCTCCCCCTAAGTACATGTTGAATTCCCTGATATGCTGAAGTGTACTAATTGAGCTCCTGTGATTGAGTCCATGCTCCCCCTGAGCACAAGCAAAGTCTGCAAAAAGATTTTCTAAAAGAAGGACATGACTCTATACCAATGACCTTCCTAACACCAATGACTCATACATACATCCATCTCCCAACCAAGTGGGGATATACCAAATTTGACTCATCCACCCAACCAAGTGGGGATATACCAATTGTTTATACATGAAAAAAACAAGAAACATTACATCATCCATCCCATGCATAGTGGAGTTACAAATTAGGTCTTTTCATGACCTTTACATTAAATGACATATATAACAGAGACCAAATATCTTAAACAAGACCATGATAGTCATCAGAAACTATCATATGATCTGTATCATCAGCAGCATATGTCAACAACATCCAGACCAACAACCTATATATGTCCATCATTAGTTCCCAAAATATCATCAACCTGTGTCAAAGTATGTCGACATATATCAACTCATCCACTTGATCTCATCAAGATCAACTTGCTTCATTCCCTTATCATAACCTTCCATGAATCAATTAAGCATATGTCATATCTCCAAGCAGTAGCACAAAATCATGCACATCATATCATATGTATGTGAAAACACCATAGACATCATTATCAAGAACTGCATGATCTTTCCACAAGAACCTTCATTATATCATCACTAGGGAACATCCCATATCATCAACCATGATAATCAACATATGTGAGTATCAACCTATCATCATAAAGTAAGAACTCATCATCATTGATTAGGTACCAAAGACTTCTAGACATAATGCCAACAATGCTTTATTAGAAGCATACCATGCTCTCCCTCTGAACCTGTTCCACCTGTTCATTGTCAGATCTGATCATTGCATATGATAGTAAGAGATATCAAAACATCATCATCAATCAGATATACAGCAAGTTATCAACAACTTTATGAGGACCAATATATTTCCACATGTTATCAAAAAATTGTAAGCATCATCAAACAGAGCAGATAATTGACAGAACCACAGCAGACCCCTTTTTCTTTTAGTCTGTCCCACTGCTTTTCTTCAAACCAACATATACGCGACTGAACCCACAGAAACCCGCATATGTACGCAACTACGCTTCATGAAACTTGTGTATAACAACCTTTCTCTGAAAAAATAGGATTTAACAGCAGGATGATGCAGCAACTACTCCCAGCTTTTGTCTGAGATATTCAAATGTCTCTCTGGGCAGTGGTTTAGTGAATATATCAGCAACCTATCTTTGGAGGGAACATACTCCAATTTGACCTTTTGTTCAAGCACATGTTCACGTAGAAAATGATATTTGATGGGTATGTGCTTGGTCTTGGAGTGCATCACTGGATTCTTTGAAATATTGATGGCACTTGTATTATCACATAGAATGGAGATGGGTGGAGTACATGTGATCTAAATGTCTTGCAAAGTTTTCATCATCCAAAGTAGTTGTGTGCAGCAAGATGCAGCAACCACATATTCTGCTTCAGCTGTAGATAATGCAATTGAACTTTTTTTCTTGCTGAACCAAGACACTAACCTGGAACCCATATAGAATGCACCACCACTACTGCTTTTTCTACCATCAACACTTCCTGCCCAATTGCATCTGTATATGCATGAAGTGTAAGATCTGTATCTCTAGGATACCATAAACCAAAGTTCTATGTTCCTTGAAGATATTTGAAAATCCTTTTGACTGTCTGAAGGTGTGATTCCTTTGGATTTGCTTGGAATCTTCCAACTATTCCTACTGCATGCATGATTTCAGGTCGGGTACCTGTTAGATAAAGTAGACTGCTAATCATGGATCTGTAAGTTGGTTGATGTAATGCTGCTGATTCATCATTTGAGCTGAGACTGCATCTTTTTACCATTGGGGTACATACTGGTTTAAAATATTCCATGTCGTGCTTTTTCAAGATCTGTTTGAGATATTTGGTTTGTGAAAGAAAAATACCATCTTTATTTTGTTGAACTTGTATACCAAGAAAATAGGTAAGCTCACCAAGCAAGGACATTTCAAATTCTTGCTGCATTACTGAAGCAAAATTTTGACTCAAGGATTCTTCATTGCTACCAAAAATGATATCATCAACATAAACAACAATTATTAGCAATTTATCAGTGTTAATCTTTGTATATAGATTGCTATTTGCTGACGCCTTTGAAAAACCCTGTTGGTGGAGATATTTGTCAAGACGGTAATACTAGGCCCTTGGAGCCTGTTTTAGACCATAGAGAGCCTTTATGAGTTTGCATACAAGTTTTGCATCAGTTCCAAGAATGAATCCTTCTGGTTGTTCAATATAGACTTATTCTTCTAAGTCTCCATTAAGAAAGGCGGATTTTACATCCATTTGGTATACTTTGAATTTCTGAAAACTAGAAAGAGCAAGAAACGTCCTTATGGCTTCAAGTCTAGCAACAGGTGCAAAAGTTTCTTCAAAAGCTATACCTTCTTGTTGAGCATATCCTTTACAAACAAGTCTGGCCTTGTTTCTAATAACTTGTCCATTTTCATTCAGCTTGTTTTTGAATATCCATTTAGTTCCTATGATATTCTTATCATGAGGTCTAGGAACTAATTCCCAAGTATTATTCTTTTCAATTTGCTCAAGTTCTTCATTCATGGCCTTGACCCAACATTCATCTTTGCATGCTTCATTTACATTTTTAGGTTCGGTGGAAGATAGTAATGCTAGATAGCTTGAGGCTTCTGTAATAGTTCTTCTTGTCTGCACACCTGCCTCTTTTTCTCCTAAAATTTGAGTTTCTGGATGATTTTTCTGAACATACCTGGACGAAGTCTTTTCTTCTACCGTTATCTCTTCTTCTGGTGCTTCATTGGTTTCTTCTTCAGAATCATCAGGATTTGATGTGGGAAAATAATCCTCATCTTCTTCATTGTCATAATCTTCGGTTTTTATCTGTTTTGGATTTTTGCATGCTTCATCAACCACAACATCAATACTTTCAATAATTTTCTGAAGTCTTTGATTATAACATTTATATCCTTTACTTTGGGAAGAGTAACTAAGAAGAATACCTTCATCTGCTCTGGGTTCAAACTTAACAAGTTTTTCATCAGTCCTTTTGATGTAACATTTGCTTCCAAAAACTTTGAAGTATTTTACAGTAGGAGTCTTACCATACCAAAGTTTCATGTGGAGTTTGAGTGTTGTTTACCTGAACATTTTCTTGGTTGAGAATAGTGACGGCGGCGAATGCAACTTCACCCCAGAAGGTTGCAGGAGTTCCAGATTCATCTAGCATAGATTGAGCCATTTGTTGAACAGTTCTATTCATCCTTTCTACCACTCCATTTTGCTGAGGATTCCTTGCAGTGGAGAACTGCCTTTTTATTCCATGTTGTTCACAAAAGTCAAAGAATTCATTCGAGGTAAATTCCCCTCTTTGATTAGATCTGAGACATTTGATTTTACGATCTGATTCATTTTCAACCAAAGCTTTGAAGGCTTTTAACTTTTCAAATGCTTCATCTTTATGCTTTAGAAGACCTATCGAATACATTCTGGGAAAATCATCAATGAACAATATAAAGTATTCTTCTCCACGAGGTGACTTTTTCCTTGATGGTCCACATAAATCAGTATGAACAAGTTCAAGAGGCTTACTAGCTGACCCTTCTTTTTCAATGAAGTGAGATCTGGTTTGCTTACTGAAATGACATGGTTTGCATATTGTATTTTCAGGAATGCTGATATCTAGAAGATCATGAACAACTTGGAATCTGCATGCTTTTCTTATTTGAGAAAAGCTTAGATGTCCCAATCTTCTATGCCATAGCCAATTTTCATGATTTTTGCTTAGATAGCACTGTTGTTTTCCTCCCTTGATTATGTATAAGTTGTTTGGAGTTCTTGTACCTTTGATCACGATTTCTCCTGTATCAAGCTCACGAACAACACATCCGTTTGAGCGAAACACCACTTCATTTCCTTAATCACACATTTGACTGACACTCAACAGGTTATGCTTTAGTCCATCAACATACATAACATTCCCAGCTTTAACTTTTTCTTTCAAGAAAACAGAGCCTTTACCTTTTATGACAGCATGAGTGTCGTTTCCAAATGAGGCATTCTTTTCCTTTTCTAAGGCATTATATGAGTGTAGTTTTTCTTTATCACCTGTCATGTGTTTTGAGCATCCACAGTTGATGTACCACTGGTTTTCTTGTCCTTCTGCATACAAAGCTATACCACATCTTTCTATTTGCGGTTCTTTCTTTCTCCATATTTAGGGATTTAATGTAGTTTTCTCCTTTTGAGATATTTGCCGAAATTTACTCTTGCATTCAGATTCTTCATGGCCAAAGTTGTTACAGATTGAGCATTCTATTTCATTTTCAAGAAGAGAAAAGTTATTATAGGAACTTTTCTTGATCCCTATCACATTCCTTTGATTTCGTGCTTCTCTAGTCATGATGGTTTTGTAAGCAACACATTGAGCAACTTTGTATCCAAAATTATGACATGAGAAACATTGGCCATTGAAGAAGTTCCTGCGATTATCGAATCTATTGACCTGGTGATTATAGTTTCTATTCATCTTTGAAGCAAATTGAGTATGATTTACCTGAGGTTGGTTGTGACTTCTGTTCATCCTTGAAGCAAATTGAGCCTAATTTACCTGGTGATCTGCTTTATGCCTTTGTTGACGATTGTCATATTGTTCACTGTTCTTTGCTGCATCAAGATAGCTTTTAGTGGAGGTTGACAGCTTCTGTGATTGAGGTGCTTCTTCAGTATATCCAAGACCTATCTTTATCAGAGGAGAACGCTACACTTTGATAATTTCATTTAAGGTTTCTAATCCTTTAGCAAATCTAAGATTGAGAGATTTTGTTTTCTCAAGATCCTTTCTTAGACCCACAATTTCACATTCTAGTTTTTCATTGTGTTTTTCTCTTTCAGCAAGTTGATATGTCAAGGTATCTATAATCATATTATTTTCTTCTAAACAGATTTTGAGTTTAAAGATTTCTTCATGAAGGTCATCTTCTTCTAAAGCATCCAAAAATTTATCATCTTCATAAGCCATTAGAAGTCTATAGTCATTACTATTTTCACCTTCATCACTATTTGATAATCCATCGCTATCTTCATGAGTATAGTAACTCTTTTTACTTACACTTTGTTTTCTATTCCATTTTGCATATTCCTTCCCTTTATCATATTTATCTTTATGAGGACATTTGGCAGCATAATGACTGACTCTACCACAGGCAAAACATTTGAAAGGTAGTTTAACTCTAAATCTTCCGAAACCTTGTTGAAGCTTCTTGACAAAGTTTACTTCATCTTCTTCTTCTGAAATATGTCCTGATTCATTGAGTTCTTCTTTTCCTTTTGCTGAAGCTTTAAATGCGACTTCTCTCATGTCTGATGGACCTCCTTTTCTCATCTCAAAGGTAGTTAAGATTCTGTGAAGCTGTGTCATAGTAATAGTTTGTAGATCCTGTTTTTCTTCTATGGCAGATACTTTTGATTCAAATTTAGCAGACAAGGATTTTAAAACTTTCTCAACTAAGGTAACTTCCTTTATCTCTTCACCCAGATTCTTCATGCAATTAACAACCTCATATATACGTAAGAAGTAACTAGCTATACTTTCATCATTGTGCATCTTAAGAGTTTCATATTGAATTTTGAGAGTTTGCAGTTTAGCACGTTTTACCTGAGAGTCTCCTTTGTAGCTTAGAATGATTTGGTCCCATATTTCTTTGGCTGATTTGAGCTGCATAACTTTGACAAACTCTGATTGTGACAGACTTCCCAATAATGTATTGACAGCCCTGGCATTGGTTTTCATATTGC